>OX596381.1:121395672-121881303 GCA_951394425.1 Tipula unca | reverse complement strand
AGAGATTCTTAATTTGATAACACTACGAGATTTTGCATATATAAAATGGAAAAATGAGAGAACCTTGGATAACCGACAAATCTACAAAGAACTACGTAACAAAATTACTGCCATGATTCGCAAGGAAAAATCTGTTTATTTAGACAATTTATTTGATTCCGATCTACCACAACAAAAATTTTGGGGCTTGATCAATAGAATTGGGTGTAGTAAAAAAATCGGGCCTCAAATTGCCAGTTCTCAGCCTATGAGTTTTCGAAAGAATTCAATAATCCTCTCGGAAATACACAAATTCCCAATTATAATCATCAAAACGCACAAATGAACCCAACATCCCAAACTTCTAAACTATCATTTACATGTATCGATTTCCAAACATTAGATAAAGCTCTTAAATCTATAAAAAGCGAGAGTTAAGGGCTTGATCTAATCCCAATTAAGTTCATTAAACTAATTTCTCCGATTGTTCTTAAGTATATCTTATTTATTATAAATAACGTTATTACATATTCTTGCTTCCCTGATGCATGGAAACAAAGTAAACTAATCCCTATTCCTAAGAACAGAACTCCTTCGACAGTATCGGATTATCGCCCTATAAGTATTCTCCCTAGTTTGTCTAAGGTTATCGAAAAAATATTGAAAGAGCAGATTACCGAACACCTAAATAAATTTGGTTTACTGGATCAATATCAATCGGCCTATAGAGTTGCTCATAGCACGTCTTCGGCTGTTTTGAACATTGTTGATGACATACGTCGAAGTGCTGACTCTAATAAAGCTACTATTTTGGTTCTATTGGATTTTACGAAGGCTTTTGATTCCATCAATCACCATATTTTGATTAACAAATTACAAAGAAATTTTCAGTTTTCTCGTACTGCGTGCAGTCTTATTCACAGTTACCTTTCTAACAGAAAATTTTGTGTACAATGTGGTGAGACTTTTTCAGATGTTTTTACGAATTCATGTGGTGTTCCTCAGGGTTCGCTTCTATTTTCTCTTTATATTAATGACCTGCCGAAAGTACTGCGAGATTGTAATTATCATTTGTTCGCTGACGATGTTCAAATTTATACCGCGTGCTCACCCAATGAAATTAATGCTGGTATACTTAATATTAACAGTAATATCATTAAGATTGAAGATTGGGCTACCCATAATGGCTTGGTCTTAAATCCCAAGAAAACACAATCCATTGTAATATATAAGCACAAACTTAACACACGTCATTTCCCGTCTATTTCAGTGTGCAATGAGAATATTCCGTTTGTGGATTGTGTAAATGATTTGGGTGTTCTAATTAACAACTGTTTATCTTGGGACGAACATATAAACATGATTTGTTGTAAAACCTACATGAAGCTTCGTACTTTATGGTCGGTGACTGACTTTGCATCAATTAAGTTAAGACATAAATTATTTTTATCATACATTTTTCCTTATTTTTCATATGGTGAAATGATTCTATTTGGAATGCATGAATACAATATGGATAAACTTAATAAAGCGTTTAAAGCTGGTGTTCGTTACATTTTTCGCCTCCGTAAATATGATCACATCTCTTCAGTTTTACCCAAGGTTATTGGATGTTCTCTAAATGACTATTATACATTTCGTATTTGCCTATCAATATACAAGGTGCTAGATACACGGATACCGTTATACTTATTTATGAGGTTTGAAAGGTCCAATTTGTTGCGTAATAATATATTAAAATTGCCTAGGAATAAGACCAGGCTATTAAATTCGTCGTTCTATGTCAAGGGTGTCGGTTGCTGGAATAGTTTACCATCTTCTGTTAAATTGGCAGCGTCACATGCAAGTTTCATAAAATTATATTTTGCAAATCTTTAAACTCTTTTGTTCACGAAAAACTAACTAGTATCAGGGCATTTGTAGATTATTTTAATTGAAATTATTATTATTATTATTATTATTATTATTATTATTATTATTATTATTATTATTATTATTATTATTATTATTATTATTATTATTATTATTATTATTATTTTTGTTATTAGTATTGTTATTATTATTATTATTATTTCATTATTACTTCTGTTATATTGTTGTTGCTATTATTATTATTATTATTATTGTAACAATTATTACTATTATTTTACTTTTAGTGTTAATTTGTAATATTGCTAACTTTGGTTAAATGTACTTATAATGTTAATAAGCTTTAAGCTTTTTTTTATGTATTATAAATAAATGAACAAATAAATAAATAAATATTTGTAAAATAACCATTAAATGTAATAAATTCCTTGATTTTTTATTTTTTTGTATTTTTCGATAGTCGTTGTCTAGTTGTATGTGCTACCGAGCAAATAGCACAGTGGTTAAAACTCTGACGTTTGGATCGGGAGGTACTAAGTTCGAATCCTTATAGAGGCAGGATGCAAAAGTGATTCTTCATCCATGATTTCGATCAGGATGATTAAGAACACATCTATGACCTTCTGTTGGAGTGCAGAATTCATGGGCCGAACCATCGTTCATGTCAGTACAGGCTGACATGGTGCTATACAATGTGTAGATGGTCAATTAACTCGGACCTGTAGCCGTTAAAAGTTGTTTATCTCTTAATTCTCAAGTCGTATGTGTAGACTTATCGCAAATATAAAATAAAAAAAAGTTATGCTACTAAACACTAGGTGGCTTCCATTAATTTAATTAATTTAGCCTCCTCACGAGGCTTTTCATTTTAGTTAACTAACATCTTGTTTGAATTGGACAATACAAATTTGGGTTATGGATATCCATTTTTTATTATTTTTGTGTACTTTTATCACTGTTTAATTAATGTATATTAATAAAACTATTTTTATTTCTTATTTTATTTTATTTTTATTTTTCTTCCTTTTTGTGATAATATTTTTTGTTTTTTATATTTTAATTTTAAATATCGATTTGGGATGTCTCCTTCTTCAGTTTTTTAAAATTACTCTTTAATTAAAAGTAATTTTAAAAAACTGAAGAAGGAGACATCCGAAATCGATATTTAAAATTAAAATATAAAAAACAAAAAAATATTATCACAAAAAGGAAGAAAAATAAAATAACAAATAAAAATAGTTTTATTAATATACATTAATACAAATTGCAATTTATATATATTTTGAAAACAAGAATCCTAAATGGAATCATTATTTATTTGATTGATGCTAGTGTTATCTATGAATGATTCACTAAACTAATCAACCATTTAGAAAAATATAATGTACATACTCGTATTATTACTAGGAACGGTTGGAAAATATGATTGAAGTATGCAAATAGAATAATTTGAGCAACATATTTTTGAATTTTAGCTACATAATCCTCGATAGTTTAATTTTTCAGCACTTTATAAAATAGCGCGGGCGTCTGGTCAGCATGTCGGTCTATGTATTTTACATGTTCAATATTTAAATTGGGTTTGCTATTGTGGTTTTTTACATCGTTATTTTTGGATTTTTATTGGTTAATTAATTGGTGGTTTAATTTACTATATGGTAATTATTTTTGTGATTTTTGAAAGTTTTCAAGTGTTGAACAATTTTGTGAATTAAATAATTTGGTTATTTGGATAGTTTATTTTTATGAATTGATTTTTGACCGATATATAGGGTTTTTAACTTTTTATGAACTATTGCGTTTTAAAGTGAATAATTTTTTGTGAAACAGACGATTAGTAATTTTTAATAATATATTTTAAAATATATTTGTTTTTAATTTTATTGTTAATTTAAATTTTTAGTTATATTTTGTAATTAAAATATAACGAAGTGTTTTTTTTTTATCCACAAAATATGGCTGCTACGTCGCAACGTTAACGAAGCAAAATATGACTTCACTTCACTGCTGTGGATTATTGTAGTGCTAATTGTGATTTAAGCAAAAGCGTTTTATCGTATAATGGAGGTGCCATAACTAACTTAAAGCACCATCTAAAACAAAAGAATCCTGCAATATCCTCAAATTTGCAAAAAGCTAAACAACAAGCCGGCAGTTGTAGTGTTAATGTTGTTGAACCCAGGACATCAACATTAAACGAACCCGCAGCTGATCATCATGCACTGCTGCTTTGTTAGAAGTTCTGCGATCCGAGGCAAATCCCGTACCAATACCATGTGTATTTTCATTTTCTGGACCGTCTTCGTCTGTTTCACTACGCCTATATCATCCGAAACTTAGTTTCATAGAAAGGCCATCTATTTAGAGAAAAAAATAATTTAATTCCGTGTTATTCAAATTTATTATAAAAGTTTACCAGACCTTTTCCATTGTAAACGACAAAGGGTTTATAGGTTATACAAAAGAACTGAATCCTGGTTATCAACCTACATCTCTAGCATGGCGGCCACTACTAATTTCATAATAAATGAATGGAAAATGGCCAGCATTCAATTAGACTGTGTTGATATACAGCTGACAACATAAAAGATAGCCTGCTTAAAACATTAAAACAATTTTCATTAGAAAAAAAAAAGGAAATGACGTAGTGACCGATAATGCTGCCAATATAACGGTGGCTATTAAATCTGCTGGGTATGAAAATCTTCGGTGGGTTACTCAAACCATAAATTTGTTAAAGAAATCGAGGATATTCAAAAAAAAATGAAAGTCATTATGGAATATTTCCATAGAAGTACTTTGGACACTGACAAACAAAAACCACTTCAGACGCAAATGGCTGGAACAACATTAAAACTCATCAATGATGTGATAACCAGATGGAACTCTACTTTCCATATGTTTGAAAGGTATGTTAAAATAGATATGGCCAAATGTTTAACAATCTACATATACAAATTTTTATTTTAGATTTTATCAATAACAAGAGCTCACAGCTGCTGCTATTTTTTTTCTGCACATATCAGTTGAAATACCTACTACTATCGAAATGCTAACGCTTACAGAATTCTGTGTTATATTAAAACCAGTCGACAAATTAACCTCCGAACTAAGCGCCGAAAATAATGTAACGCTATAAAAAATAATGGTAACTATCGATGGTTTAATACATTATTTGGTAGCTACAAAGAATTTCGTCATTTGAAAAACTGGAGTCAAATTAATTGTGGTGTTAATTTCCAAATTAAAACAACGTTTTGTAAATGGGGACAGAAACTCTTCTGATGTCGACTCGTTCAATCCAATTTGGAGCTACTTTGATGCGCAGTATCCTGCTAATCAAACGTCAAATCCCAGCGCTCAGAAAATTATTGAGCTTCGACTATTATTGAACTTTGAGATACAATTTTAGGAGTTAATTAGTTGTATTTAACCGTGATAGTGCTAGTACTCTAGTAGTAATAAAAAGGAAACAGTGAAAATTAAGGGTTGTTAAATTGTGATACAGTGTTATTAAAGTGACATTAAGTAATTATTGTGAAGTTAAATAATTAATATTATGTAGAGTTATGCAAATTATAAAAATAAAGTGTTCGCTTACAATTTTTTTTTAAATTAAAGTGGTTAATACGCTTTGTTCAATGTGTCGTATCCGCTTAGTAGTACACGAAATTATCTAGTTAGCACCACATCACTACATACCGTATAGAGTGCCAATAATGTATCCCTTAACGAAATTAACCTCTAATTGTTATCGAATTAAGGGAGGAGGTCGTCAAACATTTTATCCCACAATTGAAAGCAAAATTGTATAATTGTTTAAAATTTAAACGGGCAGTAAAATTACTGTGTCTTATGGTTCGTTTAAAATCAAACTGAAAGCGATTGCTAAACATGAAAATGTTAACGCCAATGAATTTAAATGAAGTAATAGGTTGATACGGGGTGTCTGCAAGAGAAATAAAATTTCATCAATAAAGATTACCCATCAAAGCCAACAATGTTTAGAGAGATGAACAAGGTGATATTTTGAAATCATAAGCAAATATCTTCAACAATGTAGACAAAAAATAGTGGGACAAAATTCGTGACAAATATTTAATGTTGATGAGACCCCTGCTATACTTCGACATATGCAGCGACAGAACATTACACTACAAAGGCGAACGGAATATTGAGGGCTATACTACCGGCCACACGAAAAGCCGATTTACACCGGTATTATGCATTGCAGCGGATGGATTGGCCATAAAAACGCCCATCATATTTAAAGGCCTTAAAAATATTCACAAATTGATTTCACCAAAACAAGTAAGTGTTATAAAGGTTATGCACGAATGTATATTTAGTTCTTTCGCCAAAATAGGACATTTTTTGGCAAACACGAAATCCGTCTTACTCATGGATTCCTATGGGGTTCACAAAAAACAGTATGTTGTAAATAGCCTTAAGAAACAATGTAATACTGAAGATGTTGCAGTGAACCGTTCATTTAAATTAGCGTTACGTAATGAATGGAATCAACGGCTTGAGTGTGGCGAAAAGCAATACACAAATAAATGTTATAGAAAGCGACCTTGAGGTTATGAAGAAAGTTCAACCGATCAACACGAGTTGGTACTGAATATATCAGACGAAACTGATTCTTCATCAGATAACGAAAACATTGAGCTCGTTCAAATACCGGGTGTCACATCACCAGACACGTCTACAGATTCGGAATTTGCATACATTGAAGGTGCCGTACACGACACCAAAAATAATTGCTGATGCAGAAAAATTCACCATGAAATTAGCCAAATATTGAAATTTTGAGTGAAAATTTGTTATGGTTTGGTTGGTATTTTTGTTGCTCATTCATGTTTTTCAAAAATATGTCAATAAATTTACGTTTATTATTTCGTTAGAACTCGTTCATGTTTATGAAAATTAAAATAGTTTTATGTCCGTTTAATAGTTAATAATAATAATAATAAATATAATAGTTTTTGTGTTAGTTTTTCCTTTTTTTAAAAAGCATAATAATTTTCGTTTAAAATTAAATATTTAATTTCATAAATTTTACTTCGTTTTCGATTTTTTTTTCCGTTTATATTTTTTCTGTTTAATACCGCGTCATTATTTTTTGTGTTTTCCGGTTTAAATTAATTGTCAGTTTTTGGTTCTGGATTTAATTAAAATGTCTTTATCAAGACAACAACTTATATCGGAGTTTATGGAGATGAGTGTTCTAGCCTTACAAACGGCAGCCACTTTTATTAATTTAAACCATCATAATAGAAGGTCAAATAGGAGAAATTTGACTCGTCAGTTTACTATTAATCCAGTAAACCGAAATAGATTGAGGCAAGGGTTTTACCACAATCTGGTACAAGAAATGAGATTGACCGATGAAGCAACGTTCGCCAACTTTCATCGAATGTCAGTGCAAGCATTTGATGAACTTTTGGCAATTATCGGCCCACACATCCAAAGAACGCATGTGACAGCAATTTCTCCTGGAGAGCGTTTGTCATTGACACTTCGGTGAGTTAATACAATGTAAATATAATTATCATACATATTTATACCTTTGTTCAATATGAATTTAGATATCTTGCTAGTGGTGATAGTATGGTGTCTATTGGGCGATATTCTTTTCGTTTGGGAAAATCGACCACCAGCGCAATTATCCAAGAAACTTGTGTGAAACTATGGGAGTGTTTGAAAGGTACTGTGTTCCCCTCATCTAGTATAACTATGTGGACAAATACGGCGGAAAAGTTTCACGAACTTTGGAATTTTCCGCATTGCTTGGGAGCTATGGATGGAAAGCACGTTATTATACAGGTAAATTGTTTAAATAGCTTTTTAATTTTCTTAAGTTTATACATTTTGTTAAAATTAATTTAGGCTTTTGCAAATTCTGGTTCGATTTGCCGAAATTACAAAAACAGCCATAGTGTTATCCTCTTCGCAATATGCGATGCCGAATATCGGTTCATTAAGGTTGACATTGGTGCTACTGGCCATAATGGAGATAGCACTATATTTAGAAATAGTAGTTTCGGTAAATCAATCATAAGCGGAGGACAGCAGCTCAATTTACCACCAGAGTGTAATTTGCCAGGCAGCACTGTAATAGCACCGTTTGTTTTTGTCGGTGATGAAGCATTTCCTCTTCTACCTAACTTAATGAGGCCTTTTCCTGGTAGAAATACACGTCTGTTACCTCCTGAGCAGCATGTGTTCAATTATCGTTTGTCACGGGCTAGACGAATTGTGGAAAATGCTTTTGGCATTTTATCAGCTAAATGGCGCATTTACCGAAGGCCTATTTTAGCTAGTAAGCCAACGGTTATAGCTATAATTCAGGCAACTGTTGTACTACACAACTGGTTAAAAACCACGGCTGATTCTCATTATAGTATGTCAGAAGTGGATACCACGAATGTTGAGAGAGGGCAAGCAAGGCCAGATGGCAATACTTCTGGAATTGAGACGATTAGAAGAGTAGGATCCAATAATTCTAGTACAGAAGCTAGGAGGATCCGAGAAGAATTTTGTAAATATTTTAATGAAGTGATTTTAATAATGTAAATAACCAATGTAAATAAACAAATTCTTTTAATTCAAAATTCATGTGTATATATAAAATAAATAATTATAAACATAAAAAACTAAAGTTTTATAATTATAATAAATAATTTATTAATTGTAAATGTATGTTTTAATTATAAGGAATTTGTTAATTTCATATTTTCTACCAATTTTTCAATTTGGACACACAATTCTAATTGTAGTTTTCTAGGCCAGTCATCAACGGTGGGCTTAAGATTTTGGATATAGCACACCACAATTCCATCAGGCTCAACCATCCGCGCCATAAAATGTTCACTCATTTTTGAGTGTTTTTTCATGGTTTCCATTACAGCGAAATTGACATCAGCCAGCGAGGATGCACTCCGTTTGGTTGCTCGTCTTTTGGGTCGGTTTCGTGTAGTCGTTGTTGTCCGTTCACCTTCCGTACTACATATAGTCATATCATCTTCTAAATCAGCATCATTAGGTTCATTGAGTTGGGTGGTACTGGGCTGATTACTGCCATCGAAACTTTTAGATGCTACTTGATTAGTGCATACTTCAGATATCGCATGTACGGTGGGTGCCTCATAATTGCTTTCAGTTGGTCTATAATATATGTGTGTATTAATTTAAAGCAATATTGTTAGAATATATATATATATATATATATATATATATATATATATATATATATATATTATATATATTATATATATATATATATATATATACATATATATATATATATATATATATATATATATATATATATATATATATATATATATATATATATATATATATATATATATATATATATATATATATATATATATATATATATATATATATATATATATATATATATATATATATATATATATATATATATATATACACAGATATCTGAAACTCTACTAAATTTAATAAAAGTTGATTATTGAATTCCAACATAATTTGACTTACTCGTTGTCGATTAGATCGTCTTGAAAATGATCCATCTCCGAAATCAGCCAAACATCTACTTTATTGTTTGGTTTCCACGCACTTCCACTTTTTGCCTTTTGTAGTAGCTTGCGATATTTAGTTTTTAATGATCTCCAACGTATCATGCATTCAGTTCCCGTGTGATCAAGAACCACGCCAATCTCATGCCACAGCTTGTGCTTTATGGCGTTATTCCGATAATCTTGATGGCGCAATTTATACAGTGATTCGCGTCCTGCTTGTCTTACCTCCTCTAACAGTCTTAGATCGAACTGCGATACTTGGGTATACATTTCTGAATTATAAATATTAAATTTAAAAGAAATTTATTTCACATCGATGATAATTAAGGTATTTTTTATTTTTAAATACTTACTAATTTTACTTAGAAAACCAACACAAAAGCATCGATTAGTGTACCAAATAATACTATAATATTTAAATAAATAGAAAACTTCAACATTTTACTATTGAATTCAAAATAAAAAATTACGTAGCACAAATAAAAATTAACAGAACTTTAAATAATAATGTTAACAAAATTTGATATTATTTATTCGCGTAAACGATATTATCGCACACAAAAAAAAAAAAATTTATGAATGTAAAAATTATAATGGCCAACAGAAACAAATTATACGTATGCACTTTAAATCAAATTGAATATTATTTGTTTATTTTCTCGTAATGCGCTACAAAAGTTGCCCTTTTCTATAAAGGAACGAGTTTTTGAGCACAACAATGTTCCTTTGATGTAATACAGCAAATTTTTAGTTTTATTAGTATGGCGAGCCTGGTATAATTTTATCGCGAGTTGAGAATTTTTCAACTCAGATAGCTAACTTCGTGGTGAATTTTTCTGCACCAGAAATTTTTTTTTTGGTATCGTGAACGCACCTTGAAAGGAAAAAATTACTTTTCGCTTGATTGAGATTTATCTTTTGTACAAATGAATTGAATTATCAATTTTATTTTATTTTATAAATAATATAATAAATAGTTATAATATAAACTAACTACATTATTTTGCATGCTTTTCTTTATTATAGCGTATACCGGAAGACTAAAAATAGGTTTCCAATTAGTATACCACCCTGTGGCCATATTCTGGTTTTCCCTGGGAATTGGGAATTGCTAAAAATATCGCTATAATTCCCAACTGCAATAATTCCAAATTTTTTATTCCCTATTTCCCAAAAGTGTATTCTGGTAGCACTTGGAATAGTTTCCATAGAAATGGTTTCCAGTTCAAATGCTTACCACTAGAAGTACCAATATCAAAAAGGAGCTGTCATTTTTTAGCAAAACAAACCAAAAATATTTGTATGCTAAGACGTTTTGTGTCAATTCAAACAAAAATAAAAACTAAAATATTAAAAATAATATCGTGTGTTTGTGTGTTATATTAAATTTTTTTAATAAAAAATTATTTCAATATGGCGCGACGTTTAATACGCTTTATGGATGATGACGAAGAGGAAAGGCGATACAATTTAAGGGTTCGGCGAATAGTACTTCGTGATTCGTCAAACCCGTTTCCTATTCCTGAACCAGAGTTCATCAGTATATACCGAATGCCGCAATCGTTGGCTATCAGTTTGAGCGAAGAAATAGTACCTTATATGTCAGATTCATCTATTCCAAAAGAAATTAGAATGCTAATTGTTCTCAGTTTTTTGGCTGAAGGTATTAAAATGAAATTAATTATATATAAAACATTTCAAAAACTAAACTATTAATATCAGGTACATTCCAAAAGTAAATGCATAAAAGAAGTGTGTACAATTGTTGAGACCCAATTAATGTCTGTGTATATCAAATTCCCTCAAACAACGGTGGAAATGAGTAACATCAAGAGACAGTACGATGTTTTAGCAACCTCTTTTTCATTATTGAATGTATTTACTGCATTACAGATTCCACGAGAAATACAATATTCCTGGAATAATAGGATGCATAGACTGCACACATGTATCCATGTTTAGACCAGCGGCAAGGATTGAGCATATATCCCTTAACCGGCATCATTACCATTCCAAGAATGTTCAACTAGTAACTAGTTCTGTTAGGTGATTCATTTTTTTTATTGTTATGAACAAAATAATTTCAATAATTTTATTTAGTATCACAAAATTCATTCAATATAAAATATATACATAGATATTATAAATGTATGTAATTGCACTTAAGAAAAAAAATATAGTTTTAATATTTATGTACACAAACTCTATTCACACTCGTATTTCAATCTTTTGTTAAATTTAAATATTCTTCATTTTGGCCATTGAATTTTCATTGTAACTGAAAAAAAATGAACAAATATATTATGTTATAAGTGATGTAATATAAAGGTAATAAAAGTTATCATAATTTATTTCAGGTGATAGTGGCTACCCATTCCAACCTTGGCTGATGAGCCCTATTTTAAGCCCAATTAATGAGAGTGAGCATAGATACAATGCAAAGCACCGATCAATTTGGAATTGCATTGAGAGATTGAATGGTGTATTGAAATCGCGGTTTAGATGTATGGCAAAAGACCGTTGCATCAAATTAACCCATTTCTGATGGGGCTTATAATAAATACGTGTGCCACTTTGCACAATTTTATAAAAGATAGGAATTATCACGATGACCATGATGATGCTCAGGGTGATGAAGGAGTCATCCAAAACAAAATTGAGGATGAAATAATTCCAAACGTCACTGATGATAGGCTGTTGATATTGGGTCGGGAAACTAAAGCTTTTATTGTTCAAAATTATTTTACAAATTAAATATATGTCTAACAATATTTTAAGTAGTAAACAAACTTTAAATTTGTTTAATACTTCCTTGCCAGACAAGTAGACTCGTTCTAGAATATTGATATACATATATATTAATATATATTTCTATTTTCTAACGCCGCTGCCATTCTTTCTTTAATTAGTAAATCCTTTTTTTTTATTTTAACATACTCCTCCATGGCAGACGCCAATTTACTAATGGTATTAGCTTTCTCTCTTTCCAATTTGTTGGACTCTTTCAAAATTGAGTCTCGTGTGAAAGCAGATCCTATTTTCGATAATTTTCAAAATACTATGTTACTTACTATATATATATATATATATATATATATATGTATATATATATATATATATATATATATATATATATATATATATATATATATATATATATATATATATATATATATATGTATATATTTATATATATATATATATATATATATATATATATATATATATATATATATATATATATATATATATATATATATACATATATATGTAATATATGTATCTATATATGTATATATTGTATATATGGGTTTTATACCTCTAATCCGTGTAATACGAGGTGGGCTAACCATATCTACTATAGTAGAAAGTGCAGAAACTGGTGTTGCCGACGTATTATTTGTGGAGCAAATTCTCTGTAATTGAAAATAAAATAATATTTAGTACGTACGTAACGAAAATAAATTCAATTTTAAGTTTACTTGGGGATGTGGCGTGCTCGATAATGGTGTAATACCGACTTATAAATTTACACTGCCAACACAAGACTCTAAATTGATTATGTCAAGTATTCGTTGGTCTAGCGAGCTCAATTGACACGGTCTTCTGGAAGTCCCCTCGACCCCTATGCCTGCACGATTATCGTATTTTTTTAAAGCTGTCCACTGACTTCGACTATATTTCCTAAAATTAAATAAGAATAAATAAATAGTTCACATTTAATAAAAAAGTGTATTTGACTACTTCATATCTTTCCACGCTCTTTTCCATTTTTCTTTTGTTGCTAATTCTTCTCATTTTTTACGGTTTTGATTCTTCCCATCAATTCCACTAAATCTGCAGATTAAAAAGCAAAATGTTAAGTATAGCATGGCAATAAACTACTGCATGTGATAAATACCTATCATTTGCCAACTCAATGTCTCCATTCATAAGCTCAATCAACCGCTCCTTTTGGTCCCGAGTAATATTTCTTCACTAAAAATTATTATATAAAATAACGTTACATTGTATACATTAAATATGTTTTATTTATTTTATTTTCAAGGTTTATATTATATGCTTACTCTATTTACACCGGCCATGTTGAAAAATAATTAAAAATATTTAAACGATTATAACAATAAAATTCAAAATTAAAATGGTTGAACACTTTTGGAATAACAATTCCCAATAAAAATCACGGGGAAAATTAAACGTCAAAACTGCTATAAAATGGAATTTTTTTTCCCCTATACACAAAATTTCCCAATCGCCAGAATACACTTTGGGAAAAAAAATTGCCGACTGCTAGAAAAACGTCAAAAATTCCAAATTCCCAATTTGGTATATTATTTAGCTCTAATTTCCAAATAATATTTCATGGAATACTATTAAAAAATTTAAAAAATAATTAAATTTCCATTTAGTATACCATGATACATTACTTCGCACTCGGTAATACACGCCTTGTTATCTGTAAAGAACAGGCCGGTTAGCATAAGATAAAGATTATTATAATAATAACCGTTTCAATGATTGATTAATCCGTGCGTATCGAAAACTCCACGACACCGGATTTTCTTAATTTTCTCAAATCATGAGACAAAATCCAATGCCCATATTCTCATATCAGTATCAGCCCAATGCAAAATGCAAATGTTAGCTGTTGATGGAAACTGGTCTCGGTCTGACCTCAAATATTTTAATTGGTATGATGAATATTTCACAAATACAACTTTTGCTAACAACTTTTCCACTTATTTACGAAATTAAAATAAATGATTTGCAAGTAAATTCATTTATTAAATGTATGTGTGTAACTGTGTGACGTGTGTGCTGTGTACAATATGTGTGACGTATGTACATATTATGTATATAAATTAAAAAATAAAGGAGTATATTTGAAAAAAGTACTTATTGGTTAATTCAAGCCACTTGAAAAGTATTTTTATAATATCATTTAAAAAGTTAGTACAGGTTAAAAGATCAGGTTAAATTTACCTGGTTTTTGGTTAGTCGGGAAAAAAGATCAATTTGAACTATGTAGTTACAAAAATGATCGATTAAGGTCATCACTACTATCGACTAATAATTTCCAATTTATTTTGATGCATAAAGCAATTCCAATAATTTTGTCCTTCTCCATTTTATTAAACTTTAAATAATTTTTCATATTATAATTATTAAAAATGTATGTGTCTTTTAACTCTGTGGCAATTCAGAAAAACCACTTATCTCGAAATATGTGATTATTTTGAATTTTATTGTAGAGGACCGTGTTTCCCGTAATGTATGTCATATTAATTTTTCAATAACATCGAACTATTTTTGAGATAGTTATTAGGGAAACCAAATTACTCGAAGTTCTGATTTTTCGAGTAATCGAGTATTTTTGTAAAAATTACCCGAGTAACCGAGTAACCGATTAATTATTAATATGAATTAAATATAAAACAAAAAACAAACATAATATAAAATATGTAACACATTTTATTCATTTTTTAATAAAAAGTAATACTTCAGGAACACTAAAGCATTTAGCGTTGTAGGTTTTAATTTATTTCGGATTTTAGTTTTAAAATTACCCGCTGTTGAAAAGCAGTGGATGTAAGCTGAATGGTGGTTAAGGCTCGAAAAAGCAAATCAAGTTTTTCGCAACGCATTAGATTCCAAAATTTTCATATCATACAATATATTTTTGTTCTCAAATTTTTCTTTGGAGGTGGCAACTAGGCTTTGGATGGTCTCTTGCATTTCTGTATACGATGACTTATTTGGTTGCGCGGTGGACATTTCACTCTGATTTTACATTTTTGTGCTCCCCGATTCTAATAATTGTTGACTTACAGTTTGAAGTTGAACACTATTGTCGAAAAGTCGGTCAAACAGATTTTTAGCCAAACAATTTATTTCTGATTTCGACAAATACACTAAATGTTCGTTACTTTTGCGGTATGGATAGCTCCCACTTTGCAAAAAGAGCATAAGGGAAATCACAGTTTTCTGCCTGCGTTCAATTTAACGATTTTTTAGTGCCTCTGGCATCTCAAAGTTATTGTTTTCGTCAATAAAAAAATTACTGTAACTGATGTTTTTGTTTTTACTATCATCTTCACTTTCGCTACCGTCGTTAAAATTATCTTCATTATCTGAGATTTCATCATTGTCTGGCAAAACGAGATTTTCGTTGGAACTTGTTTTATATAAAACATCAACAATTGAAAGATGAAATCCATGATTCAAACAAAGTTGACTGATGGCTTCGATTTTCTGTCCATATTTTACCATCACCGCAGCACCATCGTGAGTTGAAGCTACGACGTCGACATCTAAATCAATATTAAACTAGTGTAGTTTTGCTTTAATCAGCTGTAGAGTTGTTTCAGCATCACAACTTCCAACAATAGGAACCAAACCAAGAACATGTTGAACTGCTTCGGAAACGGAATGAAGTGTTATATTCATATACCGCTTCATAGTAATAGCTGCCCACTCATCGGCTGTTATGGCACTTTTAACCATTTTAGTAATGCCCTGTTTTAAATCTTCTACTTTATTATTATAAAATTCCATCACGCATTTCTGCACTGTTGTCGCACTTCTAGGCATGTTGTAATTAAGACTCATTACGAACCCCTTAATAGCCTCAGAATGAGCAATTGATTTGAATGAAAAACCATCCTTAGACGCACATTTGGCTAATATTTCATTCAATGAAACTCGGATTACAAACTTTGACATATCAAGAGTATCATTTAGTTTAATTTTTTTAGATGAACCAGCTTCGTTTACAATATTTGGTGAAATCTCAATCCCGTGTTTTTTAAGATGGTTTATCATTCCAGTGGTAGTGCCCCCTTTACATTGAATAATGTCACCACAGTTGGCGGTTTCATTAGGTCTTTATTAAGTTTTCGGATGTGCTTCCAAACACCAGATTTTTGTGACGACATGGTTAAATTGCTATGGGTCTATTTTTTGAAAGCCGAAAAAATAAATTCATTTATGAAAAAAAAATCTAACTTCGTTTTATGTTCAATACATTTCTTACCTTTTCACTTATTTAGAGTAAATTAGAGCCAATAGTTTAATACAATAAATTTAATGATTTAGACAATTTTATTTAGCAAACCAACGGTTTTTCATATTCAACATTCATATTATGTATTATTTTTCAATTTAATTTTTGATTTATAGTTTGTGTTATTTAAGTTTGTAAACTGTAAATGACTGTCAAACATGAAAAATTTTAAAGACAAACTCACAATAGGTAATTTAAATGTATTTTTGTCACTGACCCACAGATGTAGCAACTTTTCTATTTTGTAAAACTTCCATATGGTATATTTATTACAATATAAACTGTATATTTAAATTAAAATAAAACCGGTTACATATTTGGAATGGAAATTTTATACATATATAAATAATTGTATAATGTATAATCGAGTACTCGAAAAAAAAATTCCGAATATTCGATTATTCAAAAATGAAGTAAATTAATTAATATATTACTCGGGTACTCGAATGGATTTTATAATAGTTATGTAAAGAAACCAAAATCACTTATGTGGGAGTTTTCGATTAATAATTTTTGGAAAACCACTTAATTCAGACTAGTTGATGTTCTTGCACGAAATAAGTGATTTTTGCCAAAATAAATATAACGATAATTTTTGTTTTAATTCAGAAAAAAAACTCATCTTGAAATAAGTTTTTTTGTTGTTTTCCACTGTTATCTTTACTTAAATCAGTATAAGTGATTTTTATAAATACAATTGAATAACAAAAAAATAAAATTCAATTTTACTTAAGTATTTTTGTGACATAAGTGGTTTTTCAAAATTTTAAAAATTGAAACGCAACAACTGAAAATAAAATAAGTGATTTTTAAAAACGCATGTTCTATAAATTTCTGAGTTAATAATAAATAAAATAAATAAATAAAATGGAATCCCATTCATCCTAATAAACAGACCACATCTAACGAATCAAACATTGTTAATATTTGGCTTTCTATTGCTAATATATCAATAATGGAACAAACTATAAATAATGAATTTAACATTTTGCATTGACTGTAGCTAAAGAAACGGATGACATTCACAGTAATGAACCATATCTTGAAGATAGACCAACAACTGTCGATGATCAAAAGAATTTAAACAATACGCATGACACTACTTGTGATGGTAAGTATCACTATATTGTATCGTATGCACCATGTTATGCTTTATTATTCTTTCTGCATGTAGATTATGAACTGTTTGAAGATAACGACGTGGATCCCGATTATGAACCTAACCGGACGATGGATAGCGAAGTAGAAGATGCGGCGATCCAAATCGAACGCATTTTTACTTACGATACAGTCATAAATGAAACTTAACCGTCTACTTCAAAAGACACTATACGGAATGATATTTAGCAAAAACGCAATCGTGGCGAAAGCTACAAATCAGGAGAAACAAATGTCAAGGCAAGAGAATGTCGACCGTTAGATATGTGCCACCATAAATCAACATAAATACAGTCAAAACAGAAACGGTAGTACAAAACTCTGAACCCCGAAAAAACAGAAATTATATACATACACATCATTTCAATGTCAGTGGTAAAATAGTTGATCTGTGCCAAAAGTGTTTAAGGTATACAATAGCTGAGACAGACAATTTTATAAAATCATTTATCAAAAAATATTGGACTCTCAAGGTAAAAACTGCTTTTCTGACCATCGTGGTAATAAAGCTGCTTCTCTAAAAAAGATAAAAATCGATATGGTTGAAATTGAAGAAATAGAGCCATTATTTACGCTGTCACTCATCTCGATTGTATTTTCAATCCGATTTGACAATCGTAAAGATGCACAACTTATATTCAGAAAGTCACCAGAATCTTATATATTTATCTAAATTCTCAAACATTTTCAAAGCTTTGTCAAGTTTGTAATGAGTATGAATTTTTTTTTTTTTTTTTTTTTTTTGTTTTTATTAGTGAACTCCTAATTTTTAAAAAAAAATGTCACGGAGCCACGATTCATACATATAAAGTTAGAAAAATAGAAATAAGACTAAAAATAAAAATAAAAATAGAATTAGACAAAATAAAAATAAAATCAAAAATCAAAATATAACCACATTAAATAAAATAAAAAATAAAATAAAATAAAAAATAACTATAAAAATAAAAATCATATAAAAGTAAATATGAATTACACACAACATACCACAACATGATAGAAATTGAGTAAAAATAGCTCAATTAAGCATATAATTACTAAAATAAAAATAATAAAAGAAAATAATAAAAAATTTTTGACAAACTACATAATCGTTTTAAACAGACTCTCAACATCAATGACTGTAAAGAGCCATTCTTTTAACAGCCTACAAAATTCAGTCAGCGTAACTGCGTTTAAAATGCCCATTGGTAATTGATTAACTAGCTTCGGTGTGATGTACAAAAAATTTCTTTTGAAATGTTCTTTGTTGGGACGAGGCACCCAGATCCTAGATTTGTTCCGTAACATATATGGTCCACTAATATCCACACCACGAAAACGATTTCCGCTCCTAATATAATGCATTTTAAGTACTTTGTAAACATACAGATGACGCAGAGGCATAATCTTATTATTTACAAAAATGGGAAACGATGGTGAAGTCCTGGGTAAATAATTTATGGACCTCAAAACAGCTTTTTGGATGATCATCAAAGGTTTGATAAAAAAAACAAACAAAATAATAATGATAACAAAAAAATTCCACCCCAACATATTAAACCATATTGGAGGTGGGAATTAAATATTGCAAAATAAAGACATTTCAAAAGATCCCGGCTACATATTTTACGCAAAAAATAAAAGGATCTTAATACCAGGCACAGTTTCTTTTTTAAAATGCTCACATGTTCTTTAAAATTTAGTTGTGCATCAAGCATCACTCCTAAGTATTTAAAGGACTCCACAGTTTCAATACGCACGCAAAGATCATTACACCCAGACCGATTACAAACCAGAGAATGATAAACCAATGGTTGAGAATCTCGGATAGTACCTCCAACACTGAAAGACATCAATTTGGACTTAGCGCTGAGAATCATCTCATGCACATAACACCATTTTTTCAGCAAGCACATATCCTCATTAATTTTCTCTTCCAACGTAGCCACATCATTATTCGTAGTGTACAGAAACGCCATATCATCCGCAAACGCGATGATATCACCATTTACTCTAAGATCAAAAATCGAGTTACAGTAGATAATAAACAACAGCGGGCCCAAAACAGACCCTTGTGGAACCCCGACGTTCACAATTTTTTCATCACTATATGTATTATTAATAATTACACTTTGTACCCGATTTTGAAGATATGATCTAAAAAGAGAAAATGCAACGCCTCTGACACCGACATACGATAACTTAGCCAATAATACCTCATGATTTACTGTATCAAAAGCTTTAGTGAAGTCAATGAAAACAGCAGAAACTTTGCAGTTATTATTAAGGCCTTGCAGCAGCGGTGTTAAAAAAGATGTTAGGGCTTTCTCAGTTGACGAATTTTCTACAAAACCAAACTGCCTCTTGTCAAGGAAATGTATTTTATCAAGGTAATTCAACAATCTATATTTGATAATTTTCTCAAAGATCTTCGAAAATGTGTTTAGTAATGTGATCGGACGATAATTATTCGGGTCATTTCGTGAATCTTTCTTAAAGAGAGGCTTGACAATGCCGAATTTTAATTTATCAGGGAAAAGCCCCTCTGAAAAACACATACTAAAAATAAATACCAGAATATGGCAAATATTAGAAATAATATGTTTAACCAATTTGCTTGATATCCCATCAATACCACAGGAGTTGGTAGATTTTAAGGCATTAACAGCAGACATTATTTCCGCTTCACTAACTGGGAAAAAGAATAAATTTGAACTAGAATACCTCGACAGTACCAAATCACATCTAACAGTATCGTCCAAAATCACATTTTCATAATTCTCAGTAATGATTGCGTGAGGTATTCGACAGAAATGGTCATTAAACGCATTTGCAATTTCAAACGAGTCAGAACTAACCAAATTGTCACCAATAACAATCGATGTAACATTATTTGGGGTGCAACTATTATTCAAAACTTTATTTACAATTTTCCACCTAGATTTCAAATCAATAGCTTCACTTAACTTGATTTTAAAATACTGCTCTTTTGTGACCGGTATCAGAATTTTAATTTGGGAATTCAGCATGTTAAGACTCTCTTTAAAAACATTATTATTGGGATCATTAGATAGTTTTTTCAAAAAACTGTTTCTGCGATTTATCAATTTAAGTAGGGAGTCGGACATCTAGGGCTTTAGCCTAAAATTACGTCGTTTAACCTTAACAATAGATTTATGTTTACGAATAATTTTACTTAGTTTATTAATAAAACTTGTATAGGCTAAATTAGAATTATCCGAAGAAAATACTTCACTCCAACTACATAAACTGAGTGCCTCTGATAGATCCGAGAAATTAAATTTAGTCAGATACACTGGTTCGTATTTACTCCCTTGTTTTGAATCTCTTCTAATTTTAATACATAAGTGGATGGTATTATGATCAGTAACAAATAGCTGCAAATTTTGGATCTCAATATTGAAATTCTGAGAAACGGTTTCAGAGAAAATATGGTCAATACAGGAACTAGAGGATGGTCTAGTTACACAATTCAAACGGGATTCCAAACCGGCCGATGAGCATACAACCAGATAATCATCCTTTGCCTGCGATTCCTTCAGCAAATCCAAGTTTATATCTCCAAGCAGGATCTTATGATTGGCTCTATTAGTATCAAAGAAATTCTTTAATTCATTTAAAAACGACTCAAACGTACAAAAGTTGAATCTGTAAATTAACACAAAGCACACTTTAATACTACCAAGTTGAATAACAATTTTCATAACATCAGCAGAAGAGAACTTAAGCATGAATACCTGATGATCCAAATCCGATTTCACAAACGCAGCTACGCCACCAGCTCGATAATTATCATTACAATTAGCATAGAAGGAAAACCCATCTAGGCTGTAATCTGAGATTTCAGAACTTGAGATCCATGTTTCAGTGAAAAATAAACAGTCAAAGTCTAAATTAATCGCATTTATATTTGTTAGAAGAGTGTCAAAATTTTTACGTAGGCTTCGAATGTTCTGTAAAATAAAATTAAAATTATTGCAAGTTTGTACCGCCATTACACTATGAATAAGTAGAGATATGCATCTAAGCCAAAAACATTAAACCATGTTGTATATGTTTGTGTGTAATTATATATAAAATTAAAACATAAGTTGCTTAAATAGTGCACGCTCTTTATAATCACAATCTTCACTATGCTAATTAACAAAAAATAAATGTAGAATAACCAAATGTACATAGTTAAGTATATAAGCGTAAGGCTAAAAAGAGCTATAAAAAAATATACCACTTTAATATGGTGTGAATCTAGACTAACGCAAAATACATGATCAGTCTTAACAATATATCTAATTAAAAAAACTGGTATAACAATAAGTTCAGCCCTACCACAAAAATTGACAGTATTTCTAAATGTCAATTTAAAATGTAAATAAAAACAAAAAATGAAAAAATGTAAACAAAAAATTAAGTTAGTGATAACTAGTGTTACTGCAAACAAATATTTGTTTATGTATGTAATAGTGTAATAACACCTTGAACTTGAAAACAAAACCTTGAAAAAACGACAAGGACAAATATTTGTTTGTGTATATAAACATAGTGGTGAACAAAATTAATAACTTAAAAATAATAACAAAAATAGTGAAGTGCTTTAAAAAATTAATATAAAAACTAACATTCGTCATTAGTATGTTGTGTACCTGTGATTTTGATGAATTCGGAAGTTCCTGATGGTGGAAGATGGAATTACCAACTGTTTTTAATACTAATATTTAAAATTATTTTCAGATATGAACATAAAACTTAAGAAAACTCAGCTGGACGTTTGCAATAAATAATAACTATGCGCCAAACTAATTTTTATAATTTTTCAACAATTTCGAATTAGTTTACGGTAATAAGTAATATGGTAATGTAAGAGGGATCCGGTTTACTAAGGAGTTTGGTAAAATTTATTGGAAATGTAGTTTGGAGGATGTAGAGCCCTTTAAGAGTCATTTTCACATAGCTGGGAATGTTTTCTAAGTACGGTTTTGACATTTAAAAAAACCACTTATCTCGCAACTACATTGATTTACGGCAAAACAGAAACATATATGGTACATTTTTATATGGCATTAGAAGCCGTTCAATACATTCATTAATTAGACGGATAATAGTTTTGGAAATAATTAAGACTTGTTTCACATACGCATTTTAAGTTGGCATTTTCTCTCCTTAAAATCGTCTAAATTAAAGATAAGTGGTTTCACTAAATTGCCACAGAACTTTATTCTGTTGTTTTATTCAACTTCGTTCAGAATGTTGTGTCATCACGTGATCATTATTCTATTCTATCTGTGGATTGAATAAATTATATGAGTTATGCCAATATATATAAAAAAAATTCAAATCAAAACAGAATTAAATAGTTTTAGTTAGTAGAAATGTTGGTGGAACGTGAATAGATTTTCCGACCAAAAACATCCCAACAAAATAGTAGTTTATAACAAGAGAGGCAAAAAATGTTCTAATTTCATTTCAAATTATTACAAACAATTTTCTTGAGGAAGAGACAAAATTCGAACTCAAAATAAGTATAATTATAAAACGGATTTAAAAGACGTTGATTTTGTTTGTATATAAAATCAAACAATCTGGGCATAAGTCATTAGTTTTAAAGAAAATTTCACACTTGTTTTCTTCGATATAAAATTTAATTTGAACAAAATATAAAATAAAATAAAAGTTGTTACTTTGTAACTTGTGACCACCGCAGGAGATTTGAAATGATCCATAAAAGACACACGTACATATGTATGTATTTATGGCACTAATATATTTTGAGTGACATCTGCTAGACATATATTTCTACCACAACCACAGACAACTATACCAGATAGACAACTTTCATACTACCGTGATGTATATAACCTAATATTTACATCCGGATATCATGGGTTAATTGGAATTTTAGTTTAGAGTGAGAATGCTGGAGCTATTTTAATATTTATGTCTCTTTCTCACCAATAACATTTTTCTCATGGCACATTAATTTTTTTTTTTTAAACAATAACATTATTTGGTTATGTTATCTCTATCTATCTTCAAAAGCAAGGCCTAGGCTATTTTTACAAAAATTTTGTATACAGATAATTGTACGTCCACCATTAGAACCAACACAAATGTGTAAGAATGTACGGAAAATGGCATGTAATTGTCAGCGCCTTAAAATGTCAAAAATTACGTTAAGAAAATAATTATATAAGTAATAATCTCAAGAAGTAAAATTTCCGGGCCGGACAAAACTGTGGGCAGAATATATTTTTTTCTGCTTATCTAAAAGCTGAGTCAGAGGTAACCTATAGAGTAGCCAAACAATACCACACAGGTCAACAGTATTTGTAGAATCGTTTGTGAAAGATCCTACATAATATCATTTTTCTCAACAAAATAACTTCGAGACAAACAT
This sequence comes from Tipula unca, assembly GCA_951394425.1. Classification (NCBI taxonomy): domain Eukaryota; kingdom Metazoa; phylum Arthropoda; class Insecta; order Diptera; family Tipulidae; genus Tipula; species Tipula unca. Next base: position 121,857,266 of record OX596381.1, on the reverse strand, counting down.
ATGTTACATGTATTGTCCCATGCTGCAAAATCAAATATGAACATTCGAACTTAAAATTTTTCAGGTTCCCAACTGACAAAATAAGAAGGTTAAATTGAATTAAATCAATCGGGTTGGTTCAAATTAATTAAAAAAATAAACAGAATTTTGTGTGTGAAAATCATTTCCGTAAAGAATATATTGGTCGGCATTATTTAACAAAAAATGCAATCCCGGAAATTAATTTGACGATCGAACATAATCAGGATGAAACAGCTAGTGAGTCGAATCAAAATGAACAGTTTAGTTTTATGCAATCACTCGTAGAACCATCTTCAACTATTGAAAATTATGTTGAAATTCACCATGAAGAACATTGTTTCACAGAATCTAAAGGTACACAAACTACCGCGTTAGATCAAGACACAGAATTTTTACGAATAATCAACAAAATAAATTGTGCTCATTGTGAAAATAGTGTAAAGTGATAGTGTAAAGTGATTACAATTGGAGAAATTAGACAAAACGTGGAAGAGATATTTTAATTCATAAAAAAACTGAAAGAGTCGAACAACAAAATTCAATTGTATCGAACAAAATGCAACAAATTAAAACGTAATTTTGTCATTTTTAAAAATAAATATAACCGTATCAAAAATGTAAGTGTTGATGAGAACATCAAAGAACTAAGTAGTGTTAATGATATGACAAAAAATGTATGTCGGCGGCTATTGCTAAAAGAAGACTATTATTACAATAAGCGACAAGAATTTCGCACAATGTCTTTATTATAAGTCAGCAACCACATACAGGTATTTAAAAGACACTTTAAGGTTGAAATTACCCTCAATATCATCGATCTATAAATGGTTACCCATTAAATATATTTCGCCTGGCACAAATAACATCCTATTTAAACAATAAAAACATTTATTTGACAATATGCCTGGCTCATCCAGGATATGTGTGCTAAGCTTTGATGAAATGGTCATTAAAAAACACTTAACCGTCAATTTACTCACAGATAGAGTCGAAGGCTTTTGCGACACAGGTTGCCAACGATCTAGTGAACTTGCTTCATCAGCTTTATTTTTCATGCTACGTGGTTTGGAAATTGGAAACTGGAAACACGTATGTAATTACGGCCTTACAAGTAATTTGCTGCTCTAATTATTGAAAACATAACATTATGCCAAACAATATTTAATTTAAATGTGGTTATGTTAACATGCGATCAGGCAACAACTAATGTAGCAACATATAAATATTTAGGTGTAGGTCCACAACAGCCATATATCGTGGTCAACGAACATAAAAATTTTGTTCAATATGATCCACCACACCTAATTAAATCAGTCCGAAATGCTATATTAAAAAATCAGATTAGTCATTCAGACTATGGGACGTTGGACTTCAACATTATTATAAAAAATTATGAGCACGACAATAACAACAATGTAAAACTATTGCCAAAATTAACTAAAAATCACATTGAGCCAAATACTTTCCAGAAGATGAATGTTAAACTGGCAGCTCAAATAGTAAGTTACACCGTTGCCTGTGCTATACGAACACCTCTGAAAACGTAACCATTTATTTTTGAACAATATTTGAATAATGCTATTCCAACAGCAAATGTAATCGAGCAGTTCAATAATATCTTCGATTGCCTAAACTGCAAAAGTTTTTCTTCGAAATATATATACCAGTAACTACTTCGAAGCAATAACCATGTACATATTTATTTGAAAAATAACCTTATATTTTTAAAAAACCTAAAAATAATTTCAATGAATGAAAATAATTTTAAATTCATAAAAGGGCTCGAGCTAACAATAAATGCACAGCTAAGGTTGATTGATCATCTCAATGCAAGTTTCGGAACCGAATATATTCTAACGGGCAAGACTAACCAAGACGCACTGGAAAATTTCTTTTCCGCGCTCTGTGGTAAAGGAGGTGATAATTATTTGCCAAGCAATCATGAAATTGGAGTTCATTAAATTGTATTTAAATCAATAAATTCTAATTGTTTGCCCGACGACTCCGAGAGTTTACATCTGGATTGGAAACATTTCATAACAGAATACAAAACTAATTTAAAATATCCAGATGAAGACAAACATATTCCTCATGAAATTGATATTGTGATCAACAATGCAGAAAATAATAATTTAACTGCAAATGTCATAGCTTATTATGCCGGCTATTGCGTAAATAAAAAAATTGAATGTGACGAATGCAGAATTTTTTTTCGTAAGATAATGAACTCGTTACGGAAAAAAATATTTTTCTAACTGAAAATTTTTTTAAGAATAACAAATCCAGTTTTGGTTCATTAAAAGCACCTTCCGAAATGTTTTTTAAAATTTCAGAGATCGTTGTAAAGGTATTTAAATTACATTTCGATCAAAATTGTCACATGAATAACATTGTCGAAACTTTATCAAATATCACCTTGGAAAAAATCAAACCGTATTATCCAACATTTAGAAATATTGATAATGAACCCTTGCATGCTCACCGTAAAGATTTAATTGCATTTTTTATATTGGTGCTGCTAAAAAAGGATTGCAAGTAGGTAGTCACAAATAAAAGAACTGGCAAAAAATCGATGCCTAAAGCCAGCAGTACAAAATCAACCAAAAAACTAAAAATTTTAAATAATTCATGAAATATGTACTTTCCCTCCAATTTTGTGTAAGAAATATATATAAAATAGTAATAATAGTGTATATTTTATTTGTTTTAATTATGGATACGTACACATCAGTAATAAATTTGTATAGATAAATCTCTTAATTAAAAACCACCTCTGACAACATAATCGTGAAAACCCCATCCGAGACTTTTTTTAAATAGTTCATTGATACAATTGGCTCATCCCAGGCTTTTATACAGTTTGCTCATTGTACACTTTTTTTTCATATACAAAGAATACAGTTGGTATACCATAAGTTGAATAGGAGAAATAATGATTTTAACCGGAATAGAAATTTTTCACCGCGATATTGTTTGGCTACTCTATAGGTTACCTCTCATTCACCTTTTAGATGAGCAGAAAAAAATATGTTCTGCCCACAGTTTTGGCCGGCCCGGAAATTTTTCTTCTTGATATTATTACTTATATAATTATTTTCTTAATGAGATGACTCAATGGGAGAATAATTATTTTAATACGAAAATAAATATTTCGTGGCTGCAAACGAATAAATCTTTCTGGCGTTTTAGGGTGGGAACATTTTATTTAAAATGTCAAAAATTACGCTAAGAAAATAATAACGATAGGTATCAGACAAGGTCCAAAATTAGAAATTCATTATATAATATTTTATAAGCATACTATGCACATTAAAATCTTCTCTAGTTGGCCAGCACTATATAGATAATATGTCGATAAATGTGTCGAACCAATTCTTGAAAAAAAAAAAAAAAAATTTAGATTGAAAATTTTCAACGCAAAAGTAATAGCAAATCAAACAAAGGTAAATATTTTATAAAATTCAATTTGGAAAAAAAATATTAAACTTTTTTTTTTTTTAATTTGTTTATTCTACCATAACCTTGATCAAAAATATTTTTAAATTTTCATTATTGCACTTAACAATGCACCTAGATATTGTATAAACATTGCGTATTAGAAATATTAGAATGAAGATGAAATTATACAATCGATAGAGCTAAAATTATATTGTTAGCACATATGAACATATATTTAAAGGTTTGCACGTTGTAAATTGGAACGCACTAATTTCCTTTTGAATTACATTATTTTATTTAAAAAAAATATTGAAATCAGTGGTGGTATGTGCCGACGAGACTATACATATGTTTGTAGTATTGTAGTTCAACATGATATTCAAAATGATATTTCTACCTTTTATTTTAGTGTATATGTATTTATGTTTTGATGTAAATAAAAAAATAGAAAAGAGGAATTACATGTCATTTTCACAATTGGTTCTAATGATGGACTGGTGGTAGATAATTGTATACAAAATTTTTGTAAAAATAGCCTAGGCCTTGCTTCTGAATAAAGGAGATAAGTAAAAATATTATTGGTTGAAATGAGATAACATAAACAAATAATGTTATTGTTTAAAAGAGAAAAATGTTATTGGTGAGAAAGAGACATAAATATTAAAATAGCTCCAGCATTCGCACTCTAAACTAAAATTCCAATTAACCCATTGATATCCGGATGTAAATATTAGGTTATATACATCACGGTAGTATGAAAGTTCTCTATCTGGTATAGTTGTCTGTGCCGCAACTATAGGTTTTCAATAGTTTTCTAATTTCGTTTAAAAATGTTTATACCATTTCATTTGAATCATTCATTGAATTAGAACCAATATATCTAAAATGGCAGCAAATTTTTGTTAGAAATAAATCGATTTCAAGTTTTCATGGACAATAATGCGTGAAATCGTTTTATTGTATTGGATTTTATCGATTAAAAATATTAAATTTACGAAATGAACTTATTGGCTGAACGATTTCAAGTTAGCAAAAGAAATTGAATTTTTGTTAAAAGTGTTTATGAATTTTAAAAAGATTTTAAATGGAAATTGATTTTGGTCTTCGGTATCGGAAAATATTTATATTTGTAATTCAACCTACATAGAAAAATTACATTTTAATAAGAAAATATTGATGAAGGCGTATATTTCGAATTGCAATTATAAGATTTCTACAAATTGTTCAATTAACGTGATTATAATCAATACAATGAATTATCAAATGTCATGTGGGTATAACAGATGGTTAGTAAAAACAGATAGGTTTAGTAATTTTTTACATTAGCATTTTTATGAAACCGTTGGTGGAGACAAATAAAGTGAAAGAAGAAACGATTTTAGTGGAAATAGTTTTTAATGCCGTTTGAGAACAAATAGAATCCGGTGTACGCGACTACGTAGCACCTAATACATAACCGTCACTTTAGCAGCTGTGTGTAGTTTAAGAAAATATTATTTTCGAAATATTTCGTAATATTATTTTAGTAAATAAAATAATTATAACTTGTGGTCATCCATTTACAAGAAGGAAAATTTACATCTTCGGGTGATCTAGTAGCCCAAAAATACCACAAATTTCTTAACTTTAAACGTATTTTTTTTTAATTGCTAGAAATTGTTGGTTTTTCTTGTTAGAGAGCAGAGTCAAATTTTATATTTATATCCGATACAGCATTTGATAGGTTTTACTTAAGCCTTTCGGAAAAAAGTAAAACCCTGTTTGTTCCTACTCTAGTTTAACCAAAAAAGCGCCAAAGTTGTCGAAAACGTAATTTTTAGAACAAAAAGAGTGTTACTTTGGTTGAGAAACATGAGTGAATATTTGCAATTAATGGAAATTTTACAAATGATACAAATGAAAGTGGGAGATTATGGGATTTAGGATAACCAAGTTTGGTGTGCCCTTATGCATGTCGATTATATGATTTTTCCATAGTAACGCATAGTGGGACAGTTTTAGAATCTATTTCAATGCACTTTCATTATTTTTAGGCTTAGAAAAATTTTTAGGCTTCCAAAAATGGAACTTCCAGCATATTTCTCCTACAACTATCCTACAACTATCAGCCGAAACGAATTATTCAGCATTTGATAGAAAATTACACGCCATAAACTTAGCGGTTATACATTTTCGATATTTTCTACAAGGTTGAGAATTTACGATTTACACCTAACCTTCATAAGCTCCAAAACAGAATGAATTCACGGCAAGCTCATTTGGATTTTATTTCGTAATTTTCAACGGACATTCAATATATAAAAAAGATAATTTGGTCGCTGACAGTCTGTCATGCACAAGCAATAACGCAACTGCCTCTAGCGAAAACACACTAGATCTCATATCTTTTTCAGAATTACAGAAGCCTGACGAGGAACTTTAGAAGTTACTTTCTGGTTCCACTCATCTCACAACTAAAAAATTAAAACCGAATCATTACTTTTGCCCTAACGGAAACAAAGACGTTAACATCTGAGCACAGTCCACTGTCTTTCATGCCAACGAACTAAAATTCAAAGGCACACGAAATCGGAATTAGGACAAATTACACAGCCTTTTGGTCGTTTTGAACACATGCATTAGTACATCATTTGGAGTCACTATATGCATACATTTTGACTGTCGTAGGTCGTTTCACTAGATGGCCAGAAGGTTACCTTATGAAGGATATTACCACTACAACTGTTGCATAAACTTTTGTGGAAAATGATATATCAAGATTTTGAGTACCTGGTAACATAAGTCTAACGTAGTGGAACGTTTTCAACGCCGACTAAAAGCATTTCTAAAAGTGAGAGGCGTAACGATAAATTGGAGTTCACTACTACAGTGGAACAACCAGTAAATTTACCAACCAGTAAATTCCGATCAGGTTATTAATTTTATTATCCGATCAGCTGCACCACCACATGCTCTGAAAAGATATATGTTTATTCCAAAAACGCTGGATAAATAAATATGAGTTCGGTTTTATCCGGGTTGATAAAATTCGTACTAGGCTGATATCGCCTTATGATGGCCCACATAGTACTTCAACGGTTCAGAAAACAACCACCTGTTATGGTGGATATCAATGGAAAAAACACATCCATATCTATCAATCGAGTTGTCAATTTAGAAAAAAATTAATAATTTTTTTCCCGTGCCATTTACTCGAAATGCAATATGTGGAGTCCATCTCCATAATGTTGCAACCCCTGACCGAGATGAATTATTCACGATAAGCAATGACAACAATTACAGATGTACATCCGTCTACAAAAAAGATTATAAATCAATTAAGTTAACAATTGCGTAGCAATACCCGCTTACACTTACACGCCTAACTAGTTTTTGAGTTATCCAAAAATATTCAGCAATAGTGAGAAGAATACTGAAGAAAAATGGCGGATTCGATAAGGTTGCTGAAAATATATGCTTTCCAAAGGGTATAATATTGCTGCCAAAGTATCACTTGAGGTTGTGCGGAATCTCACGTGCATGATTTTAAACATAATTTGAAATTTAGACCAATTCGAACGTTTAGTACAATAAATATTCTTTAATTAAATTTATTGTTTGTTTGTATTTCAACACCTCAAAATTCCCAATTTAACTTCAATAATTCTTTGATTTTTTCGAATACGACTACACTTACCCTTTTATAAAAAACAACTGCAAAGTAGCGTATTTTTTTCAAATCATAAAAATATCGTAGTTGTTGGCATTGTGCTAATTGTTGACGTTGACAAAAAACCTTGCAAATAGTCTACGTAATGTTTTACGTGTCGACAACCGCGTATATTACACGGTGTAACCTACCTAGCCCATCCCTGCTCATTCGTTCCATTTTACCGAAAAAAAAATACAAATGTATTAAAATTTTATTTTACTCACCTGTTTCTTCAAAGAAATTCGATCGAATGATAAAATTAACGGAAAATTATTTAAAAGGGAATGTACCTGATTGATGAAAAGGGAGATCCAATTTTTGAGTAAAACGAATTTTTTATTTTGTTATTTGAAATTTATTTTATTTTTTGATAAATATTATAAATATATAAATAATCTAAATAAAGTTTTCTTTAAATAAATCCAAAAATAAACCGAAATTTCCTGCATCAACTCGTCGATAATGGATATATTTAAATTTATTTAATTAAAATATTTTTGTATTTTCTAATCAAATTAATAATCACCTTAAACAAAATGTCGCTATTTAATAGTTATTAAAAATTGTACTGTATACAAAAATGTCGCGACAGTCGATTGTGTAGTGATACGCAAGGCTATAGCCATACGTCATTATGGTGGTGGCTTCCTAGGGTTTTCCCAAGGAAATTCAGGAAATTGTATATTTTTCCTACCAAATTTTGTTGTCCTATAGATAAAATTAATACATATGTATAAGCGAAAATTGTTTTTTGTTGTTTTTTAAAACAATTTTAAGATAAACTTTATCTGTCTATATAGATATGTGAGTTATATCCTAAAAAAATCATATTTTTTTTTAGAACATTTGAAAATAATTCAACCCTCTAAATCTTTGGCCACCAACGACTGTGTCAAGTTGAAATTTGTTGTTTTCTATAAGATTTTGTATACCAAATATTGCGAGAAACCAGTGTTAAATATTGTAATCAATCGAATTTTTAAGGAAATCACTAGTTTGTAAAGGCAATAACTATTCGTTTAGATCAGCTTTAATAAAGAAATGTGCCTGTCTCATTTAGGCCACAGAATTGTTTTCAATAATAAGAGATGTCGTGCAAATATTGATATTTTCATTAGAGTAACATGTTAAATTATTGAAAAATGAAAAAATTTAACCATGTTTTCAATGGGAAAAAAAAATAAAAAAGCAAAAATCGAAGAGATGAATTTAAGTAAAATGTAAAAAACGGTTGTATTAAGATGGGATGAGCCATGTATGTTTTTTAGCAGAATATATTAGGTATCGGTAAACGTAATAAAATTTGTAACCATAATATTATATTTATTTACAAATAACACCTACATTATAATTCTCGACAATTACAAAGTATTTATTAAAAACAAATTTTAATAAGGTCTAAGCAATGTTCTTTAAAATAAAAATAATAAACAAATAAATTTTAATAAATACGTGCTTATTTATTTATAAGTAATATGTACATAATCAATAATAACTTATCTCGCTTTCTTAATAAGAAATTATCGTTAATAGTTGAATGTTTTTCAAAATTATTATCAGGATTTATTTAAGTAGGGGTATTATTGCTAAGATATCATTATACTCTACATCATTATACTTATATAAATTGTTACGAATAAAATAAAATAAAAATAATAATATCTAAGTAGTAAGTAAGTATAGAAGGAAACTTTTTCCATCTCATATTTAAGAATATTATTACTAGCGCATGAATAATAAAAATAATTTAAATTTTTACTGCGTTATTATTTTATATACATACATGTACAAGTACAGGCAAGCATAAAGCATTGAAAATTAAAACCATTGATATATACAAAAAAAAATCATCACTACGCTATTATAAATAAGTACATATTTTACTGATAAAAAAATATTCGATTAAGTCGGTTGGAAAATAAAATTGTTATTCAATTATGCCCAGTAATAAAAATATTAAGTTTCAATTATATTATAAACACAATATTATATTAAATATAATATATAACTTTGAATTTTTCAATTGTTTTCAATGTTGTTTGTCCATTGTTTATTTTCATTCATTTTTAAATAATATCTGATATTAAGGAAAAAAACAAACGAGAATTCAATTATTTAAACTTCTTAAGTTTCCATTTCCACCGAAAATTACGTTGTTAATTTTACAATGGGAAATTTTTGTTTTATGATTATTTGTATGTGTATTGATATCAATGTATGAGTAGCATTTTGACATTTCATAAAACTACGTGGGATTTGTGTTTCAAAAATAATCTAAAAATTCTATAAAGTATCTAAAAATTATTCCTACGTATAACATGATGCACGAGTATGTAATTTAACCTTTCATTTATTTATTTATTAGAGAATGTTCTACAAATATGACCTGAAAATGAACCTAAACTTATTATTAGAAATATGGAAAATAAAAATAAAATAAAATTAAGAAGAACATTGCTAATGTTGCTTCAACCTACGTTTAAAGTATCCTTTACTTACTTTAGGGGCAATCGAATAGATGGTCGATATTAGTCGTGTTTTTAAATTCAAAAAATATCGAGTTCGAATGAAGTTTTGGATAAGAATTTTCTCGTTTTTCCAGTAAAATACAGTTGAATTGAATTTTTTATCAATATGATAAATTTAATGTTAAACTACATATTTAATTCAATATTATCCACATGAAATTAAATTTAAAAAATTAAAATTGGACGGATTTTACTCCAGCACTCAATGCCACTAATGGTCCCACGGTGCAATACCCACATTCACACTAACATTCATTCAACCCATTCATCCCATTCACACAAGTAAAGTATACCACCTACGCATTGAATAGCTCCATGTCACCCTGTACAGTGACATGGAAGATGGGTCGGCCCATGAGTTCTACATTCCAACAGAGGGTCATAGATGTTTTCAATTTAATCACCGATCATAATCGGAAGATGAAAAATCCCTTTTGCATCCCGCCTCTGTTGGGAATCGAACCCGGTACCTCCCGATCCAAACGTCACAGCTTTACTCATTGCGCTATTTGCTCGGTCTGCGCTATTTGCTCGGTCTGCGCTATTTGCTCGGTCTGCGCTATTTACTCGGTTATTAATTTAACTTTCTTTTTCAATGTTCTGGATAAAACATGGGTTTTCTCAAGTTCGCAATAAGTTTATAGTACACGAACTCGAAAAAAAGGAAAATTTTAAAAGGATATATTTTAGAACAAATATTTTTCATTGTATCTAACATAATACCTATTATTTGACAAACGTTAAAAAATAAATTACAATAGATTGTTAATAAAATATTTTGGTGAAATATTACGAGTAATATTTAAAGTTTGTAGTTACGTTTAATACTATAATTATATTAATGTATAAAATGTCCATAAAAGTTCATTTTTATCCAGTTACTCGAAAGTATTAAAATTTAAATACACAAAATTTTTTATTAAAGCGTATGATGGTTGTAATTAAGGCGAGTGTACTACTGTTTGCAGTACTAAGGAAAATTTTCATTTATTTTAGAAGAAAAGTTTAGTCGAACCAAGAAACCAGAGCATTTCTATTATGTTATAACAGCAAAAAAGAAGAATTCAACAACTTAAGAAAAAAAAAATATACATTGGAAAATGTTCTCAAAGATTTAATATCTAAGAACGTATTGGTAAGAATTTTCAACTGTCAAATTCTAAATAATTATGTATATTTTTTCATGTTTTTAGACATCTCCGGTAACCACAGCTCATTTGGAAAACCTTTTAATAGACCTATACCTTCAAGTAACTCGTCCATTTCTCCTTCCTTCCCAGAAACCCCTGCCTCTTCTCCATCTGCAAACTCCATCCCTCATCCAGATGCGTCGGCAATAGAACAATCACAAAGGAAGAGGAATAGAGAAAAAACAAGCTTCGACGAAAAAAGAGAACTATTGCTCTTTCTCAATGAGTAAAGGAATAGGAAGCACACGAAGTTAGAGTCGCTTAAAAATCCAAATTGATAAACATTTTTTTATATTATTTTTTAATTTTTATTTTATTTCTATAAATTGAATTAATTTTTTTTTGTATGAGTTCCATATATAATCTATCAATACGGTTTTGCGACTCTGACGATCTTACTGCATTTACTTACTGCACAGTTCTAAATAGACTTATCATAGTTTATCAACATTTTCACATCGGTGTGACGATGGCACGTCGTATATTAACCAAAATATTAACAGAGAAGGTGTTTTTGCTCACTGCCATTTAAATGACTCGAAACATGCAAGATACTTAAAAGACGATAACCAAAAAGCTGCACGACAGAGCCACGGTAAAGTACTGGCTGTTGTCTTTGACTTCCAAAATATATTAACATGGTCCAACGCCAAAATATTGTTTATGAAAACGAAATTTTAATTCATACAATTACACAATATATTGTTTAAATACCAAAGAAGCGAACTGTTTTGTTTGTCATGAATGCCATGTGAATAGAAGGTCAAGTGAAGTGGTTTGCTGAATTAAATAATTTAGTGAAAATCAAACTACTAGCAATACAAATTTGGAGATAGTGAGATAGTGTGAATTATGTGAGAATAGTTATTTACAATATTTTTTGAAATGATTTTGAAGCGACGATCATCATTTTAGATGTTTGTCAATTTATAATTTTTGTTAGATAATGGCTAAACAACACAGCAAATATCAAGAACTAAGAGATTTGTTCGAAGAGATATCCGTTTCACTGGATAATTCACTAATAATTTCTGGCGATGATTTACAAGATGATAACGTAACTGCTCATGGGCAAGATGATTTGGATGGTGAATTTTCGAATATGAATGATGCTGATGAATATATTCGGGATATTCGTGAATGTATGCGCTACGAAGATTTGCAAGGGGAACAAGAATGATGGCGAAAGAATTATTCTGGAAAATGAAACTTCCAAGAAAATTTTAAATAGATCGTGAGACAAAGTCGAGTCGAAAAAAAACAACAACTGCAATATAAACATATTTTTTTATTTTGCCGACTGGCATTATTAGCATCATATTCATATTTTTGATTAAATGTTTTTAATTCACAGTTTAATTGTTTCTCTCTAAAATAAACTTTTAAATATAAATGTTTTATATATGACTCGGTTCCATCAAATCGCACTCCAAGCAGAGTTAAATTGGTGTGTTTAAAATTTTTGATATGAAGTTTGGTCAAAAACATCCACAATAAAATTGTAAAATATGAATTTCTCTTATTTCCATATGCTCTGCGTACGAGCGAAAAAGAATAATTTAAATTTCATCGTTGTGTTGTTGATATTCCATTGTGTATACAGTGTATACAATAGTATGCACCAACATAACGATGATATAATGAAAATCAGAAGTTTGTTGTACTCTTTAATCTAGTATTATTCTCTGTGGTTTGAAAATACCACTTTCGGTGGTATTTATTTACTCGTTTTACTAATGATGGAACGCAGAAGAATCAAAAATAGTCTATTCATTCTTGTTGCATTTATTATACCTGAGTCAGCCGTGAATAATACTTATCCATAAAATACTGTCGACCGACCCGACCACCTTCCATTTTCAATGAAAAACCCAAAAATTTGAAAAAATTACGCCTTGACCTATGTTTACCCCGTTCAATTTGTATGTAAATTTGCGAACATAAAAAAAATTGGAAGGGATAAAAAAAGAGAAAAATTAAAGCTAACAAATTGTACTCATAGCTGGAAATTGACGACTGTTAAAATGAGTTTTGCGCTATTCATACATATGCTAGAATATTTTTAATTTTATTTTGATAATTATTGCCAAAGCAAATAATGTCATATATTGTTAAAACAATTATCAAAAATTCCAATGGAATCGTGTTATAGAATAGCAAAATTCCAACAAATTTAATTTCGGAGTTACAATTCTTTTCCGTTGTAATTTTGCCAACGCGATGGAATTTTTCCAATGAAACGAGATACCGAATAGCAAATAATATGAGTATAAACATGAATAATTAATTATTTTAAATATAAATATAAATGATTTATAATGGCCAATACTTTTTTTTAGCGATGTGGTTTACTGGTGGATCAAAATGAATGATATACTTTAAAAATAAAATATCAATCAAGACGGTTAATATTTTTTTTAATTTTATTAATATTAATATTGTATTTGTCCATGTCTGCGCGCTGAACATCCAGTAAACCTATCTCACTATTAACACTGACTGTACTTTCAGTTACCAGTTGGTTACACTTTCGACAATGAACCGGATTGATTGCTAAAATATTTTAAATCTTCTAAGACCTCTATTTTAAAAATATCAAGTTATCTTCATCATTTTTGCACAAATAACTAATGTTAATAGTTCGAGGAAAAACATGTAAGTGATATTACAACTCACTCTTAATGATTTCGTAGTGAAACTTTCTATTGAATCCTTTCGAGGAAAATTTAAGAAAAGCTTTGTTCGAAAAACATAGGTTTCTTCATTGGCACCAAATTTTGATGGATGTGCAATATACTTAAATAAATCTACTGAAGACTGATCAAAAATGTTTTTAAAATATTCTATATCTTTTCCAAGAGAAAAACGAATTTATGCGAATGCATCGAAAGCACATGTCTCGGATATTGCAATTAAAACGTCTTTCTCCTTGTAGGAAAATCCATTTTTTTAATAATTCTAATGGTGTATTTGTCATTAAAACTTTTTGTTTGTATTTTCTTGCCATTTTTTTTTTAAATAATCTCCTGGCCGCATACCGCTCGCTCTATCATTCTTTCTACCATGTATTTTGGTGTTTTCACTATTTTCCGACGTTTGCTCAATGACTCTTTCCATCACTGTTATTAATTATATTTTCTTTTTTTACGTCATATTTGTTTGAGTTTTAAAGTTTTCCTGTTCTTTATCATAAGATGCTGAAATATCGACATTTTTAGTTGTGTTTTTTTTGAGCGGCCTTGATTTCGATACTTGAATAGATTTGAAAATTAAATATGTTTTTTCTTTGATTTTACCGACAAATTTCCCGATTTTATTGTGTTGCTGGTCCTTAAAGTATTGATTTTTTATTAGATTAAACCAATTTTCAGCATTGGCATTGGATATTCGACCTGTGATACCACAAACTGTCGAAAAGCATGTTGCCCCAAGAATATATATTTTTACCTACAAAATAATACAAATCGTTTGACATTGTTTGCACCGTTGTTTATTTTTTGTAGTAATTTCTTCATATAGTGGAATATATCTCTTACAATAAGAATATGTTGATGTTTGAGCCGAATCATTTTCGTCTAAAGCATTGTCATTAATTGATGCTTTATCACTTTCAATGGTTAATGAATTTTGTATGTATTTTCTAATAGCTTTTTAAAATTATTAAATGTGTTTTGTGCGCTGGTAAAATTTGAATTACATTTTTTGAATTTAAAATGTTTAATATTCAAATTTTGTGTTCCTTTTTAATATTAGGACATTTTTTGGCTATTTGGTATTTGTCGTTAATAAAATGTGCACAACATACGAAAATTGGCACTCTTTTTATATTTGGTTCTTGTTTTCCATTAAGATATCAAAAGTGTATAGAAGATATTCGTTTATTTATTGTCATTTAGTTGAAGCTTGACAAAATAGCAGAAATCGATGCCCATGACCAATCAACAACAAATCCATTTGGCATTTGTGATTTAGTATTTTTAATTTCCTTTTTTATATTAATCATGAATATAGCAATAGTCACGGTATTCTGCGATAGGAATCCCATTAACTTTAATAACTGCCGCATAATATAAAATACGGGAATAATTATGTTCCGCATGACATGCTAGATGCTTTATTACGTTCTCCGTAGAATCAAAGTGAATTAAACATCCATACTTTGATAAAGACTAACTAGAAACTGTTGATTACGACTACGTTTAGAGATTCAGAGACGGAATATATTATGTATTTATCTTCTTTATTTTCAATATAATATTTATAAAATATATCCATACAGTCACAGTTATTTATATCATCAGTTCTTTTAAGATATGAAGACCGTATTTGACGTAGCACATCATTTAATACAATATATTGAGTTTTCCCGTAAGTGCTAAACTAATGTCGTTTTCGTTTGATTTTTTTCCCCTCATTGGCCGAGTACACTGATTTTGAGCGTCAATCGAACATGAAACCGATTTACCCTCATTTATATTTGTGTTTCTGTTTTCTGACAAAAAAAAATGAAGATTCACAAACAAAACCGTCTATAGTTAGACGGCTTTGTTCACAAAAGTCAAAATGGCAGCACAGTGACAGATAAAATTATAGTATTGGTGTAAAATAGGGGTAACTCGGTCGAAAAAACCAAAGTAGACAAAATTGCACTGAGTGCAAAAAATTTAGCTGTCAGGCAATTTTTTTTGGTTCAAACGAACGGTTTTCGTGTAATTTTTTGCACTCAGTGCAAGTTTTTATGTTCAAACGAAAACGACATAATATTCGTAGTTTTTAATGTTTCTTATTTGAAATTGTGGGCCGTTTGATGGCCTAAATCGTTCTCAAATTGTTTACGTCGACTTCCTCTAAATTGATTGTACAATTGTCGGCCCGTATGTTTCTCTACATCATCTCCCTTCACGTATACTTTCAGAGATTGATCACTCTTAAATTTAATTAGACATCCATTCTCTGCTTCAATTAATTTATTGTTTATGAAGATACGAATATACTTCGGTCGTGTAGATATCATAAAAAGTTATCATATTTATTTCATAAAACTTTAAATTCAATTTTAATTTTCATTTTATGTTATTATATTTGTTATGCGATGGTATTACTTCCGCTATATGTGATTGAAATTTATTTACACAACCGTTGTTAATAACAGGTTGGCCGTCAAATTTTGGAGACGGAACGGTTTCTAAAATTATTGTGTTTCCCGCTTTAAATTTTTTAAGAACATGCCATATTTTTTTATAATTATTTTTGTTTACATTTATATATATTTATGAGCATATTTTATTTATTATAATTTTAGAAAGGTTAAGGTATGATCCTGATGTATACACCATTCCCTCGATTTAGCGAACAGTTCCGTTCCCAGGATCATGTACGTAAATCGAAATTCCGTAAATCGAATCAAGATTTTCTATATAAGCCAATGATCCGTTCTACCTAATGAAAAATTCGTTTCAAGAAGGAAGACCGCTTGAAAAGAGAATTATCGCGGTTTAATTCTCCTTTCCACAGTATACAAGTTACTGTCCTACACTATATTTGATAGAATCAACCCTCTAGCGGGGGGCTTAGTTGGTCACTACTAGGGAGAATTTCATCCTATAGGTCTTTTTGCTTATGATTCTATATAAATATTATGAGGCTATTCTATCTAAATATCATGACCCCGTAAATCAGATGTTCATAGATTTTCGGCAGGCGTATGACTCGATCAATCGAGTTTGTGGGCTGCCCTGGAATACCTAGACATGCCATAAAAACTAATACGATTGTGTAGAATGACAGTGATGCAGTCTCAATGCTGTGTTAAAGTTGAGAACAGGCTATCGACAATTTTTGCAGTTATCTCGGGTGTTCGGCAGGGAAATGCGCTGTCTCCGGTACTCTTCATACTCATGTTGGAGTATATCTTTCAAAAAACTGAAACACCTCAGCGCAACATGTTACATAGCCAGTCCAATCAGGTGCTTGCATTTCAGATGGCATATGCGTGATTGGACTGAATAGCAACGGAATGAAGGAAATACTTGATGGTTTGTAGTGTTTTTAGCGTTTGTTGGACTCTAGATCAATGAGTCCAAAGCGATATACATGATCTCTGGTTATAGGGACAATGGCACACCAGATTTAAGTATAGTGGCCACTACACATTTGAGGAAGTGAGGAGGTTGAAATATTTGGATTCTCTTATCACCCACGATAACAGTGTAAGTGAGAATATTAAAGTTTGGCTGGCAGCTGGAAGTCGTGCTTTGAATCCTCTAAGGCCACTGCTAAAATCTAAATCTTAAATCTAAAGCGTTGATCAGGAACGTTGTTATGTTTGGATGTGAAAGTTGGGCGCTGGCAGATGAGTTCGAGAGATGGCTCCTAACATTTCAGAGGAGAATCATGCGATTGATTTACGATTCAAAATACAAAGTTGATGGCACATACAGAGCTCTGTATATCTTTATTTTAGATAAATAATTATGAAAATTACTTTTAGTTTCTATATATGTACATACATAATTATGTGGATTATGAATACATTAAAAATTACAACTCCTTTGGGATTTAATTTTTATATCATAAAATGAAAACAAATTTTAAATCTTCCATACATAGCTTTTTAAAACCATAAATAGAAACTGAAATTATTAATTAAATTTTTTAAAAATTAGTAGCTATTAGTGTAATTAATTTAAACACGATTTGTTTTATTTGTGAATATTAAAATGTATACAACTGGATTTCTACTTTACCTTTTTCCAAAGCTTAACTTTTCCTAAATATTAAATTAAACACATCCAATCCCAAAATTAATTTAATATATTTCTTAATTTGTATGACACGTAACCAAAGTTGGTTACTTGAAATTAAATTCCCAGGGCATTGTTTGTCATGTACTGTAAATTATGAAAGTCGTTCTTTAGTACTTAGTAAAACACGTATTGATTTAAATCCAAATTGGTCGCGTCCAATTCGGTGTAGGAACCAAGCGGAAATTTTAGCATTTACAACTAAAACTGCTATAAATTTATTTCGTGCATGAAACCAAAAAAAAAAGAATCTCCATGTATTACAGAACAAATTTTTGGGTTCAGTAATTTAAACAATATTTCAAATTCACTCATTTTAATAATAAATCGATATTCATTTGGTAATAAACAAATTAATTAAATTGTTTCTATCGTGGTAAGTATTTTACGAATATTTTTAAATACTAAACAATTCCTGTGGCTGTTTTCCACAGCGCTAGTATAAAAATATTCTCATAATTGCAATAAATAACGAAAATACATATTTTTTAAATATTGGTGGTGTTGTATTGGTATGGAATATACGTTTATACAATTGATTTGCAGTCAATAGACGGTCATAGAAATTGACCATAGAAATTTCCCACTAATTAGTGGGTTTGTTATGTTGGAAGAAAAATTACTTCAAGTTCCGATACCAGAAGCTAAAATAAATTTTGTATGCGTTCGATAGATCGACAAAAATTCGCATATATGTCTTAACAAACAATTAGTCAGAATGCTACGTATTTTGTATGGTTTACAAACTTCATTAAAAAAAGTTTACTTTAGTAAATAAAATTGAATTAAACTATTAATATTTACTACTAGAACTCACAAACTATCTGGGACTAGAATGACAGCAACGACATTTAAACTTACTGTGAACTAATATTATCATCACTTTCCGACACTGTTAAACGTAGTCGATAGTTTTCAGCCGAAAAAAATCGATAATGAAGATAATTTTTTGTTTTGAATTGAACATTAGAGTTGAAGTATATTTTCTCTTTCTATCATACTACTAAAATTATCGATAATTTCCATCCGATGTATGTCAATAGAGAATCTCTAATTTTTATGATTAAAAGAGATACGATTTATTTCGATACATTTGTGAAATATGTTTTATTAATACCGGATCCTGGGAAATTTAAATTTCCCAAAATCATATGTAAATAATTGAAAATTTATAAAAATTCACCCTCTAGAGTGGTATGTCTGCAGATGGCTTGATTTGAAGTTTTTTTCCAATAGCTATGACGAGAAAATTATTTTAATCCAAGTTTCATGTTGGGATTTTGGGAAATATAGATTTTCCAAAATCACGTCGAGACAGATTTGTGCATAAAGGCCGGGTTGTACAAACGTGATCTAGTTATTATAGTTAGTTACAATTAGTTCCTTGATAAAAGTTGAGTTTTCCAGAAAACATCCATACAATTATTTCAGAAGATCGTCACTTTGATATTGAAGATTCTCAATAATGTGGCCAAATAGTGGTATATGGTTTATTTTAGTACTTGTTTTTGGGAAAATTGGGCTTTTTGGAATTTTATTATATGACCTGATCATAAAATATTCATATTGAGACATATTGCGTTTATATTTGGCTGATTATGGCCTATTCCGTGCATAGGAGAGTGTGTAGCAAAATAATTATAAAGTAAATAAAAATAAAACACTTCAAATCAAGCCGTATCCAGACATAACACTCTAGACGCTGAATTTTTATAAATTTTCAATTATTTACATATGGTTTTGGGAAATTTAAATTTCCCAGGATCTCCACATGGAACTTTTCTTTATAGTATTATCATAGAGAAAATATATAAAGATGACCAGAGTCATGCATGATCTGCTGTGTACTAACCAAAAATCGAAAAAATTGTAGGGGAAATTAATGTACATCCAACGGTGCAACCATACATATTTTGAAAATTTTCTAGTCTTCTCGTTTCTTCTTTCATATATTGAATTTGAATTCAGTAAGGCGAATCAAAACAAAATAATCATTTTGAATGTGTGCAAAGCTCTTTACAAAATCAAAACCAACACAAATATCTATACTACAAATGTATATAGTCATTTGGCTTGGTTTTGACAAAATAGAAATAAATTTATTTGTAGCGTATTAGTATTGGGTCTAAAATATTTATACCATACAGTACCGAATAAAAAATTGTAATGAAATGCATAGATTTTCTATAAAAAATAGACGTTATTGTCTGATAACTGATGAACATTTTTTGTTTTATACTGTAAGCAAAATATTATTCCTCATTCCAAACAATATGGTGGGGACGAAAAGTAAAAATAAATCAACAAACGTATGAAATTTACGATCGGATAGAAAGAATATTTGTTCTTTGTTGGTACATTTCATCTTTATATATATATATATATACACCTATTTCAGAGCATTTAATACAAAAAAAAAATTTAGATAATCACAAATAAATGTACCAACTGCTTCTCGATCATTGTTTTTTTTTTTCCTGATTCCATTCAAACCCTGTATGTGTTGGTGTTTTCCTTCACATTTGGATTAGTGGTTTTCGTATGGTTTTGTTTGTGTTATTTTTTTATAAATGTTTTCTCGCAGGATTTCTTTGCGTTTTCCACATAACTGTAATAAAGAGCATTTCTCTTACAAATAAAAAAACGAAGAAAATGAAAAGCTCCTTCATTGTATTTCGAAATCGAGATGGTTGCTTTTTATTGTTCGAGAACTTTAAAAATGTCAATCATTTCGTACTACATTATTTTCGTTTTTAAATCTATTTGTTGTTGTGTGTATATAGTATATAAAAATATATAACATTGCGACAAGTCAACCGTCTATAGACGGTTTTGGACAAGTGCATTTGTTCAACAAATACAGACCTTGAAATTGTTAATTCTATTCTCTTTTGAATACTCTGGAAGTACAATATGCCTAAATTCAGAATTTCAGATGGGAAATTAAAATTAGATTGTTTCGAATTTATAAGTTTTATTTCGATTTAGTTTTACAAATTTATGCTTAGTAAATTGTTTGGGTTGCAAGACTGTAAATGTTAACGGTAAATTAGACAATAAGTATTAAACCTGCATGAATTGGTAATTTTAATCAAGTTAATTAGTGGTACAGAAACATTTGACTTCAGTATTAGAGAGAATATTGACTATTTAATACAAAGTGATCAAACCTACAGCTGCAACGTAAGTAAGTAAGATTGCATTTTATAACTTTATTGAATAAGCAACTTACACACTCAAATGGATCGCTGCAACAGTAAGTAAAGTTGCATTTATAACTTTGTTCAATAACCAACGTATTTTTGTTAAATTTAGAAAGTGAAAGCAACCATAAACCAAACAGAGTAAAATGTATCGTTCCCACGTGCGGTGCTAGAGCGCAAAAAAGTTCTATCAAGTTCTCTAAATTTCCAAAGGATGCTCATCGAGCGCCTTTATGGATTGAATCAATCGGACTTGCAAATAAGGACATTACAACTAAATATAATTTTGTATGTGAACAACATTTTGATAAAAAATATATTGGCGCACATAAATTAACGCTGAACGCCATTCCGGAATTAAATATATCACGCGAAACGGAGGGCTTTTTGGATGCCACTTCTTCCACTGGATACCCTTATACCGATGATTATACTGCTAATACGTCTAGCGCAAGTATTTATCCGAAGGCTTCCAGAACTAGAACTTATTTTGTCAATTGGTACGCAAACTGATCCTGAATTAGTTGGTCAACAAAATGAATTTTTGGAGCTCATTAACAATATTGCATGCCATCATTGTGAATCAAACTGCAATTCTGATTTCAACTGTATGAATTGCAAAAAACACGTTAGAAACGTAAAGATATTCAAAAGCAAATTACTTAAAGCTAAAAATGAATTCAAATTACTAAACGTTAAGAAACGTAGAATTCAACGTAATTTTGAAATGTTAAAAAGAAAGTACAACAACATAAAACGATCGACCATTGATGAAACCATTGACAATTTTCCAATGGTAAATACTGCAACTAAAAACATCTGTAAACTTCTTCTGAAGCAAGACTACTTCTATAATAATGACGACAAATTATTTGCACAGTCACTTTATTACAAATCCGCAGCCACATACAAATATCTCAGAAATACGCTTTCTCTGAAGCTACCTTCATTATCGTCGATATATAATTGGTCTCCCATACAATTTATACCTGCTGGTGTAAATGAAATTTTAATTTTGAAAATAAAAAATATTTTTGAAGCGATACCGGAAGAATCCAGACTGCGTTTTGATGAAATCAAAATAAAAAAAGACTTAACGTTCAATACATTAACGGTAAAGATTGATGGATTTTGTGACGATGGAAACGTAAGGAAAAAACAATTTGCAACTTCGGCTCTTTTTTTTTTAATTAAATCTATTACTGGTGGTTGGAAACATGTCTTAGGCTACGTTCTTCTGAATGAATCAATGAATGCGGAGGAACTAGCTAAGTTAATTCTTACATATATCAGCATTTGTGAAGAAAGTCTAAATTTGAAAGTAATTATGGTCACATGCGATCAGGCTGCAACAAACCTAGCAGCTTTCAAATATCTTGGCATTATGCCGGATAAACCATTTTTTTCCTGTAATACAAAGAAGGTATTTGCTCAATTCGATGCACCGCATCTATTAAAATCTGCTCGAAATGCTTTACTAAACAACCAGATTCAGCACTCGGATCAGGGAATAATCGACAGCAACGTTATTGGCAGGATTTTCGAAAATGAAAAACATCAAAAAATTAAATTGATGCCGAAGTTAAATAATTCTCACATTAATCCGAATATGTTTCAAAAAATGAACGTAAAGTTGGCAGTTCAATTTCTAAGTAACACCGTAGCTTGTGCTATTAGATGTACGCTGAAGGTAAATTCAATTCAAGTTAATTTTCACAAAAATAATAGATTCAAAGTTTTATATGCCAGCATATGTATTAAATGTTTTGGTTTTTATTTTGCAGGTTTCCCCGGCTATGTTTGGATCCTATCTCGGAAATGCGATTCCAACAGCCAACTTTGTCGAGAGGTTCAATAACATCTTCGACTGCCTCAATCGTCAAAACTTCTCCTCGAAAAATCCTTACGAGCAGCCCCTTCGAAAAGGCAATAACACGTACAATTATTTGGTAGAGTCATTAGTTTACCTAAGAAATTTGAAAATGGTTTCACCCAATGAAAATTGTTTCAAATTTTTAAAAGGATTGGAATTGACCATAAATTCACAATTAATGTTGATTGAGTATTTAGGCGAAAATTTTGGAGTCGATTATATTCTCACGGGTAAAACAAATCAAGACGCTCCGGAAAATTTTTTTTCACTTCTTCGGGGTAAGGGTGGCTTCAATTATACACCAACTAGCCACGATATTGGTATCCATTTTGCCAATGTTACTAGCATGAAGATTCTTTTTAATTCACCGGGTTCTAATTGTATCATTGATGAAAGCGAAAATTTAGCAATTAACTGGGATGTTTTAAGAAATGAGTACAAGGGAAGCCTTAAAGCTCCTCGAACTGGTGAAGATAACGACGAAGACAAAATTGAATCAATTCTTAGAACCACAAATATCCCTGAATTAAAAGGAAACGCCATTAGTTATTTTGCAGGCTACTGTGCCTATAAAGCAATAAGTTGCGAAAAATGTACTCAATTGTTGTTAAAAAATGAAGAAGAGCCAAATATTTCAGTAACTGAGACATTTCTGCATCAAAATTTTTTTAAAAAGGATGTAAGCAGTTTTGGAGCTTTAAAGGCGCCAAATCAACTTTTAGAAAACATTGCTCGGACAATTGTTCAAATTTTTGAATTAAGCTACCAGGTTGAATTTCACTATTCGAATATTCATCAGAATATAATTGATAAATGTATGTCACAAATAACAGCAATATGAAAGAAGAAACGAGAAGACTAGAAAATTTTCAAAATATGTATGGTTGCACCGTTGGATGTACATTAATTTCCCCTACAAGTTTTTCGATTTTTGGTTAGTACACAGCAGATCATGCATGAGTCTGGTCCTTTTTATATATTTTCTCTATGGTATTATCATAAAGAAAATATACAAGAGTAATACAATTAGTAAAATAAAATGTCATTCAAAATGTTAAAATGAATTATTTATACTGATTGTATGGCTAGCCTTGCAAAACGAGAAAGATGTGTACTCCTCCGCCATCATTTTTAATCATTTATCCGCTAAAAATTTTGTTATATTATGATAACTACAATTTTGATGATAATATTTTTCAAAAACTTTTACCAAAGATCGTGCTATGGTGGCAAATTCATCCGAAGGAGCACTCAGTGAACCAAAATTACTGTCTTTTATTTTGAAATTTTTTTCTGCCAAAAAAGTGTCCGAAATGTTGATTTCATCGCCTTTCTTTATCATTTTTTTCCCGGCAGCTTTAGCAATCAATTTTTTTCATTATACAGTAACCAGTATAGTAAACTAACGCATTCTCCTTTATGATGTGAATATCGGCCTCCTCAATAATATTGTCAGGTGGTAAACTATTTACTGGTAGATTCTTGGGATTTTAAACTCATTTCAAAATCGGGTTTAAAGCTATTCCAGGCTACTCATCGAACAAGCAATTTTTAAATGGCGAATTTAATGTAGTTTTTCTTACTATAATTTTTGCAAAATGCACCCCTATTTCATGACTAGATGGCATATAATTAAACTCACTATTTTCCACGAAACAACGAAACAAAATTGGTTGGTTCGAACTGTTATTAAATATTCAACGTCAAACTTTTCTTTAAATATTGCTACTAGCAAAATATGAGCTTTTATGCTGATTTTAAGTCCTCTGATAAAAATGAAGTAGTTCTCATTTTTGGAAATAATTGTTAGGTTATCTAGAAACAATAAACTATCTTCTGATATTTTATAAACATTATTTCGTATCTTCAGTGGTCGGTCAAATGGAGCGGTAGAATTAAAATTTCGACAGTTTAAGGCTTTGTACAATTTCCGCCGTTGGTATGGTATTGTTAAGGAATTCACCGAACGTTTCTGGATTCACTTTTAAAGTAGTTCTAACTGCACTGGCTACTGTTCTGCTCAATATTTGATCTGCTAATCTAACATTCATTTTTTGAAAAGTATTTGGTTCAAAATGATGAACGGTAAGTTTCGGCATTAGTTTAACGTTTTATTGGCGATCAAATTCGTATGTTTTTCGAATGACGTTAATATCAGTTACTCCAATATCTGAATGTTGAAATTTATTATTTAAAAAAGCATTTCTGACAGATTTAATGAGATGCGGAGGGTCGAAGTGTGCTAAAATTTAAATTCGTCAACAAAAAAATATGGTGATTTCGGCGTCACACCGAGTGTTTTATAAGCCGCGGTGTTAGTAGCGGCTTGGTCGCACGTTACCATAACTACATTTAATTTTAACTTTTCGTTGCAAATTTTTATGTTTTCTTTTATTAACTCCGATAAGTATAACGGATTAGAAGATTTGTTGATTAAAATATCCACGTAACATAAAAAATAACACTGATGTGGCCAATTCATTTTTCCTTTCATGGCCATCATCACAGAAACCATCAACGATTTCTAAAAATATATTAACGGTCAGGTCTTTTTTGATGCATATTTCATCAAACGATAACACACAAATTTCATATGTCATATTTTGGAAAACTTTCTCTAGTTGATTAAACAAAATTTCATTGATTCCTGGTGGTATAAACTTTATAGGAGACCATTTATATATACATAGATGAGGTGGACGGTAATTTCAAATTTGGTTGATCCCTCAAATACCTATACGTTGAGCCTGATTTATAAAATAATGACAAAATAAAATACTGTGCAAAAACTTTGTCGTTTTCATTGCAGTAAAAATCTTATTTTACAAGAAGTTTACATACACTTTTGGTCGTCTCGTTAACTTTTAACTGATCAATGTAATGTGATCATCAATTTTTTTTAAAATTTGTTTTGCTTTAGTTTCATTCTCTTGACAAAGACTCAGATTTTTGTACGATGCTTTCAATATGGTATATTCCCGTTGACATTTTTTTAATTTCTTCTTGTAAAGTTCAATTCCTCTTCCATTTTTAATGCATTTCCGGCACATAGATTCATTTTCTTACGGAGTCTGACAGTAATGACAGTTCATTTTATCAATAAATTTCAAAAAATCTATTTCTTCGTTAATTTGGTCAGTTTGGGTTACGATCGATTTCCAAACTAGTGATTGGGGTTCTACAAGAAATGGACGATCCTGTTCCAGATAAATGTTGTCTTGATCACGATTATTGGATGGTTTAATTACATTAGCAGCATTTTTATTGCAATTACAATTACAGCATTTTTTCTCAAACGACTTTTCGAAGTAATATTTTCATTCAACAAATGCCTTTGGCATACATAATTGTGTTTGTTAATGATATCATTTCGTAAGTCCAATAGAATCTATCCATTTTTTGCGTATTCTTTATTTTTCGGAAATTTAAAAAAATGTAGCCGGTTTCGTCGATTTAGTTTTGCAATTTGGAACAATACTGGTGACGTGTAGTTTTCGCTTTTCTAACTGCGGTTTTTTTCTAAATTTATTTAAGAAAATGTATACTACTTATTAATGAATAAAAGTAAAAAAAAGTTGTTTGTTCACTGAGAGTCCTGTTCCTGTCCCTGTATGAAACTGTTGACCTAAAAGTTGTGTCCTGGGTATGTTTTGTTTGAAAATGGCAGTAATTTCGTTTTGTAACGACCACGATTCGTTGTCTCTTTAAAACAATTACAATGTCGTTTTGTGTTAATGTACAAATACACAACACAACAAAAAATATTAAAATTTAATGTATTTAATCGCTGTAGTGTAGCACGCCTAGTTTCTATTTGTTTTGGCTGGATTTAGGTATGGGTAGGGATATATTACTGCTTGTGATTATCTACTTGGTGTCTGTCGACGGTACGAAACTTTACACTAACAAATTAACAAAACCGAAAACAATTTTAGAACAAACTTACTTGATACGGTATTATCCGTAATCACTGAGGAGACACTATTATGTTCTGAAGTCATTTTCAATAGAAATTTAATGGCAAATTTAAATACAAATTTAAAGATGAATTAATATGGCACTGAACGAACAACTAGGTAACAATATTTCGAATGAAATAATAAGGGATTTCAAAATAACCGGCATTTGGACATTGTATGTGAAAACAATAGCTAACAACATATAGTAGTATTGGTGTTTTTATTACATGCAAAACCAACAACAATATTATGCAAACCGTGCTAAACCTATTTAGAGGAAAGAATAATAGTACATTTTAATAGGTTCATATAAGTGTTGCGTCGTATCTAACATTTTACATAAACCAAAAGAATGTACGAAACTTTTATGTTATTGGTTTTGGCTGTGAGGAAAGTTTAAATGACATATATAACAAAACAAAACGTACATCTCAAAATGTGTATTAATGCCAATAGATAGGTCGCAACATTATTACACCTATGGAAATGTACTATTATTCTGTCCTCTATGTACGTTTCGCATAACATCGACATTGTTATTGGTTTTGATGAAAGTGAAACAAAATTATGTAATTTTTTTAGATAAAATGAAAATATTAATAATCAACAAAAACATAATTGGCTTGAGCCAGTTTTAATTATCTAAAATAAATTGAAAAAAATATCTTCTTATACATAATTATATTAATAACCCTGAAAAATAGATCATACTCGTTACACAATACTTAATTACAATTGAACGATCAGATATACATGGATCATTGTTATCTACTCGAAACAAATTTTTAAATAGGTTGACGAAAATTGATAAAACCAGGGGCCCTACTATGAGTTTCGATTACGATTTTCGACGACTGTCGTTTTCCTATAGTAGGCAAAGGAAGAAAAAGGAAAACAATATTATAAATTTTTTATTGTTTACCTTTTTCTTCCTTTGCCTACTATAGGAAAACGACAGCTGTCGAAAATAGCAGTCGAAAGTCATAGTAGGATTTTTACTAAACCAACAATGATATCGTAATTTTTTTATTTTTCATCCATTCATGATTTATTTTGCTTTACTAATGTTTATAGAAAAATTGATACTGTAACAAACTGAAGGTGGCATGGAGAGATACCTAGTTAAACTAGGTTCTCAATTAAAATGCCATTCGTTACCGAATATGATTTCGATTTCACTTATCTAGAGCTTCAGCGTGGTCATCATTTTGCTGGCTAAGGCTCAGGGATGGGGGTGGGGTTTGCTGAAGATAGATAAATGCATGCTAGACCACATCAGGAAATGAATTGAAAATAATAATTAAAACGGGACTGAACCTAAATGAAAGGGATCAAAAACAAATGTAGACAGGGCATGGATTAACTTACCGCAACACTGTGATCACACTTACCCACCTATCCTGCTTGAAAGCTTTTAGCTTCTCATTCTCAATTCACGAGGCGAAAATAAACGAGTGAAACTATTAACAGACACTTTAAACATTCGGCAGAAATAAAATAAATTAAGAAAACTAGTTGTAAATTAGATTAGATTAGGTTAACTAACAATTTTATTCGATAAAGAAATACATTTAATGAAAAATAATATTTTTAAAAGTAAAATTTACTTATTCTACCCATGACGTCATATATATACTAATTATTAAATGAGACTTAACAATATGAGAAAAGAAAAGAAAATATATATTTACGAAGAAAATAAATTATAACAAAAATAGAAACTTAAATAATATATAATAAAAAAATAATAATAATAAAATACAAAATAACAGTGAAACCTGACAATGTTCAATATGGCAGCTTGCACAAGCTTGCAATGTTCGTCTTTGTACTTCTTGACAAATTTTAATAATTAAGTAATATAATTAATTATTCATTTATTTATCATTTTATTTTTATGTTAGGCTTAATTTATATAAATTAATTGTTTATAATCAACACTTTATAATTATTTTATTATTAATTATAACACATTTTCGTTATACATGTGGTCCCTTAATTTTTGGCTGCACTCATTTCAGTTTGTACAGATATTTTAAGTTCATTCTTGTTTTATTGTTTGTAGGTTCATGTTCACATGTTCATTTTGCCCTTGCATGCACATTTTATTTAATGAAGTTATTAATTTGGGTCTTATCACAGTTATTTGAATGATGCACATTCCATTATTTTTGTTTATCACACTACATATCTATTATGGTCTATAAATATTTAAATATCAACTAAATATTAATGTTTTTATTGTTTTATTAGCGTATTATAATTGGGATATTTTTATTTTTATATAATAGGTATTAGTTTAGTTTAATTATTTATTAGTAAAGATTTTAATCACTTTAGGTTAATATTTGTAGTTCATATTGATTCATATTGATTTATGACTATTGCTACACTTTAAATTATATAGTTAACCAACAAGATGTATCACTCTATTTATTATTGATCATAGATCAATTTAACATTTTATAACTAATACTACACATTATTTTACTTAACTATTCACCACTAAAAGAATTGATCGAATTTTATATATAGTATAATTACCATATTGCATTATAGTTAATCAATCTAATCACTTTAACTAACAAACAAAAATGTCATCACAACAACTCGTCAATTTAATTTATTTTATCATGATCACAAAAAAATGACATGATCACGATCACATAAAAAAACTAGATTTAATTTTTATTATTAAAAATACTGGTTGACCAAAAAAACTCACTAACTCACTTGTATATCATAACACTGTTTTTTGCCCAATAAAAACTGACTGCGTGCATCCAAATTTGATCTCTTTTTATATCGGAGAAATTGTAAAAATCATTTCCCCTACATTCATCTTGCAGTACTTTTCCCGCGCTTTACGTAAGTCAGGGTAGTTAAACCAACTCAAATTGGAACGGTTGTAATGATGTACGCCGTTACAATACATATACACACATACAACTTGATTTATTTGTTTTTTCGTTATTTCTACAGAGCAAAAAGGATACATACTCGTATATTAAAAATATATATATTTCTCGTTTTGCAAGGCTAGCCATACAAACAATCAGTATAAATAATTCGATTTAAAATTTTGAATAACATTTTATTGTACTAACTTAACTACTCTTGTACATTTTCTTTATGGTATTATTATAAATTGTCATACAGTTGTACCAAAATCCAATTTATCGTATTATTTTTTTCCATGAATTAAAAATCTTCTATAATGGCCTATATTGACTGGAAACTATCGGCTGGAAACCTGCGGCTGAGAAGTTTCGGCTATTTATCGTCTATATAACTTTTTTATCGTCTATCATATTAATTCAACTTTCGGCTGGAAATTATCCTGAAAAAGGAAAGCAAGATAGAGATCACCTGTATAATATTCAGCCAGTGATCGAGCAGCTAAACGAAAATGTTGGATTATGTGTCGATGAGCAAATATGCTCTACTGAGATTGGACATACTTTGAAGATATAGCCTAAAAAGTGGGGCGTCAAATTATACGTACTTTGAAATTTATGTAGAATGTAAATGTGATATGACAAATGTACTGTGCTGGGATGTTCTATCATCACTTCGATTCGCTTCGATAGACATTTGTGTCTCTTTTTTTACGAACAAAATTGTGCTCCATTGCGTTTTTTGAATTACGTTTTGTCTATTGCGTTCTCAGCCTGTTAGACTAAATTTGCAAACTATCTCTTTTTCCTATTTTCATTTGCCATCGAAAATAAAAATATTGGTGATATTTTATCGCATGAATTTATAGAAATAGAATCGAGTAGGCTATGCTCACAATATAAATTGCGAAATAGAATACAATTTTGTTCGTAAAAAAAAGAGACACAAATGTCTATCGAAGCGAATCGAAGTGATGATAGAACATCCCAGCACTGGCAAAGGAACCCGATCTTGGCGAACCCAAAATTCCAGTTGTCATGCATTTAAGGGTTAAAAATCGCAAATAATGATAATGTTCAAAGCGCAATGCGGCATCACAACAGGTACATGAGAGAAAAAATGTCTCGCAGAATTTAAATAAATATAGAACAAGATTAATGCATTCAAATTCAGTCTTAATTAAAAATAATTAAACAAAAATTAACTGGATTTTTTAAAATTCAGTGAATATGAAGGCTGCGTTCTATATTTGGATCAACTTCACTGATGACAATTTTCAATCATCCCGACAATTTTCATTAGGTGTTCCAAGCTCAATGTTTGTAGGGGAACTTAAACACAGTCTTCCTTGTTTGAATTGTTCTCCCGTTCTTCATTGGCTCGTTGTTCATATATGTTGATGAGTGTTTCATTATCTATTTCGTTGGTATTTGATTCAATGCATTGAATTACGTCGGTGGAATCCAGCACCTTCAAAACTAATTCTTGTCCAATATCTACTATTATATTAGCCACTTCTGCAAAATGGGTTTCCAACCAACTATAGAGCTAAATCACAAAATCACTATAGAGCTATGTGTAATGATATGTTTCCATTTCCATAGCGCTCTCATATTGCTCGCTTCGTCTATATCTTCTACGGCGTTTTTAATGTTGTAGCTGTGTCAAAATTCGGATCGGATAAAGTAGGCTCTTTTCTCCTATGTAGCTTTTATGATTTGCGAAAATTTGCCACGTAAGTAATATGCTTTCAATGACCCCTTGATCCATAGACTGAATCAATGACGTTGTGTTTAGTGGAAGAACTGATTTTTGAAAAAATAATATCCGCCAAAATAAACCCAAAAATGGAAGAAACCGAGAGTTTTGATACAGAAACCGAAAGTTTTGATACAGAAACCGAAAGTTTTGATAAAGAAACCGAGAGTTTTGAATGTGTTTCTAAAGGCCATTACTAGACCCATACTGAGTTACCCTGAAGAAGCCAAGTCGTTCTCCACACCGAGCCATCGTCACCTGCAACGACCTTTGCGTCTACCATATAGTGGCTCCTCTTTCAGAGATCGCTGCACAATTTGTTCCGAATCAGAATGAGACCAAGCCAGCGTACTCGTTGGCTACTTTTTTTTTCATATCATCTGCATATGAAAAACCTGATTGGACTGGCATATAAGATGGTGCGCTGAGGTGTTTCAGTTTTACAAAAGATGTACTCCAACATGAGATTAAAGAATATCGGGGACAGAGCATCTCGCCGCGGACTCCCGAGTTAACTGTACAATTCTACTAAATAATTCTACAAAATATTATTTTTTCCGGATTGGCGGTAACGTATGATACATCTCGAACTTTTAATTGATGAGCTAATCAACTGCAAACCTGGCAACGTTGTTTTTTTCGCTTACCGTAGTCGCCATGTAACAGTTTCCTTCCATTTTTACGATTTCCTTTAACACGGGTGTCAACATCCTAGGAAGCGGGGAACTCTCCATATGCATTCATATTATTGTCACTTGTTTGTAAATCATTTGTAAATTTTTTAGGGCCGTTAACTTTATGGCATTTCAGTTATTTTGTTCATTCAATGGACAGTTAGAATCAATCATTTTGGAACATGCAAAAAAACAGAATTGCCGTATTTAATCGAGTTGCTATAATGAGCTTAGCTGACCCCATTACGTATGTATATAAATATTAAAAATTGCCTGTAACAATTTAAAAAGTGCCTGTAACAATTTAAAAACAAGTGATAACTTGCCTTTTAATTAAACACGGCCGGCGAGGAAATCGAACTCAATCAAAGATTCAACATCATCTATTGGCCGAGTTGTCAATAAAACTGAAGTTTAATGTAAAACATATACACAATGTGAGCATTCAGGTCCGCCAACTGTCACAATTTCATCCATGGACACTGGGAATGAGCTGGGTGAAGTTGTCATATTTTGTGATGAAATTTTGTTATGTTCATCGAGTATGCCAGGCCGAAAAAGAGCTCTGAAAGATTGAAATAGAACGAGCCAAGCTGACAAAGATGGACCAGTTGATGGATAACATAGAAAAAAAACACAAAAGTTCATGAAAAACGAAATAATTTACTTCAGCAAATTATAGATCTTAACAATCCATATGTATATGTATATATATGCATTTGTTTACATCTATGGATTGTTAAGATCTTAAATTTGCTCCAGTAAATTATTTTGTTCTTCATGAAATCTGGAAGTCTCCAGATTTGTATATGTTGTATATACATTTATATTTATTTAGGAATTTATTTTTAGAAAACGAACGTGATGAATGGTGATACACGGTACTTAAATGTAAATGAATTTTTTATAAATACCAAAAATGAAATACATACTTTTTAATGCAATGGTTTCATCAGTTGCCATTATAGTTGAATCGTCAGAATCTTATTCTATTTTTTCGATAAATTCATCACCGGGAAAAAAAAATCAAATTCGTTGGCCAATATAAAATTATGTAGGACGCAAAAAATATAATGTGGTGAAAGAGGATTAGTTAAAGTTAGCTTGTAGAATTATAGAATGCACATATTTACGATTACAAAAATCAACAGCATTCCCTATCGGTTGCTTGATCTGAATATGCGATCCGTCTATCGTACCCACTACACTAGGAATACCAGTGCTGGGATGTGCTATCATCACTTCGATTCGCTTCGATAGACATTTGTGTCTCTTTTTTACGAACAAAATTGTATTCTATTTTGCAATTTATATTGTGATCATAGACTACTCGATTCTATTTCTATAAATTCATTCGATAAAATATCACCAATATTTTTATTTTCGATGGCAACTGAAAAGAGGAAAAAGAGATAGTTTGCAAATTTATTCTAACAGGCTGAGATCGCAATAGACAAACCGTAATTCAAAATACGCAATGGAGCACAATTTTGTTCGTGAAAAAAGAGACACAAATGTCTATCGAAGCGAATCGAAGTGATGATAGAACATCCCAGCACAGACTTTGCAAAAAACTTCTAAAATATTTAGAAAAATGGTAAGTATAAATATTTAATATATTGTAGTTTACTCCAGTAATTTCCAGATGTTAGGAAACCGAATGAAAAGGGACTTCAAGTTTGAAATTTCTTTAATTATTTGTGTAAATATTAAATGTGCTGTGCTCCCAGCAATTCCAAACCTGTCACTCGTTGACAAGAAGTATTCCTCTTTAGCATGAAACCAAATTGTAAATACAATTTTTTTTTGTAGGGGAACTTTTCCATTATCTCCCAACTTTTCTCGCAATATACTGTGAAGTTTCTAAAACAAACAGAATATTTTAAAAAAATAACAATTTTAGAGTAAACCAAGCTTAACGCATTACCGCAAAAGTCGATCTCGACATACGGAAATGTTTAAAAAAACTCATCTAGATCTAGAAACTGGGGTATGATGATTTCGAAAAAAAATTCAATCCTTAGCGGGTTTACGTTCATCTGTCACCTGCTCCATATCTGGGGTATCCAAGGCAATTTCAATTACCCTTACTATGGACTCGATCCGATTGTTTTCACTTTCACTATATTGCAAAAACCGCAACAAGTTGTTTGACATCATTTTGATTACTCAAAAATTCAATATACTTTTTATAATGTACCTATTTTAACTATTTTATCAAAATTAGTTTAAATAATAGTTATTTTAAATCGAATAAATTTGTATTTTATTTGATTGCTTAAACATGGCACATGTAGAAATATAATAAAAATGTTTGACAAATGATTCATCAGTTGCATTCAGGTCACATTTATAATAAACTGATCAATGACAAATGCAAAATAAAGAATTTTAAAAACAAAAACAATCACAGCAATATCATTGTTTTTAGCATTCTACCTTATAAGTAGAACACAACAATATTCTAAGAATCTGTATGCCTCCATAATACAATGCGCAAAATTGATTCACACCACCCACCTAGACAAAATTATTTTTGCATTTTAAAATATATTTATAAAAAAAATAAATAACGCTTAGGTGTGTATATAGGTATATACTTACATAGAACATAAGAATTAGAAGTGTGAAAGTTATTCTTGCTTAAAGAATGGAATTTGGATTTTTTTCATTTTTGTGTGTCATGTGGAGCAGTAAAAAATACAATCTGTTCTATATATACTCGTAGTTTCGAATATTATTTTTATTCTTACTTTCATCTTACTAACATACATACATATAATTATACATCCTTACATACTTGATACAAAACCCCATTATGTACTTTCATTCTTATTTTGTTGAAGTTTTTGTTTGCCATATGTACATATATTTTTCTGATACGTTTTGAAAACAGTTTCATCAACTTCAACATTAAATAGAAATCAACATTTTTCCATTGTGACAAATTATTTCCATTTTTTAAAACAAATATGTTGTATATGCTGTGTATGTATGTACATATGTATATAGAATGGAAAATATTTATATAGTATTCGGTATACGGAAAATCAATCAATTTTCTTTAATACAAAATACTTGTCAACAGTAAGCAAATAAATAAGATTGTATGTATGCGTTTAATGTATAACCAATGGGCATCACCATGAAGATGAAGTTCTTTGGTACAAGCAATGCTCGCTTAACATTACTCTCATTATGGTTACTTAAAATTGTATAACAAAACTCTCGAATGGTAAGTTAATTGATAAAACAAATAAAATACAGTCAAGTGGAAGGAGGACATTTCTGTTAATATGTTTTATCCAAGATCTTCCGTTCGGGGACTGCAACCTGATCTAATAACATTCGGTAGGCTTTGATTGTAGGTAGGCTTTATATTGATTATTCCACAGAACAGTCTCCTCTATCCAGTATGGCATTTATGCATACAGAATAATGCTTCGGCCAAAACATATCAACACATTTCAATGACACGGAATGTTGTTGATTCAATATTGCTACTCCATCAATATACATAAAAATATTGACCGAAAGGTTAAAATACATTAGGTTTAATCAACAAAAGTTGTGAGTTCAAAATACATGCCGAGTATGTCGGCGACATGGGACAGCTAATTATATCACCTGCAATCCTACCTGCCCTAATTAAGCGATTTGTAATCTCAAAAATTAAATAACTTTTCATTTATAGTTTTAAAAAAATTGAAACTTAGACTCTGTCCGAAACCTCTAATAAATATTTTTTAGTACAGAATTTTGACATTATTTGAGAATTATTTCCCTACATTCGCAATTTTTTATTATGCCATCCGAAATGTGTAATAAATCTCCCCACCTCAAATGCCTTTTCCCCACCTTATATGTTTTTTTTAAACGTCAAAATTTTGTGGAATAAATTAAAATAATGGAATCGATAACGTTTTTCTTGTTCTTTATTATTATTGGCTTTATATTCTACAACGATTAAATACCAGAATGTTGTTATAAATATAAAGATCCCTATACACAAAGCCAAAACCCAATAATTAAAAGAATTTTGTCATACGGCGACACTGAAACCCGTAAGCAATTACGCGTATCACCCAAAACTTTTCAACAAATTGGATTGTTGTTAGATAAAAAGTGTCTTGGATGGTCTCCAGAGCTTGAATTAATTTCCTTTTTATTATGGCTGGGAAGTGGCATTAGTTACAGTGATATATGTAAGTGTAAATGATATAATCCATAAATCCATAAATAAATAAAATATAATCCATAAGTAAATGATATAATCCATAAAATGCTGAATTTTACCTACCAGTGATTTACCAGACATCGGGCGAAAATTTGGAAGACGTGCTAGGACATCGATTTTTAATAATTGCGTTGCTGGAGCAATCGATGGGACACATATAAGAATAGCTTGTCCCACACATCTTCACGACCAATATATAAACCGGAAATAAGACTATTCCATACAATGCCAGGGTCGGGTCACGATACTCGGGTGCTGTAAAAAATAGCCCCATTATAAAAAATAAGCTATCAGTTCCACCATCATGGGTTTCATTAGGTGATAATGGTTATCCTTGTCGGTTAACACCAATTGGAATACTTACAAAAGCAATTCAATATAAAGAACAGCAAAGCAAGATCGGCTCTTGAATGTGCGTTTGGACTCGCTAGCGAAGTATCTTCAATTAATAGCTGGAATTAAAAATAGAAAATTGCATGAAAACCGTGGCTGCATGCTGTGTGTTCCACAATAAATGTATTGCCGCAAACGATAATATCACCATAGATTGGTTACCGGAAGAAACGGAACCAGAAATTCATAAACATCTAACCGAAGTTATTGAGGAAAATGCCTGTTCCTTTAGGCAAAGAATGGTGGATAGTTATGAAAAATTAAATTAAAAAATTTGATTTAAGTTTAAATTCGGACTTTTAATTATTTTTATTTATCTTTTAGTTATTTCATTTTACATTAATACAATCATGTACGTATATGTGTGTTCATATGAATACACTTACCCTCCTTTTTCAACCGTTTCAAATCTTTTTCATATATTTCTAATATATTCTTCCGCTTTCTTGTCGTGCTTTCTTTTTCAGGCCTCATGCGACCACGGGAGAAACTACATGACTATCATTACCTGGTGTTGTGGTGATATACCAAAACTATTTTTCGGGTTGTATATAGAACAGCTCGGGATGCTGCTTCCTACTAGCGGTATGATACATTACCCCGATGCAAATTTTTGCATGGAAGAAAACCATTTCCAGTTTTACGCCGTATCCACACCATCCTCCGTCCCGACTAAAGTGGGTGTTGCCAACAATTCTTAAGGAAATAAAAGTATGTAATATAAAATTTAATGCAAAAAATGAGCGAATTATAATTCTTCACTTTATATTTTTTGATCAGATAGTTCCATTTTACACGGAGTTGTTCCAGGGAGATTTCCCCCAAATTAGAGGGTTTTTGCATGGCATTGAGAATAAATAAATAAAAATGTCTTGTGAAATCGATTACCACACAAAAACTAAAAATGATAGAATACTTACAGCCATACCTGATCCCGGCGGTAAAATTTTAACAAAAAAGTATCAGCGTTTTCGATTTTTTCTGAAATGAGCCTTTCTACATCATCAGCACACACTACAGAAAAATTAAGATTCCGTTTTAAAAGATGTGGTAGAATAAACAAATATTACTTACTTCTTTTATATTTGTCAGCCATTATTGGTGTTATAATTTATTTTATTTGTACACTTTTTTTGATATTGCTCGGCCCACAACACAATGATATAATTTATTTGCACGGATCTGTCAAAAATGTTTGCATATAAATGTCAAATATTTATTACAGGTTTCGGACACAGTATTAAGGCAATGCCACATGCAGTTGTATTTCCGACCGATTCGGTAGAAAATATGGTAAGACACGCCACATGAGCAAAACAATAATCCGACCGATTTTGACAACAACAACAATTATTTTTTTGTTTGTCATGAGTTTTTGACATTTAGTTCACCGAAAATAAATATCGGTGATATATCAATCGGCAAAATTTTTATTGCTAAGCGTTCGGAACCGACAAAATTTATACCATTTAAGTAAAAAATCGGTTGTCGGACCGACAGAATAGAAAAACTTTTATTATTCCATTAAAATTGTTATATTAGCCGTGTTTCTTGACGTATGATCTGATCCGGATCAGAGCATATCTGTTTCCCTTTCATTTGTATAGCCGCGTTTCATGAAATCAACACAAAAATTGTATTATTTTTTGTTTTTAGGTTATTATTTTGATCCTAGTAGCATTTTGGTTCAAAATTTTGATACAAAAACAAAAAATAGTAAAATTTTTGGGTTGATTTCATGAAACGCGGCTATACAAATGAAAGGGAAGCAGATATGATCTGATCCGGATCAGATCATACGTCAAGAAACACGGCTAATATAACAATTTTAATGGAATAATAAAAGTTTTTCTATTCTGTCGGTCCGACAACCGATTTTTTACTTAAATGGTATAAATTTTGTCTTTCAGTTAGTTTTGTGATTGATTGTTTTTAAAACAATTATAACGATTGAAAATGTAAATATTGCTGGTGGCTCGCGAAATACATCAGCTCGGACCAACGTAAAAATAACAATTTTGAATTTAAAAAAAAAAATCATTTATTTCATCAAGACATATTGTCTTGATAGCGCTTAATTTAAATGTAGTCCTCTTCGGACTATTTAAATTTTTTAAAATATGTATTAACAAAAAAATATGTTTTAATATGTGTGCCCTCCTTTGGCCTAGATTACCTCTTGTACACGTCGTGGCATGGAATCAACTAATGATTTGTAAATATTGTTAATTTTCGGATCACGGAACCAAACATTAATAATTAACTGAACCGTTTTCAGCTTCTTGGTGCAATCCATTTTGGGAAACCGAGCTTTACAAATGGGTCACAAATTCTCGATTGGATTATAATGTTTGCCTGGATCAAATGCATGATTACCAGCTTCGTTGTATGGCATGATGCTAAATCTTGTTGGAAAATTACAGTGCGATCACAACAAATTTTATCCATTTTTTTCAATTTTGTTTCCAACAGTTCCTTAAATTTTGAATTTCATTCCTACTAGGCTAGCCGTGGAGAAATATCTATTTTTAAAATCTTGTTATCGCTTTTAAAATGTATAGACGACTAATTACGCCTATAGGTATATTAAGGAACATTTATAATTATAACGGGAAAATGTAAACATAAAATTATATATTTATACACGTGCAGAAATAATTGCTTGTTATACAATTAATTCAAGGTTGTAACAAGTTACACATCGATCCAGTAACTATAAAATTGTTTAATTTTAATAAAAGTTTGTGTTGACATTAATTCGCACAAGATTGTTGGTAAATTATAAGTTTTGATAGAAACTCCAACAACATGTGGAATCAAAGAAGCCCAAATAAATTGATATGTTTTTGATCCATAAAAAAATAAGCTGGATATGAAAGTTGCGGCTTCTTAAGCAACGCTAGCCTTTCAAGCACTAAAGCACCACATTAGTTTTAATTAGATATTTATTTTGTTGCCTCAATTCGTCACTAATAGTGAGGTTATGTGTTACTTCCATTATTTCTCTTTTTCAGAATGTGTTGAATTTGGTGGTCGTCCTGCGATGCTCGTTCGATGATTCACTAATGTGCCACTTTCCCTTAACCGCATGTCTGCAGTAATCATGGTAACTGTACAGATTGTTTTAAATATTTAGGCTACTTAGAAATTTTATTATTCTGTGACGGAAATAATTAATTAACTTGAGTTCAATGATTATGGAAAATGTAAATTTAACTTTAAATCTTTCATTTGTTTTAGATAAAATATTTTTTTAATTATGATGATAGCTTTTTGGAAAGCTTCAAGATACGGATATCTTAATAATAAAAAATGTTGATAGCCATAGATGGATTAACGAATGAAAAGTTCCTAAACCAACATTTTGAAAATCAAAATTATTTGTTCAATATCAAAAATAACATTTTCAGATTACGGCAAGAGTTATTGTTTGTGTGAAATGAAATTTGATATGCTTTCAAATGAATAAAATATTTGTAAATTCTAGAATTGTTTAATTATTATAGGAGTTTCTACATCATAGGTTAATATGTCGGAAGGCTTTTGTTTAACGCTTATACATTAAAAAGCAGGCCTCATTAAACATTTAATTTAAATTTAATTATAGTATTTATAAAACGTAATAAGTTAAATCCCATTATAATCTTCTTTTAACATACTCGATAGCTCAATAAATTGTAGAAATGTACTAGAAATAATAAAAAAAAGAATTAACAAAATTAAATATTTTTTTGACAAAATATGAATTGTTATTAACTAGTTTTAAAAGAGCTTCTAAAAGGGTTAGTCCCTTAATCTTGCATTTTAAAATGCGCGCGCGACCGAAACTGAAAATAAGTTGAGTACGTGTACCGTTTAAACAGAAAAATAAAA
Organism: Tipula unca; assembly: GCA_951394425.1. NCBI lineage: Eukaryota > Metazoa > Arthropoda > Insecta > Diptera > Tipulidae > Tipula > Tipula unca. The sequence continues at coordinate 121,816,727 of OX596381.1, read as the reverse complement.
TATTTGAACATAAAATAAAACAGTTGCGTTTGCAGTAAACAAAAATCTTTATCGTGTAAAGGGCGTGCAGTGACACACAAAGTTGAAGGAAAACACGAAATTTTAAAACTTTCAGCTACTCATACCCACGAACTCTTTGCTTTCGGAAAAATGATATGCGTTGCCGACAGTTTAATCAAAATGCAGGGCACACATTTCGATGGCCATTATACTTATCACATATGTACTTAACGTCGAGGAAAGCTCAAAGAATTAAAATTCAAAGAATCCCGAGAAGTAAAATAAAACAACCGGACAGTTGGTAGGCTATATACCAGAAAACCTAAACTATATTGATGGTGAATTATTTATGCTTTGTAATGAAGAGTTTGACGGTGAAAAAACTATGAAGATCTACGACTATTTTTTTTTGTATCTTAAGGAAAGTCTCCTAGGGACTAGGGTATTAAATTAAAACGCAAAGGGATAATAATCAATTTTAAACAAATTGTGTCGTCCTCGTCAGAGTCAAACTTTTTCCCGAAAGCAAATAATTTGTTGAAGGGGATATAAGCAACCATTTGTGGCTAGATGCGCGAGTTCCGAGGATTATCCGATGCAAATAAGGATGCTTAGAGCTCAGTTTTTGCTCCACCAAAAGAAATATCTGCATATTATATTAATTTGTATGAGGAGTTTAATAACAGCGAGATATGTTATTGCAAAGCTTTCTTATGCGAGATCTAAAGTTTTTCCTATCTTCTATACTTTGGTCTTTAGAGGACCACCTCTAGTAGATTTTAAACAGGGGATCTTACGAGCTAGTTGATGGGCCCTACACGGGGCTATAATTTGGCACCGCCCTTAGTAGTATGTTGTCGTATGAATCAATGTCACGTCACCAATCGAACAAATTATCACCATTTATGTCGTCATGATAATTTCCCGATTAGGCCCAAATGTAAAGAGTAAAGGAAAACTCAGATTTTTGTATAAAGCCTTCTTTTCAAGTGACATTGCAAATATGATGCACTAGATGTTTAAATGATAAGATCAAACATAACATTAAATGAATTCAAACTAATTTTGCTTTCGTCGCTGCATCTTTTTTCTTTTGCTATCTGAAAGGCACTGTATGTGATTGATATAAAGACAAATTTGTAATAAATTGATGGTTTTGCTTATTTTCTTGTAGATTTAAACTTGGCCGCTGATGTTGATGGCTGTTTCGGTATTTCAAATTGCACTGCGGCTGACTTTGATGAGATATCACGTTGTTGAATAGCGTCATCAATTGGTCTAGAACTAAGGTGTTTGAATCTGATTCCCATATAACTTTCGTAATAAATATTTTAAAAATTGCACGATTTAACTATTTTGTATGATATGCATAACTGACCGTTACTGCCGATAAGTATATTCTTTGAGTTCTGTTTCAGAACTATATTTAAAACACATGACACGACAGATTGAAGTTTTTTAAAAAATAATTTAACTTTCCACACCACATTGTAGCATTTGGCGCGGTATTGACTTGGTTTCGGCATTGTTTTATTATGTCTTGCCGAAAATACACGACAATAAAAGCACAATTAAAAAATAAAAGTTAGGTGTTTTATTAACTTTGAGGTTATCATTTATAATTTAGCATACTTAAATAGTAAAGATATTACTTTCTCATAGACAAATCCTTTTTGAAGTTTTTCATATTTTCTTTTTTCCACATTCATTAATGTTCTCTTTCTCAAATTGATCATTTTTGAAAAATCTCTGTAATGCATTTTCTCGTCTGATATACTTTTCTGCTCTACCTAAGACCACATCAGATATTCCTAAATCTGCATACAAGAAAATGTTTTTTACTGGAAGTCATACACCTGTGATTGATATTCTTAAATAAATGAATCCTTCAAACGAGATTTTGAATATACAAAATGTCATTGTGTATTTTAGTCAATTCTGGAGACCGTATTCAACCAGATTAACGTAATTGCCTGATTTTTCTAAATCGTCTAGTTTGTTTAATTTTTGATGCACATCTTTAAAATTACATACACATTATTAAAGTTAGGTTTATTAACAATTAACGATTTCGATTAAGCATTCGAACAAACATTAAATGTGCACAACACATTTGGAAACCCGTCAGCATTGTGAGCACCGCAACCACGTTGTTAATCCATTGAAAATCTGTTGCAAGAGCTCATCCGAAAAACAATATTATCGCTCGATTCAAGTCGGTCCTTATATGTATGCAGATGGATTTTACTTTGAAAGTTCTTTTTTCCCAATATCTCTGTGAAATCAAAATTTAAATTGCAATTTTTTAAACATAAAATATATAAATAAATAAAAATATGATTTAAGTGGTTTCATTTATGTCAATTTCCAATATGAGCAAATAATTTTTCTATTTTTACTGTTCCCCCAACATACATAAATGCTTTCGCCCATAAAAATACATAACAAATAAATGATTGAGTGAAACAAAAAATTCAAAAAATTGATTGGAAATTTTATTTAATAGAATCGAAAAGCTGTACACAATCTATTGTTTTATTCTAGAACGAAATATGATTCTTTATTTTTTATTGGAAATTGTATGTCTTGAAATTTAACATATTGAAAGTTGTGCATAAAGAGTTTGTTACTAAACGGATTATTTCGAGCACAATTGTACAATTTATTGAGCTGTTGTATCGAATCATTCAGCTCGACAATTTCTCCATTAGAAAATATTTATATTTTATAAAATAGAGAACTGATACTTTATAATGGGATTTAAATTGAACCAATTACGTTTTATAATAATTACATTTAAATTTAATTTTTATTTCTTTAATCTAATAATAATAACATTGAACAAATTTATCTCGATATAAACTCTATTGTATACTAACATAAAAGACTTCTTTACAATTTTCACCTTTCTTTGTTATTTTTGCCCAGGATTAAAAATATATATAAATTTTTGTTATATTTAGAAAATGATAAGAAATTTGATTATAATGTTTTTATTTTAGTTTTACGTATCTCATTAACATAAAAGGCGAAAATTAGCAGAGATTACACATTTTTTTTTTTTTAAATTAAATAACATAAAATCTGAAACAGTTTGAATATTAAATATTGTTCCAACATACATAAGTATATAACACAATAATGTTGTTTCTTTTTAACGGAAATAATTTAAGATGATACTGGTTATGATATCACAAAACACCAGGGTTTCTTTCCTATTCGAATCGGTCAACAGTTCGTTAATTATTCAATAAGTTGATTCTTTGTTTAGCGCGATTTATTTATTAGAGCATAGCCCACACTTTCAATATCTATAGGAATTAATAGATCAATCACACTGGCACTCGACTACTGGTTCCCTCACAACTGTAATATTATAATACCAAGGCAGTTTTCTTTCTGGCCAAGGAAGGCCAAAACAAAAGAAAGTCATGGCCAACCAATTGTATTCTTCGGCTGATGGATGACTATCTTTTCCCTTCCACAATGCTTACCGTTTTTCTTCATATTATAATACATATAATCAGTATAGGTACTTATCACAAGGAACATCTATTCAAAGTCTTGCCTGGAGTTGGAAGCTAGGGAAAGAAACGGTTCGTCGCATAATTCATGAAACTTGCGAAGCTATTTGGTTAGCTCTTTGTATGTGACAGAACCATCCCAGAAGGATTACGCGGATATCGCTAAAGATTTTATGGATATGTGGGATTTGCCTAACTGTGTAGGTGCGATAGACGGAAAGCATATTGCACTAACCTGTCTACCGGGATCAGGATCCCAATATTTCAATTATAAAAAAAAATTCAGTATAGTTCTAATGGCCGCTTGTGATGCTCGTTACATTTTTACTCACATACATATCGGTGCATACGGCTCACAAAGTGATGGCGGTAAATTTGATAACCTCTATATTTGTGTTTAATTGTTAATATGTGTTTTCTTTCGTTTCTAGGGATATTCAATATCAGCAATTTTGGAAAAAAAATTTGCAATGGTCAATTGGATTTACCACCAGAACAAAATTTACCCGGCAGTAGGGTTAAATTACCGCATTTTTTCGTTGGCGATGCAGCATTTACGCTTACAAAAAATTTAATGAAGCCGTACCCTGGAGTGAATTTTCCGCTTAATAAGAAAATATACAACAACCGTTTATCCCGAGCACGACGTGTCATAGAAAATGCGTTTGGCATCTTAGTGAACAGATGGAGGATACTATTAACCACTCTCTACATTTTTCCATCTAATGCAGAAAAAATAGTTTAGGGTGTATTGCGCTTCATAACTTTCTGAAACTAAACAAAGAAACTTTAGAACTTTATTTGCCTTCAACATATACAGATTGGGAAGACTCAGACCATAATATTCATGATGGATCATGGAGAAATGATGGACAAACCACCCTTACATCTATCAACCCATCACAACATCTGCATTCAATTGATGGAAAAAATGCGCTAGAAATGCGAGATCATTTGTGCGCGTTTGTCAATAATGAAGGAAGTCTAGATTGGATGACTTGAATTGATTACCCTATTTATAAATTTGTGTATATATTCATAGTAAATTTAATACAGTAATAAAATATAATGTTAATTAGTTCAACTGCAATCAGATGCGTTTTATTTCAAAAATTATCACAAATTCTTTTATCACAAAAAAATTATCTTAATTCAAAAAGTTATCACATTAATTCAAAAACTTAATACTCAATACATCAAAATTCAAAAATTTATATATTGCTATAACAGGTAATTCATATCACTAATATTGTTAATAATTCAATTCTTATACTAAAACCTTAACTTAATACATATATTTATATACAGAAATACTTTAGGTATTCATACTATGATTCTTTCGAAGGTCTGTTATGTATGTGAGTATCTGTACCATGGCAGAGTCTTGTTGTAATTCTGGGATGATTTCCATCATGTCGCCTATGCTCGTCATAAACGACTCTATGGTTTTGCGGCGAGGATTTTTTGGTAGTGCCTCAGATGAAATGCATTGAGCCGCGACTTGTATGGATTCACACATTTCATCAAATTTGGCTTGCTTACGTTTTTTGGCACTGGCACTTGGTCCTGGTTGTTGAGACGTACTTTCGCTCTCGGTCTCAATGTCACCGTTCGACTCGCTGGATCCGAAGGTGATTTTTCTGGTTCTAAAAAAAAATCAAATTAAAACTGGAATTGGAATACAATTATAAATTTGTCATATTACCTTCGAGGTTGAATAAATGACTTCAAAAATAGCATGCTATCATAATACGGCCTCTCTGAATCGGCAGCTCCATTTACAGATGGTGCGTCCACTTTTTTACCTTCTTTTGATAGCCTTTCCCGTCAATTTCATAAATACTTTACTCGATCTACCGCATGCCTCGGACACAGCTGCACATGCCATCTTCTTTTCAACATTATTCTTGTATAATGGATGATTTTATCGTAAATAAAACTGTGCGCTCGTACGCTCTCGATAACATCATCAACGAACTGGTCCATATTTTAACTTGAATATAATCTTATAAATGTAGTAAATATAAATTATTACATAGTTAATCTTATAAAAATGAGACACAAAAATAATATTCCCTATTCAGTAGTATACAGGCATTATAAATTCATTTGTACTACTTTTTACAATAAAATTTATGGCCACCAACAATTATTGATAAATGATTACAATATTTTAATATTAACATCATGTAACAAAATTTTACCTTTATTTATAAAAACTTTAATAAAACATAAGAGTGTTTCAGCACAAAATATGTAGTTTTGACGTTTCAAACTGTTTTTTCTTATTTTTTCTATTTTCGTGCGACAATTTTCGCTCGTCTATTTTTTCTATGTGACAGCTAAAACTTAACGAAGAATTTTTATTTTCGTTAATTTTGTTATTTAAAATATAGTCGAAGACATGCAAATCAGTGGTCTCGCTCTCTTACGTTATTTCTTTTATTTTTATTATTCCAAGTATAGTTCCACCTTAAGTCAAATATTGCGATAGTGTGAATAGGCTTAACTAAAAATATCCCTATTCCATAATCAATTTAATGATAACAAAATTAGATTGTTTTTTAAGGCCACCGCGGCAAGGTGAAATATTTTTTGTGCCAGTAGTATTGTGTTAAAAAATAAAAATATATATAAACATAAAAGAATAAATAGCATCCATATGTGTAAATAGGTGCATATAAAAATTAAAAATAATAAATAAAATTCTGGTTAATTTTTGTTTGAGCGCATTTATATACACAGGTAAGAAACGCAGTGCCATAAGTAATAGTCAGCGAACTACGTGTATAGTATTCTATTTCCTTTTTTTTCGGACATACTCGTTTACCATAGTGATAAAAACAGTAATCCTTTGAAACAAGATCCACATCAGCTGAAATCTAAGATATCTAGATAAGGATTTATTACACTGTGTAGGGGCTAGGTAGCGGGGCCTCCATATAACAATATCAGATCATATACCTTAAATAATATATTTCATTACCTACAAATCATGATCGAAGAGAGTTCAACTATTAGGACGCGTAGCCTGATTCACGATTGTTTTAAGCGGAGTAGCGGTACCGCTGCAAAAGTAAACCCGCCAAAAAAAAAAAAGAAGGGGGGCAGAAATTAAATAATTAAAATTGAAAATAATCGAATAGTTTTGATTATATATGTATATAGTACAATTGTTTTTTTTATTAGGCATACAGATATATGTATGTATGTAGCAATTCAATTAACATAGGTATGTTAATACCTATTTGCCTATATTTTTGTTGTTGTGTAATTAATTGTTGTTTATATATTTTATTTGTAAATTGTGTCATTTATTATTTCACCTATTAACGTGTAGTGTTAAAATTAGTAGTTCAATTACAGTGGAACCTCGCTTAACGAGCACCTCTCATAACGAGTAATTCGCATTACGAGCAAAAAAAATTGTGAAAAAACGTCTCGTTTAACGAGCGACGTTTCACATAACGAGGGAAAGTCCCGAATCGTAAAAAAAATCATGATAAAAATCATCATGAAAATTTATATAGGAAACTTTGTTTCGCTTAACGAGTGTTTCGCTTTACGAAAGAGATTCTGGAACGAATTATGCTCGTTAAGCGAGGTTCCACTGTATATAAATAGAGTTTGTGATGTAGCGAAGTAGTTGGAGGAAATAAACATTTTTTTTAGCAAGTCTGCCATGGATAATCCAGTGAGTACTCGTTGGAGATCTAATGGGTGAGTTTTTTTTAAATTTATCTAATGATTATTTGCTCTCGGGCTTGTTCAGCTGTAAATCAAATGGTTAGCTCATAACCTCCTCTTTTTTATAAATATATATATATATATATATATAAAAAGAATTTAAATAAAAATAATTATAATTTTTGTGATAAAATGAAATATAAAAAAATGTTTTTAATGGAATAAGTTTTCCTAAGGGGTGATGATGTGTTTTGACGTGGATCAGATGTAAATTCTCTATTTGTTTTATTTAACACTAGTTTTTTTTTTGGTGTCTCATCATAAATATGGCGGTTCTAATACGAATTCGTATAATCATGATACGTTAAGTAATTTCCCTTATCGGGCAATACGAATTCGAGCAGTTTTTGTTCGTTGAACTTCCATACTAGTGTTACCAACCAATTACAATGTATTAGCACCACCGTGACTGACACTAGCAAATCGCTTAAGCAGCTAGTTCGGTTAAAAGAAAAGACTCTATATTTAAAGAACAGAGAAATACAGCTGAAAGAAAGGGCTTTGAGAGAAAAAGAAATGAAGAGAAAGGGAAAGTTTGGATAACCACAAACTAAAACTGGACGATCTGGAACTGAAACGGCAAAAAATAGAAATCGAGCAAACTAAATTAAAAATTTGATGACCAAAGTTATTTAAGTGACTGATATAATGATAAACGTATCCAACCATGATTTGAGATCTGCGATAACTAGATAACATATGTATATATATAATAACTAAATAATTTTATTTTGTGATAATGAAGTCTGAATTATTATAGTGTACATAATTTTTAATATTACTATATAACTTAAAATAAAATAAAATACAAATTAGTTTATATTAAAGTTTATTAAATGAATAAATGTTAAATAGAATTTATATTATTCAATTTAAAATATTGTTCCTTATTCTCCTAGCTGTAGTATTCTCTGGTTGTATAGCTATCTTGAGAATCTTGAATTGGTTTTATTTCATTTTCTAAGTCAAATGGAACCTTATAATGAAGGCAAATATTATGATGCGAGGCGCACACATTGATGATTTGTGACTCCTTTTTCGGAGTGTAATGCAGTTCACGGGCACCCAGTAGACATCGAAACCGAGATTTTAATAACCCGATACAGCGTTCAACAATGTTCCTGGTTTTAGAATAACGCGTATTGAATGAAGCTTCCCTACTGCCTTCACCAGCCGCCCTAAATGGCGTTACTAGCCAAAGTTCTAACGGATACCCAGAGTCACCTAAGAGCTTACAATCATTGTATTAACGCTATGCTTTCCCTTCCGATTAAAATATAAATGATCATCATTAATCGGGCGAAAAATGTTCACATGGGTCCCGTCAATGCATCCTATTACGTCGGGGAAACCAGTTTTATTATAAAAATATTCTACTGTTAATTGTTTGTCCCCATCGGTTTGACGAAATGATATCCATTTCGAGCAAACTGTTTCCTCTATTGCAGTAAAAACCTCACTCATGATTGCCGATACGGTTGATTGGGACATACCAATTAGAAAATGTTGCCCTACACTTTGTTGGTAGTTCCTTTGAGCTGCAAATCTGAGCTTGGCTGCTATTTTAATAATGTTGGGAATAGATGTCGATCTTGTTCGTTTCGGCAAAACATCATCCAATTCATCTACCAAATATTTCATTGCCGGTTTCGATAGTCTAAATAAACCCACAAATATGAAATTGTGTACATAATAAAAATGATTATTTATATCACCATGTAAAATAATAATTAAATAATTTAGTTAACGAAATATTAAAGTGATTTATTTACTTACATTCTGTCAGGAAGTTTGAAAATGTCCGACTTATTTTGAATTTGCCGGTATGTAATAGCAGTTGATGTATCATCTTCATCGCTATCACTAGATAAAAAACAGCTATCGAATCCGTTTATTCTATATAATATCTTGAATTAATTATTATTATTGTAAATGTAATAATAATTATTATTTTTAATTAGCACAAAAACTTATTTATTTTTATCACACCCAAAGTATACGATTTGTTTCGCAGAGACGCTGTCAAGAAATTGACATTTATTTAAAGGAAATTTTACAAAAAAAATGTCCCTTTCTCAAAACTGTAAAAATTAAAATTTGCAGTACGTTCGTATTCAGAAATACCAATTTATTTTCGGATTTTACAACGGGTTTCTTAATTTCTATTTTGTAAAATAAATACATAGCAGTGTCAATGATAAACTAGTAAATATCAACAACTTCCTTACTAGCCTGTTACGCAAGAACTAAATTATTATAATTTTTCAAAAGCATGCTGGGAGACTCAACGAAAGGTCTATATATTTTATCCTGTATCTCTTTCCATGATCTCCATTTTTATCGATCATATAAACGCAAATGATGAAAACAAATAATGCTTTATTAAATTATTTACATACATATCAATATCATACAACATATCAACATACATACATATCAACTACGCTGTAGATTTTTTTCTTTATCAAAACAAATTGTCTCCAATTATACCTTGGTTAAATCATATTCTGATATGTTACAGGTATATGATATGCATCGATCTGCAATATACACAAATATATCAAAACTAAATACATATACATATATGAATTTGTTTTTTAAACAGTTTTAAAGGTCATTCATTACCGGCCCCTTACCGAATCAACAATTTGGCTCCAGCGGTTTCGGTCCCAAGCATGGTCTTCATACTGTCTAAGACAATCTGAAGAGGCTAAGTCGTTCTCTACATAGGGTCATTAACCTTTTGTGTTTTGACTCATTTTCGTGTGTTTTATATGATGTCTCATTTTGTGTAATATAGTTTTGGACAATCACATATAATTTAATTGAATTTAAATTAATGTGATCATATTTTATCAATTACATATCGTACATACGTCATATTATATGTGATAACAATATAGGTAGCATATGAAAATCCTTCATATTTACTAAATTAAAAGATTTTGATTGCCTTTATTCTAGTAATTATTTAAACCACTTTGATGAAATTGTTTACTGTTTACTATTTAATTTTAGTAAATTTGTTTGTTTGCTTCTTAATTATGAAATCTGTCTTAGGGCCGAGTTACTCCCAGAACTTTCGTAGTTCCTTTTTTACATCTTCACCTCACGCGGTTGTGCGGTCAAATCAGGAATGTTAAACTATAGCTCCGCTTTACGTACAATATCTACACGCTGTATAGCTCCATGTCAGTCTATATCGTGCTGATATGAACGATTGATCGAAATAATAACACCTACATTTATTTAAAAGAAAGTTTGGATTTTTTAAAAAACTTAAAAATGTTGTCAAGATCCGAAAATTATTTTAAATTCATTGAAGGGCTTGAATTAACAATATCCAGCCAGTTTAGAGCTTATAACGCATGTGAATACTATTTGGGGTGTATAATTTGTTCTAACAGGGAAAACCAACCATGATAAGCATAGAGAATTTTTTCTCAACATTTAGTGGGAAAAGCGTCTTTAATTATATGCCGTCAAGCCACCAAATCGGAGTACATTTTGCAAACATAATAGCTTCAAAAGTACTATTCAATTCCATACACTGCAACTACTTACCAGACGATGGCTTGAACTTAAAGCTAAACTGTAAATCATTCAAAGAAGAATATAATATAATATTCGTCGGAGGTAATTGATCTCTTAACCAATGTTGAATTTGAATTTTCGGAATTGACATCGAATGCTATAGCATATTATGCAGGCTATTGGGGACGAAAAAAGATCGACTCTGATACATGCATATCCTAATTTTTAAAAAGTGACACAGTGATAAGCGCGACTGAACATTTTTGTTTCAAATATTTGAAAATTATTTCAATAATAAAAGCCACAATATTAATATATTGGAATATATGACGAAACATAGTTTAGAAAAACTAAAATCTAAATGCTTTTCATTTATACCAAAGGAAAATGATTAAAAATGATGGCCGTAAATCACACGCATGACTCTTCTCTCAAATGTAAGGAGCCATCTCTCGTACACATCCGTCAGCGCCAAACTTTCACATCCACCCGTCCTAACTGCAAAAATTGTCGATAGTCTGTTCTCAACTTTACGACGACACGGTCAACCGATTGTTAACAGATTTTGTATCGGAGTCACCACATGCAGCTTTTGCCGACTTTTGCTCAGTCTTGGGTGGGTCAATAGTGGTGCCCTTCCGATACTTAGATAACTGCAAGACCAAAAACATGTTGTAGCCGTCTGCAAACCTATTCCACGCCAAAAATGTCAAAAGATCTTAATTCATATTTAATAGCAAATTAATATCACACACACACAAAAAAAATATATACATATTGTTTAATAATTATATCTAATAAAAAAAAATAAGAACACTTAGCTGAAAAAATACTGTACTGTTTTTTTTTAAATTGTTTATTCCGCCCAACCACCCCTCCTCCGCTATAAAAAAACGCTCGCGAAGTGGAGGCCTGATTCAAATACGGCACTAATAAAAAAAAAAACATACGGCACATACTAAAATTCACTACTATATATCGTCACTGAACACGTTTATTTTTTTCTTTAAATTAACTTATTATCATTAATTTTTATATATTTTTTTATTTTATTTTCACTTATTATTTGGTAACTTATACTAAACTGACACTAAACTTTTATTGTTATCCTTACAAACCTAATATACGAATTACAAAAAAAAAAAAGAAAATAACACTTGATAATATCATTTAATGATGGTCTTTATCGACCAAAAAACTTCTATCCAATGATCATTATCGACCAAAAAAAAAACTAAATAACCATCAATCATCCTAACGCCATTATATTAACATCCCGCTTATGACGCAATCAACACAAATAACGTGTCAATCAACACATTAACCGCCGAGCCGACTCTCCAGTGTAACACAATAATAAAAATAAAAAAATACTGTTGATACGCATGCGTTACAAATCGTGGGGACGACCCACATGAGAAGAAGTCTCATTAGCAGCCGGGCTTATTAATAAATCTATAGATGTAGAATTAAATGCGAATGTCCTTTAAATGATATAAACCCAAAAATTTCCCTTTTTCATCGTTTATGTTGTATGCAACATGACCAACCTTCTCATGCACTAGGGCTGGTATAAATTTATGATATAACTTAGCAGCAAATTTATTTGATGCCTCACTCTGTGCAAAGGATTTAACGAACACCTTTTGTCCAGGTTTTAACTCTCGAGATCGACTTCGAAGATTATAAGTTCGAGCACTTTTCTCGTATGCAGATTTCAAATGCACCAGCACCTTATCCTTAATTGAGTTCAGACGATCAGGTTTAGATGTCAGATGTAGATAATTATCATTGGCTGCACCCTCCAAAATAGGTTTGGGCATTATTGATTCAATAACACTTTCTTGCCTGCGAAGGGCGAAATTGTTATGCATCTCTTGTTGTTGAGTGGTTAAAGTTACAATTTGTTCCGTTAATCGTTGCACTTGCGATAACAAATTTTAAACCAAATCAACAGATCCAGAAGGATTAACATTTCTTTGTTGTGTTGTGGGCTGACCTAACTCTCGTGGGACCGGAGGGTTTTGATGTTGGGATTTAACTACGTCCTGTTCTAAACTTTTTTCAGTGATCACAGGCTCAATGTCTACAAGTTTTGCACAGTCAATTGATGAGTTAAGTGGCTCATTTTGATTAATATACTTATCAAGACTATTTAATAATTCCATACACCATCTTAAAGCTTTACGTGCCCATGGCTCATAAGTAGGAGAAGACAATGCACGTTCCAAACGACCTTGAACATGCAAAAGACGTGTTTGAATTTGTATAATTTGTTTGGATAGTTCCTCGGGTAAGGCTTGATCAAGTTTCAAAATAATATTTCGCAGATCGTCCAATTTTGCGCGACAGGACTCAATTTCCATGTCGGGCTTTTTCCCAGCTTTTGAGGTCATTTTCGTAGGTTTTGGTTGGGATCCTCTGAACTTCTAAATTATACAGCATCTAAGCTCTGTAGTAATTTTTGCAATCCTTGAGGATCATCCGACGAAATATTTCGAAGCTCAAACTCGATTTGAATTTCATCTGCTTTAAGTACAGTAGGATCCATTATTTCGAAATATGACAAGGAAAAACAAAAAAATGTGTAATAAAAAAAAAATAAAACTAACGAGAAAAGCTAATAGAAAACTTATTAATTACTTATGTAACAATACATAACTTATTCTGAACTTCTAAAATATACTAAAACTTTAGAAACTTAGATAATAATACAACACGTGAAATATTCAAATGTTTTATGAATTAATAATTAAGAATGCCAACACAAAAAAAAATTATTAATGAACATAATATAAAAATTAAGATTTATATAATATAAGAATTCAAATGGCGGGAACAAGAATTGAGACGGTCACACAATCATATATATAAAAAAATTCATTGATTAACTGAAACTGTAAGCAACCTTCCTCAACCGTAAAGACCGATACCGATATGTGGTAGAATCAAATTAATGTTGAGTAACGATGACTATACAGAATGTTTTACACTTGGATAGAATTAAAAACCTCAATTTCAATATGCATTCATACACACAAGGAGTAAATCACCTTGTCTCCAAGTTCACTTAAATGCTGCAAACAATTCACTTTCACAATTCATGTTAGAATCACATGTACTATATAACAGTACAGAATAACATTTTTATTGCTTACTCTAAAATTTTTAAGTTATGTCCAAAAAAATACCGATTCAAATATGACGAAGTACAGAGTTGTATTTCACTTGACATAACTAATTTCAAAAATAATGAGCAAGGCCAGTATCAATGTCAACGACAGAACTCAGCTAGCATCATTACATCTGAACTTTTTCATAGTTTTAATTTTTTTGATTTGCACTTTGGAAATCTTTCTGAACATTTTTCCCGTTCTTCATTAATACCGTAGTTTGGGCGCCACTATTGACCCACCCAAGACTGAGGAAAAGTCGGCAAAACCTGCATGTGGTGACTCCGATACAAAATCTGTTAACAATCGGTTGACCGTGTGGTCGAACGATTGTTACAGTGGCGCCCAACGTGTTTATTCCGCCCAACAATTTAAAATAAAACAGTACAGTATTTTTTCAGCTAAATGTTCTTATTTTTTTTTATTATATAAGTATAATTATTAAACAATATATTTTTTTTGTGTGTGTGTGAAATTAATTTGCTATTAAATATGAATTAAGATCTTTTGACATTTTTGGCGTGGAATAGGTTTGCAGACGGCTACAACATGTTTTTGGTCTTGCAGTTATCTAAGTATCGGAAGGGCACCACTATTGACCCACCCAAGACTGAGCAAAAGTCGGCAAAAGCTGCATGTGGTGACTCCGATACAAAATCTGTTAACAATCGGTTGACCGTGTGGTCGAACGATTGTTACACAATAAATAAAAACAATTCATTGCAATTTAAAGAATTCACTATTGTTTTCGGAACATAGAAACATACAGTGGCATCTCATTGAATTCGAAATTTGTAGAAAATATAACTCTATATTTTGATGGTTTCACGTTCGGTGGTAAAATTTTTTTTTTTCTGACAGTTCCTACTAAAGTGTTGTTCCACGATTTAAGCACACGAGCTAATTGCAATGAGGTAAAGAAATTATCCGTGGTTATATTCCTTCCCGATCCTTTTCAAGCAACTACCAGATTTAAAATAATACGTTCGCCGACGTTTCCAGTATAAATTTTACCATTTAGAGGCCACACATTTGAAGCATCACAATCCCAGAAAACTTTGATGCCATACTTGGCTGGCTTGGACGGAATATATTGAGCAAATTTTGTGTGTCCTCTATACGGAAACAATTGCTCATCCACATACATTCATATGGTTTGTAACCCTTTTGTAACCGAGCAAATAGCGCAGTGGTTAAAGCAGCGACGTTTGGATCGGGAGGTACCGGGTTCAAATCTCAACAGAGGCGGGATGCAAAATGGATTTTTCATCTACCGATTACGATCGGTGATTAAATTGTAAACATCAATTACATCAATTACGATCGGTGATTAAATTGTAAACATTCAAACCCACTGTTTGAATGTAGAACTAATGGGCCGACCGATCTTCCATGTCACTATACAGGGTGGCATGGAGCTATGCAATGCGCAGGTGGTATACTGTACTTGTGTGAATGGGTTGAATGATTGTTAGTGTGAATGTAGGTATTGCACCGTGGGCCCATGCGCGCGCCAATCCATCAATGGCATTAAGTGCTGGAGTAAAATCCGCCCAATTATAAAAAATATGAAGGTATCTTGCAAAATGTAATTCGAGTCAATGTGACCGAGAAGGACGTATCCAATAAATGCTGCTTCTAGAACAAGTCTTCTAGTTGCGAGGGTGGACACATTATAATCCTGGTAAGTAGTCTCGTTTGGAGAAAATGGGGCCACAATCTTATGAAATGGTATATTTCGGCCATAATCCCAATCAGTTTTGTGCAATAGGAATATCAAAAATTATATTTGAATGCTTTCGATTCTTTTGATGTGCACATCGTTGTTCAGATCGTCACACCGTATTCGACTTGAGATTTCATGTAAGCAAAATACAGTGAAAATAGTTTGCTTTTCCTTTAATTCTCCAGTCCAACGTTTTACAAAACCAAACATAGTGTTTGCTTTTCAATACAAATATCAATATGTCGGTTAAAATTAACATTTTCGATAAAAGTGACGCCTAAATCTGGATATCTCATGAACTTAATCTGCAATTCTATGTTATTTATTTTATATCCATTAAACAAAGGATTTTTTTACGATGAAAATACATGATTTGGCATATCTCGATGTTTAATTGCAGTGAGTTATGATCACACCACACATTCAGTCTGTTGATGTCTTATGAACAATTTTTACGTCGTCGTATGAAAACAATAAAAATCCAATGTGTGATCCTTGTGGAACACCAGAAGAAACTTTGATAATTTTAAATTTCTCGATTCCAATTATTACATATTGCAAACGGTTACAATCAAATGCTTTACTGAAATCGTACGTCCTGTACAGCATTATTGATTGTCTTGCCGAATGGTTCTTTAATAGATTTAGTGCTTGATTATATGTATTGGATATCACCTGGAAACGTCAAATTTAAGTTGATGGTTTTGTGATCGCGATATTCCGAAAAAATAATTTCTTTTAAATTCGAATTCCTTTTCGAATAAACGTGATGGCGTTTTCGGGTATCATTACAGTTTACATTTCATATAACAATACACATAGAAAGTTACATATCAAATTACGTTATCTAAATTATATTATTATATAAATAAATTATGTTATTATATTATCTCCTTTTTATCAATTAAAACCACTCCATCAATGGTGTCCATTATTAATGAGTGTCATCACAAAAAATAATAAATTTTTTTTAAAGTAATTTTTACACAAAAAACTGTTGGTTTGTTTAATTGACTAATTAATAAAATACATTAATTTTCGAATTTGAAAATATTATGCAATTCCACTGGAACTCATGATATGAATAATATTTCCACCGGAATTTATGTTTTAGTAAAATCGAATGAATATTGGAAATTAGAGGCGTTAGAGTTTTACTTCCCACAGTAATTACAGTAATTACTCACTTTTAACGCCGCTTGTGCATGTAAATTTGCATAATACGAAGATAAGTGCATAGCATATCTTTTGTGTTTGTTACTTTTTATAATTATTATTGAAACCGAATTCATGAGTACAGTGCATGAAATCCTCTGATGTGTGCTGCGTTCAGTTCAGGTTGACCATAAATACGATGGTATTAAAACCAAACTCTCATCTAGTGAACGCAGTTTATATGACAAATACTTCTTCTTCTTTTTCATATTTGAGAAGAAAAATTCTTACTCTCAGCAAATAGTACCGCGAGGATACCAACCTTTAGAATGACAAAAAATGAAAATTAGAACCAATAATTTTTTCCATATTAAAAAATATAGATAGCTGCATTTTATTATAAACATTTAGATTTATAACATAATTTAAAAGCAGCTGTTAATATTAAAGTCATTTAATAATTCATGAAAAGCTTTACTGATAAACTGCGGCCCATTATCAGTGCGCAGTTGCTTGGGTACCCCGAAAAGGAGATTTCGCCCAAAGCAAGTTTCGTGATAACGTCAGATCGTTTTGTGATTTTACAGAAAATACACTTGTATGTAGATTCCAGGCTAGTAAAAATGTTGTCTTAGTCGTACTAAGAGTGCATAGATGGAAGCTATATATACAAACGAAAACCAATGCACAAGATACGATCAACATACGTGAATCGCCACGGTTTGATTTCACTAATGCTCCAAGGGATTTGTGATACAAATAAAAAAAATTTAGGCGTTTTGATTGGATCACCCAGATCCCAACAAATTCCAACCATATGTGGGGAGCAGTACCATATTTTAGGAGATGCTGCCTATCCTTTACGGCAATTTATGCTTACCCCATATAAAGATTATGGGAATTTAGAGAAACAAACATTAATTATATTAAAAAAGGCGTTGTCAAAACTCATACCAGAGTGAAAATGGAAAACGCTTTTGGTTTGCTTTAACAACGATTTTGCCAGTTAATCAGGCTCGATTTTTTCACAGTCGAAAGGATCAGCAAATTCGTGTTAGGATGTTGCATATTACACAATATGTGTACATATAGATAATGGAGAATTATTGGATGAGAACCCAGAAATAGAACCAAATTCAAACGAAATTGGTGCTACTGAATCATGAATGATAAAATTAAAATTAGTTCATTTAATATTATCCATATTTGTATTTTAATTTAATTAATAAATGAATAAAAATTATTTAAATCATTAATTTTTCTAATAATTTAATTTTCTCTTCGTGTCGTTTCTGTTGTTGATCCATTTTTTCTCGCCTGTCCTGTTCTTTTTCTTGGTGCCTCTGCATTTTTTTTTCTTCGCTCTCCAAATATAATTTGTTTGTGAGTTACGCTTTTTCTCTTTTAATGGCCAACAACTTTTCGCAAAACAGCTCTTGCGAAGATTTTCTTACGCGTCGAACACTGATAAATTGTTAACCGATGTCGTAGGACTAGGTGTTGCAATTGGAATTGCAAACCTTGATGGATGTGGTAATGACATTGTAGGACAAGGTATTGTGGGTGAATTTGTAAATCTTGATGGAGGTGGTGACGGTATGGTAAGACTATGTGTTAGCGGTGGAATGTTAAACCATGATGGCGGTGGTGATGTAATTGTAGAGCTAGGTGTTGGCGGTGCCATTCTGGCTACGGATGAAAATGCGGTTCCCAAAGAATATAATGATGATGGTGATGGTAAATAGGATTCGGTGGATGGAGAAGGGTGTGATGTTGATAAACTATAATTTTGTTGCGGTGATTGCGCCGTATTTGCCTTATTCATTATAGTCATTGTTTCCGATTCTGTTTTTTTTAATATAGGCCAGATGGTAGACCGGAATCTGGCATAATCGAATGATCCTGCTTGATGATATCCCGCACTTGGTCTTCATAACCACTCTCAGTTAAAATTTCACCACTCGTCTCGCAGGTGTCGTTCGAGTTTTTGGTCCTTTTCAGCACGCACCTGTACCTAGTCTCTACATGTAATGGCGTGACTGATATATTGTATTCCTTCTACAGTTCTTCACCAATGAAAGCCCACATTTTCTTTAAATTACGGAATTTTTGCAATAGGACATTAAAGTTGTCAATGAAGATTAGCTATTTTTTTAAAACTCGAAATTCGACATTAGTAAATAAATTATGTAGGTATTAGTATCATCAGGAAATAAAAATACCTTGTTAAATCAAGCGTGTTTAAGAAAAAATTTCGCTAAGGCAAACATTTTCAGAAAAAAAATTGTTGGTTTTAAACTCTACAATATAGTTGGTTCTACAATTGTTGGTTTTGTAGCAGCTCGAATATTCGACTCACCGATATTCGATTCTGCCACAAACAAAATAATTAGTGAAATTCAAATATAATCCAACTTATTTGAATTAAGCGTTCACTAACCCCATCACATATCAATCTATCCAACCAACACTATCTAATAACCGAACCATTACTATAAAACATTTATAGTAAAACCATCGCCATCCAACCAACATCACCACGAACTAACAATGTTCGGTGATGCAATAACAATCCACTGCACTTGACATAAGTGCAATGTCGACCGTCGCCGGCGCATGTGTTCCCTCATGTATTTTTGGACACGAAGGCGACGTCACACAACAAAAACAACACAATAAAACAAACAAGCAAAAAGGCAACACGCGACTGACAACAAGTCAGCCATCCCCATTTTTTTTAACTCGTTTTTGGGTGCAAGTGCAACGCGCTTAAATATATTCTGTGGTGGTGAAATATAATAATAATAATGAAAATTAAATAATAAAATATAATTTAAATAAATAAATTTAATAATAAATTATCAATTATCAAAATAAATAAATTATTGTGTACGTGTATTTATTTCATTTGAGAATTTGTATATTTATTTCACGAGAATTTCAAATTAGGAGCAACCTCCTAAAGTGGTGACCCCGATAGCGGTTTTTACCGCGTTTTAAATAAAATACAAACCAATAACACAATAAAACACTAATAATTTACACATAATAATAAACATACATACAAAATAACCACCAGCAGCTACCAAACCACGTAAAATCACGCGGGCAGATAATAAATAAAAAAACGTGTGAAGGGAACAACCCACCCACGCATCGCGGGACACCGTTGGACACCGAGGGACAACCAAATAACGGTGAAGCGACTTACCCTCACCGCAGCAGGACCATCAGCAGCAGCAGCAGAAACAACAACATTTAAACCGGTACCAAGTTTTTTTTTTTTTTTTTTTTTATATACAAAAATATTTTTTTTCTTGTACTATATTTTTTTTTATTAAATCATTTTTTATACATTAACTTAACGTAAATAAAACTTTTTTAACGTAGAATCACTTTTTAATTGTAAAAATTTAACGTATAGAATCAATTTTTTTCTGTACAATTTTATATATATATTTTTCACCACCATTTTTCGCGCCCATCCAAAATTCAATACACACCCTGGTCGAATCTCGCTAATAAGTCTCGGCAAGTCCTCCCGCCATCACCGCTGTGGTTAAATAAAAAGAATAATAAAACGGTTTTTCTTAAAACCACAACCACAACGGTGACATAAAACCCGCCGTTTCAAATTAATCGCATGGCCTAAAATTTTGTTTATCACTATTGAAAATTGTAAAAGAATTGCCGACAAAAATGTATGATGTCATTAACATTCATCAACCGAGCGTCAGTAGCGTCAATGTACCATACCGGCAATCAAGAGAACGCAGTGGAGACAGAACTCCCCGTTCAGCAACAGCACCAAACACACTCGAACAAAGACTGTCGAGAATCGAGTCCAGACTCGACGGGTTACTCAGAGGTCGAAGCCGTTCGCGTGGACGACGAGCTCCCTCACGCAATCGAACCCGCAGTCCCAGCAACAACATATACCAACATGGTAAATGCTGGTTCCACACAAAGTTTGGTAGAGCCGCCAGAAAATGCACGCCACCGTGCAATTTCACCACGTCGCAACCATCGACGTCCGCGGCCGCCGTAAAACTGGACATTGACAATTCAAAAAACTAGGAGAGTCACGGGTTGAGAGCAACATGCCTCCCCTGACCACAAACACACCCTATACGTCACGTTTGTTTGTGTACGATAGACACAACAAACTCACCTACCTAGTCGACACTGACGCTGACCTTTCGGTTATTCCAGCCATGAATTTCAAAATGAATTACACATTGTCAAATCGAAATTCAAATCTAGTCTTATCGGCTGCCAATGGTTCAATCATCCACACGTACGGCACAAAATTGCTTAACGTGGATATCGGACTCAAACGAACCTTCACGCACGCTTTCATACTAGCTGCAGTGAATCGTCCGATCATTGGCGCCGATTTTCTAAGCAAATTCGGACTTCTTGTCGATGTCAAACACAAACGGCTGATTGACCCAGCTACAAAGCTGTCAATAAACGCCACAATGGTTCGTGTTAACACACCAACACCGATCCATTTCAACATCGACAACGGCTACGGCACTCTGCTCAAAAAGTACCCACTACTTACAGCAGAGCCGAACTACAAAATGCCAGTCCGACACAACGTGGTACATCACATCGTCACAGAAGGCCATCTTCCCGTGTCGAGACCACGCAGACTAGATCCGGTGCGTCACAAAGCTGCACAAGCAGAATTTCAACACATGGTGGAATTAGGAATTTGTCGAACATCGACATCTTCCGTTTCTTGTCCACTTCACATGGTCAAGAAGAAAGATCAAGACTGGAGGCCATGTGGGGACTATCGGCGTTTAAACACGGTTACGATACCGGATCGCTACCCGATACCCCACATTCAAAACTTCACCATGCACTTGCATGGCTGCAAAGTTTTCTCCAAACTTGATCTCATCAGAGGTTATCACCACATTCCCGTGGCACCTGAAGACGTTTTCAAAACGGCAATCACCACACCATTTGGCCTCTTCGAATACACCCGAATGCCATTTGGATTACGCAATGCCGCACAAACGTTTCAGCGCTTCATGAACGAAGTCGTTCGAGATCTCGACTTCGTTTTCGTCTACATAGACGACATTCTTGTGGCATCTCAAACTGAGGAGCAACACAAACTCCATCTGGAAACACTTTTCCAACGACTTGTCGAGTTTGATGTTCACATCAAGAGCTCAAAATGCGTCTTCGGCGCATCCACTCTTGATTTCCTCAGCCACAAGATTACCGCTAATGGCATCCTTCCGTCACAAGACCGAATCAATGCCATTAAAGAATTTCCAGCTCCAACCTCAATCAAAAGTATTCAGCGATTCATCGGCATGGTCAACTACTACCACCGATTCATACCAAAGCTCGCTGCAATACTCAACCCAATTCACAGCCACCTGGCAGTACTACTACGTAAGCCCAAAACCGCCAAGAACTTCTCTTGGCCTGACGAATGTCAACACGCATTCACGTCACTCAAGGCTGAATTGGCACGCACAACACTCTTGTCTCATCCACTGAGTGACTCAAAGCTCAGCATTACTACTGATGCATCAAACACTGCTGTCGGAGCAGTCATGCAACAGTACAACGACAAGTGTTGGGAGCCCCTGGGATTATTCTCAAAGAAGCTCTCGGATGCCGAAAAGAAATACTCTGCATTCGATCGGGAATTACTCGCAATATATCTAGCAATCAAACACTTCAGATATTTTGTCGAGGGTCGGGACTTCACAATTTACACCGACCACAAGCCTCTCACTCGAGCAATTCAGTCTAAAACTGAACGCAATCCAAGGCAAGCACGCCACTTGGATTATATTAGTCAATTTACCACGGACATCCAGCATGTTCAAGGTACCGAAAACGTTGTCGCGGATACACTTTCGCGCACAACAGCAAACGAAACGGCCACAGTCGAGACTCACTTCGACTGCAACAAAATCGCACAAGCGCAAAAAGCAGACTTGGAACTTCAGAATTTACTTTCTGGTTCCGCTTGTCACGCCAGTTCATCACTGAAACTGGAGCTTTTCAAACTACCTGGCCTCGAAATCTACTGCGAAACATCTACGGGTGCAAATCGCCCGTACATCGCAGAGCAACTACGTCGAACCATCTTCGACACACTACACGGTATCTCACATCCTGGTGTCCGCGCAACTCGTAAATTGATTACTGCTCGATACTTTTGGCCCAGCATAAACAAAGACGTGACCCATTGGGCACAATCCTGTTTATCCTGCCAAAAATCAAAAGTCCAGCGACACACAAAATCGCCTCTTGGACAATTCGCAATTCCACCTGGTCGATTCGAGCATATTCATTTGGATGTCGTAGGACCACTTCCTCCATCCAATGGATACTCATACCTACTCACCTGTGTCGATCGTTTCACTCGATGGCCAGAAGCGTACTGCATGAGCGACATGTCTGCAGCAACCATTGCCACCACATTCGTTCAGAACTACGTATCACGATTTGGCGTTCCACTTGACATCACCACTGATCAAGGAACCCAATTCGAGTCGAAGCTCTTCTCGGAGTTAACGAAACTCCTCGGCTCGCATCGTATACGT
The DNA here is from genome assembly GCA_951394425.1 of Tipula unca. Classification (NCBI taxonomy): domain Eukaryota; kingdom Metazoa; phylum Arthropoda; class Insecta; order Diptera; family Tipulidae; genus Tipula; species Tipula unca. Next base: position 121,793,284 of record OX596381.1, on the reverse strand, counting down.
ACAACGGCTTACCATCCGCAAGCCAATGGCATGGTCGAACGTTTCCACCGCCAGCTCAAAGCTGCTCTCAAGGCCCGAGGCAACACAATTCACTGGAGCTCCGAAGTACCAATCGTTCTACTTGGTATTCGAGCAACGGTTAAAGAAGATCTGAAGTGCTCACCAGCTGAAATGGTTTACGGTCAAACCATCAAGCTACCCGGTGAGTTCTTCGTCGAACATCCTCTACCGTCTCCATCCACAACCGACACAGTCATCGACCAACTCCGCACCACCATGCAAAATCTTATCCCCACGGCAACAAGACCAACGAATGAAAGCAACATATTCGTTCCAAAATCGCTCAACAATTGCGATTACGTCTTTGTCCGGGTTGATAAGGTTCGAACTGGATTACAATCTCCATACGATGGGCCATACAAAGTTATACGCCGCTTACGCAAGCAATTCATTGTCTCAATCAAAGACAAACACCACTCAATCTCCATCGACAGATTGAAACCGGCGTACGGTATTCTCAACACAGCTGATCAAATATCAGCCAGCAAACGATTTAAAACCGTCCGGTTCACCGTATAACGTCTCAAAACCCATGGTTTCTCATCTGGAGAGGGGGTACTGTAGCAGCTCGAATATTCGACTCACCGATATTCGATTCTGCCACAAACAAAATAATTAGTGAAATTCAAATATAATCCAACTTATTTGAATTAAGCGTTCACTAACCCCATCACATATCAATCTATCCAACCAACACTATCTAATAACCGAACCATTACTATAAAACATTTATAGTAAAACCATCGCCATCCAACCAACATCACCACGAACTAACAATGTTCGGTGATGCAATAACAATCCACTGCACTTGACATAAGTGCAATGTCGACCGTCGCCGGCGCATGTGTTCCCTCATGTATTTTGGACACGAAGGCGACGTCACACAACAAAAACAACACAATAAAACAAACAAGCAAAAAGGCAACACGCGACTGACAACAAGTCAGCCATCCCCATTTTTTTTAACTCGTTTTTGGGTGCAAGTGCAACGCGCTTAAATATATTCTGTGGTGGTGAAATATAATAATAATAATGAAAATTAAATAATAAAATATAATTTAAATAAATAAATTTAATAATAAATTATCAATTATCAAAATAAATAAATTATTGTGTACGTGTATTTATTTCATTTGAGAATTTGTATATTTATTTCACGAGAATTTCAAATTAGGAGCAACCTCCTAAAGTTTTCAACTTTACAATAGTTTAACAGATACTAAGTAAAATATAAAATTAGATACCATCTCAAGTAAGGTTTTTTTGACGTCCTGTATCTCAGAAAATATTAAAAATTTAATAATTTTTTCCTCAAAGTTAATCAAGCAATCATCCTAAAACTTGGACTTGGACTTAAGTCCAACCGATTTGATTCAAAATATATAAATTTGGTTAATTCGTGATTTGTTATGCGTGTCAAATGAATTTATTTTTTACTAGAAAGTTGTGAAAATATACATTTTTCTAGGGCACACCTATCAAATGTTGTACATACTCTTAATAAAATCCCTAGCACATTCGTCATATAAATTTTATTAGTTAATATTCTATGCACCTATAATAGCATACAATGCAGAACACGTTGCTGGTATAACATCGAAATTAAACAAAATCATAATTAAATAAAATAAAAACGTACATTTCGTCTGTTGCATTTATGCCATTTTCTAATACGTATTACCTAAATGGAAAATTTTCTTGTGTAACTTTTCTCGTTAAAAATTCCACTCAGTTTTTGTTTTTAGTTGTACCAGTTGGGAATTAAAATTTGTATGCAGCGAACTAATTTTTTCAAATTTTATATTCATCTCATTACGTCTAATATCTTTATTATTAGGTATAAAAATCTTTATCTAGTGTTTAATTGCAGCTTCGAGTTTCAGGGTAATCTGCTTATATTTCGATATATTTCTTAATTTGTACTGATTCAATTGCTTAGCATTGAAAAGATGCTCACAAAGTGGCTTGTGCAAATTAAAATTAATCATCTTAAACGTGGTTTGTATGGAGCCACTATAACGCCAATTCAAGTGGATCAAAAACTCGCTTCATGAGGCAACACTGGCTCAAGTGCGCCTTCGATTGAATGAAGTCACTAGAAACCATGAACCTTATGAAAAAGACGAAATCATCACGACATGAAGAGAATACGGATGCTGCGACGACTCGTGCTACTATAGAAACTTTTTATTTCACTGTTCGAACTCTGGTAGAAGAAAAACTAGCAGCTCAGCGAATTTCCAAGTCCTACGAGAATAAGATGGCACCTAAATTATCAGCGAAACTTTCGGTGATATAATGAAATGGTCTAAATTCATTGAATGTTTTGACTCGTTGGTCCATACGAATCCCCTGCATCAGAAGTAATTGCTAAAACGTGCTTTGAGCAGCCCACACAATAGAATCTTTGGATTTTACCGAGGAAAATTATAAGGTGACTAGGATCCTTTTTGATTTAACAAAGCGAATTGCATATGTGAACATCATATTAAATGGTTGTTTATCGTAAAGACTTTGCAGAACCCTTGTCCACATCGCTTAATGGAATTACTTGATGGTTTTAATTCCCATTTGCAAGCTTTTCGAACTCTGCATTGACCTACGGAACAATGGGATGACTTACATAATTGTGCTCTTAGACAGTCAATTGTCTTAATCATGGACAAGATGTCCAGATGTAGATAGGTCTCCAGTATCAGATTCATGTAAAGTTTATCAAAGCAAGCACCACAATTTTTTACATTTGAGCACAAGGCAATTCAGATGATGCATCACCTTCCAATCTAAAACCGTCACCGCCGTCCAAGTCTACTACGCGTAACTTCATTGGACGTGAATATGAACCTACCCATTTTTTCTTGGCTACAGCTATGGTTAAACTATCGGTTAAGTCTAAATGCCCTGTTGTTGGGCGGGCTTTATTCGATTTCTGCTCTCAAATCAACTTCTTGACCCAACCGTTTGCTTCAAAACTTCGACTTTCGCTAGAAAAAATGACTGCAGAGATTGGTGAAGTTAGCGCTTCATCTGTGCAATCCTCATCGAGTGGATGGATACAACTACAGTCATTTGTGTTGAACTTATCAAAGACGACAAACACGGAGGGCTGGTCAATTACAGGAAATCTACGATTGACTGATCCAAATTTTGTAAAACTTCAAAAAATCGACCTGATGCTTGGAGCCGAAATGTACTTTGATTTATTTCCAAGCGAGAATCCGGAACGTGAGAGTATCGTATCTATGTTGCGTGTTAGTGTGATTGCTTCATCTATTGAATTTGCTCCTGTCATGAGGTCATCGACATAGAAGCTATTTCTAATGTGTTGTGCTGCTTCAGGGAATTCATTTTTGCATTTGGCTGCTGCCTCTTTAAGTGCCCGCGTGGCTAGATAATTTGCACTTGCTGTACCATAAACATCTGTTTTGAGCTCGTATGTAGTAAACTGTTTGTCGATGGAATCTCGCCATAATATCCGCTGGTATTTGGTGTCATCTTCTGCCATCAAAATCTGCCGAAACATTTTTTCAATATCAGCTGTAAATGCTACTTGAACAATCGAAAGTGGCATAAGATTTCATACAAGTTGGATTGCACTGTAGGGACAACTGCAAGACAGTCGTATACGAAATTCCCGTTGTGGTCTTTGCGGAGCCATCGAAGACAGCTCTTAATTTCGTTGTGGTACTAGATTCTTTTATGACACCGTGATGTGGTAGGTAACACCTATTACATTGGTCTTCATTGACGGCTGTGATATGCCCCAAACTAATGTATTCCGACATAAAATTTTTCTACATTGTTGCAAACTCTCCATTAATCTTAAATTTTTTCTCTATAGAATACATTCGTTTGGGGCATATGACAGCCGTCAATGAAGACCAACGTAATGAGTATTACTTACCACATCACGGTGTCATAAAAGAATCTGGTCCATTTATTGTGAAGGCTCCGTTTTTTCGTCTGTTAAGGTGTTTCTTCAACAATCACCAGACAGTTCAACGAATAAGTTGAGAGTCGTCTTTGATGGCTGAGCCGAGGCGAGCAATGACTATTCATTGAATGATATTATGATGGTAGAACATGTGGTGCAAAACGATGTAGTATCCGTTTTATAGCGTTTTAGGTCACATAAATGCGCCATTAGGACAGATGTATCCAAAATGTTTCATCAGACACTTATGCACTACGAAGACTCCAACTACTAACTGATCTATTCTCACAATAATCCAAATGAACCACTTCAGATGTATTGCTTAAAAAACGGTAATTTTGGAACTTCTGCAGCTCCGTTTCTAGCTACACGGTGTCTTCTACAATGTGCAATTGACAACCAAAACAACTATTCTGCTGCCAGATATGTTAACCGAAGACAACTCCGTAGCAGAAGCCAACCTAATAAAAACGTCGATAATCAAACTTCTGTCTGCATGTGGCATTGGTCTGCCAATTCTCCAGATAAATATTATTGCTGATATACCTCAGGAACATCGTTAAAAATTTATGCACTTTAATAGCGACGATTATATTAAAACATTGGGTATTTTCAGGCAACCACAAAAAGATTTATTTAAATTTCGTGTACAGCCTATCTCCAGCCAATATAAATTAACGAAACGAATTGTTATTTCCGAAGTTGAATGTTTTTTCGATCTTCTTGGAACTGGAAAACAAAACCTACGTTGCCACGCCTGGAACTCTGTGTGGCACTATTACTAGCTCAATTGATATCACAAGTTCGGGCTCTTGTGAATTTCCAATCAGTGGCGTCATTTATTGGACAGAATCAACTGTTGTGCTCTATCGGCTGATTTTTTCGCCATCAACACTTTAAACCTTTGTTGCAAACAGAGTTTCAAATATACAAGAGCTGACGAAACCTCAACATTGGTATCATATTGTATCAAACCAAAATCCTGCGGATGTTGTATTTCGTGATATGATACCGGCTGCTTTGATGAGATGAGATTTATGGTTCTATGGACCATTAATAATAAAATCAATGATACATACAATATGCGATTTATTTAAATCAATAAATCTCTATGGCTTACTACTGAGATACCGCGAGTCGAACCAAAATGCAGCGAGTTCAAAAAATCTACGACTTTGATGGTTTTGTTTCGCAAGGACGATAGATTACCCAATATAAAGTATGTTAAAAATTAAAATTAAAATTGGGCGGATTACTCCAGCACTAAATGCCACTAACGGGCCCACGGTGCAATACCTGGAAAAACACATATACTCACACATTAAAAACAACCAACTGTGATTGTTGGTCGCCACTGGGAATCGCACCCGAGACCCTCGAATAACAAAACAAGCACGCTACTTACTGTGCTAACGAAGGCGGTGAAGTATGTTAATACTTACCATCAACTGGCCAGATTCTAGCACAACATTCGCAACAAGAACATTAATAGAATCTCTGGTCCTCTAGCAAGCAAAGATTTGACTGACAGATTGTCAATGACTATTCACTTTGTTCAATCTGAATGCTTCTCGGAGGTAAAAAACGGCATATAACAAAAGGATATCATCCTTCGGTCACACAAGTTGAAAAGTTCATCATTATTTCTGGATACAAATGGTTTCATTCAGGTCGGCGGCAGATTACAGTTCTCCTCACTTCCATACGCTACAAAACATTCTCTTTTACTTCTTCCTTCCCATCCGTTTAACAAAATTTACTTCTTTTCACAGAAAATATCTTCATGTTGGACCACAAGCTATAATGGTTGCTGTTCGTGAGCGGTTTTGGCCTATCAATGGATGAAAATTGGCCACCCAGGTAGTTCGAGATTGGGCCCGAAAGGCTAGTCGCAGACCTATTATCAGCCGCTTTTCTTGGTGCATTTAGACGTTTTTGTGCTACTAGAGTTCTTTGCAAGAAGGTGGTGTCATCAATCAATATAATTGTACCAATTATACGGTCTTTTACCACACACAGAAGTCCTCTACCTGCAACCATCGATGAAGGCACATCAAAACAATGCATTAAAAATAAATTAAATGAAGTTGAAAATAACTTTTAATAAAAATGGCCGTGACCGCACTCGGCCTGATACTTTTTTGTTAGGCCATTGTGTTTTCCATTTTCTGGCCGCACAACAGATTTTTAACTTGGATATTTCATATCCAAATATGTAAAAAAGTCTGAAAAACTTTTTAAGAGTGCTTTTTAATATAATACATATTTTTTTATTGTATTTATTTATTGTAATTTATTAATTGGACAGCATTAATAATTAAAACATAAAATAAAATATTTCGCCCGAATGTATGCATTTGATATTAACACCAATACATTTACCATAAATTAAGAGTTAGGACACTTTTAGGACAAACTTCTACATCGTTTAAAACGTTACTGTTTAACGGATCCACGTATGACTAACCCGATTATGTGAACATTAAGGTTGAGAATAATAAATGATGATGAGGAAGTATTGTTGGGAAATAGGAATTAAATCGTTATTTTCAAATTTGGAAAAGTGATGATGAAATATAACAAATCGACCTATTTTCCGTGATTTAACAATGGATTATATTAGAACATATCCTATTAGACGAATGTCTAATAAAAAGTCTAAGAATATACCACAAACGAGGGTTAGATATGTAGTAGAAAAAAGGTTCACACGTGGAAATGAATGATGAATGGTAATAGATTTGAGCAAAAAACATTTTTTATTTTAAGGAAATTATTTGGAAAATAGAAAAGAAAACCCAAAAATGAAAATTTTCTCGGTATTATACTGCCTTAAAGTTTTAAGTATGTATACCACTAATGGGAAATATTATATCTGCGTATTATAAATTCTGTAGCCGTAAGACAGAATGCGGTTTTCTCGTTTAAAGTATTTGTAACTTGAATATTAAGATATTCAGAGCAAAACCACTTTCAAACCGCTTTCATAGAAAAATTATATTACTTTGCAGAGGTAATGGTAAATAGGGCTGCATATAAAACGTATATTACCGGTTAGCTGCTACTACGTGAAATGGTATCATCTACAATCTACATACATACATATATGTATGTACGAATAAAAATAAAGCACTGTCTCAAGCGATAGCTGTCTCTGGAAAATGCATAATAACGGTTAATTAAGGTAATCCAAAATGTCCTCCTATTCACCACGAATTGGGACATCAGATATGGACTGGCAATTAGCTCCTCCAAAACTACTACTCTTTATCAGGAAATATAAAATAACCCACCTACCTTAAACGGCTAGATACTCGTATATTGCGAGTAAGTCCCGATCAAATGTATAGTATTTCTTTTCGGCACCCGAGAGCTTATTTGAGAAGAACCCCAGGGGTTCCAACACTTGTCAATATACGGTGGCAGGACTATTTCGACGTTATTGTTACCATGTATCAGGAGTTATGCTGAGCTTTGAGCCGCTCTGTTGATGTGATAAGAGTGTTGCTTTTGCCAATTCAGCCTTGAGTGACGTGAATTGTTTTTGGATGTTTTGGGCTTGCGTAGTAGTACTGCTAGGCTGTAAAATGGTGGTAGTAGTTAACTATGCTAATGAATCGCTGAATACCTTTGATTGATGTGGGAGCTGGGTATACAATAATGGCATTAATTCGTTCTTGTGAAGGCAGAATACTGTTAGATTTGTACTTGTGACTGAGGAAATACAAGCATTTTGAGCTCTTGATGTGAACATCAAACTCGTTGGAATAGAGTTTCCACATGGAGTTTGTGTTGCCCCTCAGTTTGCGAAGCCACAAGAATGTTGTCAATGTAGATGAAAACAAAGTCTAGATCTCAAAAGAATTCGTTCAAGAAGCGCTGAAACGTTTGTGCGGCATTACGTAATCCAGGTGGCATTCGCGTGTCTTCGAAGAGGCCAATTGGTGTGGTTTGAAAAGGTCTCCAGGTGCTACGGAAATGTGGTGAAACCCTATAATGAGATCAACTTTCGAGAAAACTTTGCAGCCATGCAAATGCATGAAGAAATTTTCAATGTGGGGTATCGATTGGCGATCCGTTATCGTAACCGTGTTTAAACGCCGATAGTCGTCACATTTTTAACTAAGTGTAGCGGAGAAGAAACGGAAGATGTCGATGTTCGACCAATTCCTAATACCACCATGTGTTGGAATTGGAATTCTTGCTTGTGCAGTGCAAATGATCGGATGATTCACCGCAGCTGGTATGAAAAGGTACACATGTATGCGGAAAGGTTCGTTTGAGTCCGATTTCCCCGTTAACCAATTTTGTGCAATATGTGTGGAGTCAGGTTCAACCCGTTGGCAGCCGATAAGACTAGATCGGAGCTACGATTGTATATTGTGTAATTCAATCTGTAACTCATTGCTGGAATAACCGGAAGGTCCGCGCCAGTGTAGACTAGGTAGGTGATTTTGTTTGTTCGGTCGTACACGAACAAACGGGACGTATAGAGTGTAGTGTGAGATGCATTAATCGCGTGCCAGTATTTCAGTCGTGGAGTGTTCGGGTTGTGCAACTAGTGCGATTTGAATCAACTCAGGCATGTTTCTGATCCAGAGGGATCCAATGAGATGCTCAGAAAATTTGTTGCTGGCGAGTGCATGGATTTGTCGTAGGGCATCTGACGGTTTGCGATCGCCCAATTGCTGGGCGCTAACCGCTGTAGTGATATTCCTTTTTGCGTGTTGTATAGATATATAAGACGGTTGCTAGTGGATTAAGCAAAAAATCTGATTTGACTTCACACGTCGCTGGTGAAAGGGCTGACAGGGTGTACGTGAAGCGCGTTTTGTCAGCAGTAATTATGGGGTATAAAATATTTCGAGACATAACGCTTGGATGGAATATATTTTTAATATACAGGTAAAATACTTTGATTGTCATCCATCCAAAATCAGATTTCGTCCATCTAAGACCGTCTGTAACCGACTTTGACATCAGCAAGAGTTTTCGAAACGGATATAGAAAAAAAGTTTGATAATGTTTACAACTAATTACATTATGATGGACATGCAGATATTAAAAAAGATGCAAAGAGGTTGTAAAACGGGTAAGGTCCTAGCACTGAAGGAGTCTAAAAATGTCTTTGATGTCGAAAAAACACAAGCAAAGGAAAACTTATCCGTAATGTTCATGGTTTTTCCGCTTCGGGAGAGATAACACCACCTATGATTGTTTATGCCTACAAACGGATTCCAGCAAAAATTTCCAATTTTAAACAGAGCCTTGACCAGTCTAATAATGACTGACTATCGTGGGGCTACCATTATCAATGGACTCGAAGCTTTTGGTTCGCATCCCTTCAACAAAGATGCTATTTATTTTACGTTTTGTGTGATTGGACAGAAATATTCCAGATTCTATGTAGCATGGTTTGTGGCTTATGCGTTCCACCCGTTTCTGCTACAGTGCAACCAAGGTATACGAATTCGTTTACATCTTTGATTTGTTTGCAGGCATAGACCATCTGCATAGTCTGATTTCCGCACGACACTGTCAAATACTATCAGGAACAGCTTAAGCGAGAGTGCGTATCATTATCTTAACTCAGCGAGTGTTGTATATTTAACTTTGTTTGCCTTTGAATTGAACTTGATTTCCAGCATCCCGATAGATTTCTTGTATGAGTTGAGCTATCTTCTTTGGGATGTCCATTTCACAAATTGCCTGTGCCATATGTTCATATTTATTGTGTCAAATGCGCGTTCGAAATCGACGAAGAGCAGGGGTATTAATGAAGTTTGATTATTTATGATGATACGAATAGAGTTGATGTGATCAATGCTCGTTTCCTTATTTTGCATTGATCGCAGGTGAGATTCTGTCAAGGATGATCATTACCAGGTTTTTTATTGTTATGTTACTACTACACGCCAATTCATGCATTCCATTAGATCATAAGGGTGTTAATGCGCTTGCAGTTGTAAGTATTGAATTTGAATCTTGTCTGTTCCAGCACCCTTATTGTTTTTCAGCTTCTCGATGACACTTTTAACTTCCTCGATCCATTGGTGGACGGTTGTTGATAGTTTTCGTTATCGGTGCCAGTTAATAGTCGAGATTTTTGGTTTTTGTGGTGGTGTTTTCTTCGAAATATTCATTCCGTCCGTTTAATTGTTTGCTTAATCAGGAAGTAGTATGTTGGTAAATTTGTCCGTTTTATTTTTTCTACATTATTGTAGTGCTCCCATGATTTTTTCGGTCTTCTGCTGCTTCGTTATCAGCCTCGAGAATAATCCTCTGTATTTATAGCCAAGTACGTACTAGTCTTGAATTTTTTTGCATTTTCATTCAATCGCTATTCCATTTTTTTATTTCTATGGAGATTTATTTGGAGCGTTTCATTGAAAGTGTTTCTTGTTTCCATATTTTTCAAACTGTCTGTATTGAATTTCCTCAGATTTGTATTGGTGAAATTGTGGTATTGTTGATGGCCGCTGGAATTTCTTATGAATTTACATGATTTGTAAGTTCTGCCATCCCATGGTGATATCCAAATTTATGTATATGTATGAATATTTTTGTGTTGAAACCTACTGCCGTCTATGAAAAGCTGATTTGTAGTATCATCAGTTGGAACATAAGTACTTTGTATTTCTTATAATTATTAATTTCTTATAGGTTTTCCATTCCATCAATGCTTAATTTGCTTTGGATGTTGTTAATATGCCCATGTGCATGTGTGTCGTCTCTATCCGTTGCTTGATTTTAGTTCCCCACTGTGCTTCCATCTGGCTTCAAAGTAAGACAATTATTTCCTTCTCTACTTATGCCACAGCTTTAGGATGTTTGTGTTAGAATTCTGATGTTCCGATTGTCCGAATCGTATAGCCAATGATATTAGATTTTGCCGGTGGGTGGATATTTTTTCATCTAGTAATCGTTTCTGTAATCATTTGAAATTCATATTAATGAATGATTGGTCCATTGAATCCCAGCCGTTTCCAGGGCTGTTGAATAAAGTAAACACTGGCCTACCAGGGTGAACGTTTCGTTATTGAATTTCTTGGTTTTCCTTTTGATGGTGTGTTTCCAACCGGTCACCCATTTCCTAGTAAACCTAGCAAATGTTTGCTTGCCTTCTTTGATAAGATGGTTACCAATTTAACTGTCTCTGCCACTCACCCATCAAAATATATGGTCATGTAAAATTACAATAAAATAAATTTGAACTGTTGAACTTGTACCTGAGTAAGTTTATGAATTTCATTTATATTGAATATTGTAAATTTAGGCGTAATAGTTAACCATAATTCTAATCTACCCATATGCTTCAATTAGTCCCATTAATTTCTAATGGAATATATGATTTTGTTTAATTTTTTTTTTGTTGGATATAAAGTTATATTCCACACCCAAATATACCTTTTTCTTACGTGTTATCAATGTGTGTATGTGTAACTTACGACGAATCAATTTCATTCTTCAAATATTAAATTGTAATTTGATTATTTATTTACACGAAACCCACACACATACAAATATTTTTGTTGACATAATTATGTTATGATAAATGAGATTAGTTTCTCAACTGGATTATAAATTTAAAAGAAATAAATAAATAATGGAATGGTGCTGAAAATACAGATGTTATCGTTTTTATTACGGTTTGACATGAGCTTTTACATTAGAAGTTATTTACTAATTTTTCATACATTGTACATGTGTAGTAGATTGAACGGAGGGAGATACGAATAGCAGACGGAAATTCTCTATAGTTCCACAGTATTATGTTTGTATACTTTGCAGTGGTACCAAAATAAAACAAATAAACGAATCATGTTTTGAGCTTGAATATGATTATTTGAGTTTCATTGAATCTCTGCAAACTTAATTGACGGCGAAATGTTGGGTACGATATTTTCAAATAATATCCAAAATTCATAATTTGCATAGCACGATTCATACGTCTCAAGTATCTCTATTCTTTAATATAAGAGTTCAACAAATTATCTCATATGGTTTGAAGAAAAACCTTCATAAACCTTATGAAGAATTAAATGCAAGATAGAAACATAGCGAAGAAGCAAATATATAAACAAATCCCGTAATTTCAGAACCAATGAAATTTTCTTAATATTCTGTCATGAAATATTAGATTGCGAATTAATGGATTGAACTGAAAGCGAACAAAATATGTTAAAAGAAAATTTAAAAAAAAAAAACAGAATTCCTTTAAATAAGGAATCACTCATTTCTTATTTACTGCATCTTTAATCAAACAACGTAGTGAAAGAAATCTTTTTGTAATTTTTATGTTTTTTTATTCTCTTTCATCCGATTTACATTAGGATTCCTGATTCTTGAAACTCATAAAAAATTTAACCTTTTATTTGACCGACCGAAATGAGGGTTGAAATTATAATCGCATAACAGGTCAATATTTTGAGCTATCTAGTATCAAGTACAATAATACTAATTGTTGTTGTTAACAAGACATAACAGCAGATTTAAATTTGCCGCTGCCTTACAATTTCTGGCCCAATCTACGGTTTCTGTCATTTTATCTGAAGTGTTCGGGATTTTAGAAAACAGTTTATGCTCAAGACGGGTAACGCTTAAAATGAGCGAAGCCGAGAAAGCAGAAGTCAAGCTGTATTTTTAGTCGGAATGTAAAAGTCCGAATATTATGATGTGTGTAGATGGAAAACACATCAAAATTGCAAAGCCAGCAGGTGACAACAAAATTGGTGGAAGTAATATTTTAATTATGTGATTGTTCTTTTTTTTATGTTTAGTACTTGATAAAAGAATAATTTTATGAAAGACGCTTTTTTGTTGTTGTTGTCGTAGCCTAAGATACAGGGTGTTAAATATTGAAAAAATACGCGGACATGGTATTGTATTTGTGGCTGTCCTTTTTATTTTATGTCTACTTGTTTTCAAGAAGCTTCAACGATTTGGGGCCTTTCGATTGTGGCACTTCAGCCTGTCTTCCGATTTCAGTCAGCGTTTCCACTTCATGGTTAACCAAAACTTTGAATCTTTCCATGATGAAATGGCAAATGGCAATGCTAAGTAAGTACAATTGAATTTGACAGTTGTCGCTAATCACTCGTGATGTGTCTAGAACATATACAAAAAAAACCAAAAAGCAAAAAATCACCATTTAGTTATGTAAATATTCGGTATAAATACGAAATTAAATGATAAGAAAGAGTTAGTTGGGTTTTAACAGTGATAGAAGAGGTAAAGGCGGGAAAGCTAGTTCTGCTTTAACCGTGATAATGCCACACTAGTAAAAAGGAAAGAATGAAAGTTATATCTTAGGAAAGTACAGTAAACTTATTATTGTGAATTAAAGTAAATACGTGAAATAAGTAAATGAGTGTTTGGTGTAATAATTCGGAAATAAATAAATTTGGTGTTATCTAGAATTACAATTACTGCTTTATTCACAATCCAGTGTTCGAACCTGGTTTGACAATTCTAAAATGTAACAATATAAACAATTTGTATATTGATTTGGAAATCTGAGCTCATAAATAAAACAATTTTTTTTATTCAGTAAAACACTTGCTAACTTATTGTACCGACAGTTTTAGATATGAGTATACATTACTACATTAGTATTGTGAATAATTTTTTGAATATAGAAAAATATGCAATCGATATTTGGTTTTGATATGAATTCCCTATTCCAATCAAGTAGAGTAGCACATTATATCATCAAATTTAACTTTAGTTATGTTTTTTGTATTAGAGATAAAAGAATTTTTATGAAATTTTGTTCTTCGAATTATAAGAATTTCACATGGACGGATGGAGTAAGGATTTAATTTCTGCATTCGTTATTGGATTCTGGTAAAAAGGTTAAATTATGCAAGCTATAATAAATTGAGAAAATAAAATCAAAAACTTTAGGTTATGTAAGTGTGGCCTTCCTACAGGACTAGCATAAACACAAAATTGGTCCGTAGCTGTACCATATTCGAGCTACCTCCTCTTCACTCGTTGAACCATTCTGAGCTTGCCAAGAAGCATTGGAAGTCCCTTACATCACTGGACAGGTGCAGAGCTTCTTCCAGGGACGTGCAGAGCTTCTTCCAGGGACATCCATTATTACACACGAACTGGCGTTAGGCCATCTGACGTTCGTTTCTTTTATGGCTTCTTATGGCTGAAGCAAGCGGTATCTTTATGTCCCGCCTGCTTTGAGATATAAGGCGTACTATGCCCTACATTCCCTGCGATATTGAAGTGCCCTGGCACCCACGTCAAGCGGATGTTGAACTGATCAGTCATCTCAGGGAGCATGATTGAAGCGTTTTAATAGCAACCTGGCTGTCCGTAAAAAAGCGGATATTCCTCGTAGATATTACATTAAACTTCAACCAGTCCATGACTTTATCGCGGATAAGTTCAGCTTGAAAAACACTGCACAAGTCTGGAAGATGAAAATATAGGTTAACCCCTAGTGCATCACAGAATACCCCGCAGCAAACCCCTCTATTCCTGTTTGAGCCAGGTTTCCGTAACCTGTAGTTATCTTGATGCATATGATGGATGAGTACCTGTTACACTTTGGTTGAGGGCTGGGGATTGATTTTATTAAAATAAATTATCATTAAAGCAGCTCTCTGTGAACTGGGAAAAAAATATTATTGTTGTTTATAGGATCTGACGCGGTCTTCTTGGCCGACTAAGTTCAGGGTACGTCGCGGGGTTTTGTCACGCAATAAACAACCTTGCTAAACCGCTGATTTTTCTTAACTTGTTAGCTGTATGTAAATAGAATAACAAACTCTATGGTTATATACCTACCATCGTCGCAGCACTTTTAACTCACCACATATTTTGCAGATTATCTCATTACAACGTTTTCAAACTTAAATCACACAAACGAAAGAGAAATGAATATAACGACCAAAACTCCATATTTGAATAATAAATGCATCGTTTTTGAGCTTTAAGTTATAACATTTTAAACTGATTGTATTTAAAGAAAAATGAAAATGAAAAGTACGACAGTAAATGAAAAATAGTGAAATTGTTTTTAAGGTTAATTATGTTAATACTTAACTAAATCATTAACTAAATTAGAAACGAACCATTTTTAATAATCATCGTATTTATAATATGTATTATTATCAAATACATAATCCAAAATATTTATATAAATGTTAAACAAAATGGAGGATTAAAAATAATTTGCTTTAATTGAATACATACAATGAATTAAACTTAATTAATTTAGAATCAAATATTATGACATTGCAACAACTATTATTATACATATTTGTAAGTAGGAAATTATAAAATTCTTAAAAGTACTTAACTAAGTAGACCTCGTGGATTTGTTGAATTTTGTACATATGTAACAGTACATACAACGGTAACATTAATTAATTTCCGTTTTATACGAAGCACATTTTTACTAAGCATGGGTGGCTTAACATAAAAGTTTTATAACAGAACACTACTTCTATCACCAGATTTTTACAATGCTGTATATTTCAGTTCATTGCACTTTTCTCGTTCACTATATTATTATTTACACAGCATTATTACGAATGCTTTTGTTTTATCTTCGTTTATTCGCTTTATATTAAAATGTTACTGCATTTTCTCGTATTAATACGATCTGAGCGAATTTTAATTAGTTATTTTTTTATTATTATACTTTATATTAAAGTCAATATTTGAATCTAGTATTTAATGTTTCTTTTATACTTAGTTAGTTTTGTATAGTTCATAATTATACTTAATATAGTTTAAATGTATAAATTTATAGATTTTTACTTTATGTTTAGAAGGCACTAACATTCATATTGCATTTGCTTTATATTTTATATAGTGTTTATGAATGACTTAGAATTACTAACGTTGTTCCGTTCACGGTACTATTACCCAGCAAATGTGTATTCAATAACATATGCAAGACATTTACAAGACTTAGGATATAACAAACCCAAGACAGTCAAAAGACAACTCCGTGTATTTGGGACAATGAGTCTTCAAAGATCTGTCTGGTGTTTGTTATTAGTAATATGTTACGTGGTTGTTATTACTATCATGTCTTGTGGTTGCTGTTGGTAATATGTCTTGTGGTTGTTATTAGTAAGGTGTCTTGTGGTTGTTTTTAGTAACATGCTCTTGAACTGTTGCAGATAACATGTCTTGTAACTGTTATTGGTAACGAGTCTCGCAGTTGTTATTGGCAACTTGTCTTGCGATTATTACCGGGAACATGTTGGTGTGTACTTTGGTTGTTGTCTTAGATAAATTTATCTTATCTAACTTAAGTTAATCGCCTTAATAAAAAAAACATATGTATTACGTAAAATTCAAAAATATTTTTTATTTCAGGAACTACTCTATTCATCACAATTATAATTCATTTTAAATCAAATATTGACTCTTTGAATGGCCCAGTAAATGGAATAGGCCGTCGGAGCAAAAATAAAATAGTTAAAAAAAAATACAAATAAGTAAACCGTTTGAATCTAAATAGGAAACTTAATTAAAATAACCTAAGTATACAAATTAAAGCATTTATACTTAAAAGTAATATAAAAATCCTTAGTAAAATAAATCGGTAGGAAATCTAAATCGTTCAAACAATATCAATTATGTAGTTATTTCCAGAAAAGTTCAATTTAAACTATAATAGAATTCATTATAATATATAAAATATAAACAACACTAAACCGTAACGGTTTGCCTAGATCGACTTTTTCGCCTGTTTTGCCTGTTATGGGCATCGAACAGTTGTTTTTTTATAGAGATCTCATAATCCTGGTACAGAGGAAATTTTATTTTCCAGGCATCTAGTAAGAAAAGAAAATTTATTAAAATAAAAATATTTAATTATTTTATTAAAATAACAAATACATTACCAAATAGATTTTTTTTAAAGAAAACCATATCTTTAATGGAAAATTTAAAATGGAGTCCTCCCAATTATAGTTACTCAACAACTCATCGATGAAGATTTTGCTCAAGCCGGTGAAACTGTGCTTCCCATCTACTGGTACGTAGCTCGATAAATATTTCGTCTGAATATAAGAATTATATTTGTGTTAGGTAAATTGTCAAATAACCCAGCATTCATATTTAGCATAAACATTACCAAATTTGTAGAAAACTCCTCATCCTCCAGGATTTTTTTATTTGTGACTTTTAACTGTTCTGTACTATGAATCGGTAGGTCGAAATTAAAGTTTGATTCAGGTTTCATCAAATTTAATAATTTTGTGACATCTACTTTAATGCTTTTTAATTGTCTGCTTATGTACCTTAGTTCTGGAGTGACTAGAAAAAAAAATGAAGATGATTATTTATTGTTATACAAAAATTTGGAATATATAGGTATGACTTAAAAAAGTTAATTAAGTTAAATAATTACCATACTTATTAAATTTGGTTGTTGCGAATGCGATGTTGTTGTATCTAGATCGTTGAATAAGTTATCTAAACAAATGTATAAAATTTGAATATAAATTAATATAATTAATAAATTATGAATATTATTGTCTTCTACCTTGAGTATTACTATTACTTGAATTTGAATGATGATTGCAGTTATTTGTTCACGGTCACCTGAAATTATAATAAAATTTGGTACGGTGTCAACGGTCCGAAAAGATTTAAAATAATTAATAAACATACAAGAGACGCGTTCAACATGCCCAGGATATGTTTTGGTAGGTCTGTTTGAAGCCAATGGTGTATTTCGCCCCATTTGTTCAAAAAGTTGTTCTGTATTTAACTCAGAATGGATGATAATAGGGGGCGATGGCGGTTTATCAAACATGATAATTTCCGAGTCTAAGAAAAGTTAAGAAAATAATCAGTAAATTAATGTTAGCTATTTCTTCTACCATGCAAACAAAATATGTATATTTACCATTTATTACAGAAGTCTGGGATTGAGAAAAGCTCATTTTGGGTTGTTTAAGCACAGTGTGGTTATGAAGATTTCCTAAATTCCGATGAACTCTGACGAGCTTCAGTTTTTTCACATTATCAGTAGTTAGAAAATCCACTTTTTTCGAGTATGATTTAGATTTATGTTAATTATTGACGAATCTGAAAAAAGTATTAAAATTTGTTAATAATTTATTATTTACACATAACATAAGGATAAATCCTTACCATTTACGTCAGACGACGTCATTGCGGTTCTTTTAAAATAATATTTTAATTATTATGCAGAAACTACTCGTGAGTTATTATACGTACGTACGATATTTTTTTATTGCTGTTAAATATTTTGAACGAAATATCAAACATATATGAATAGAAGACATGAATAAGCTCAATTAACCAAAGTTAGAGCAACTGCTTTCATGAAGCATAGGAATTAAAAGATATTGGTTTTTAGGAATATCTAACGGCAAACGGCAGTATTTTGTCATAATTTTTGGGACAGGGAAAACTTCATTGTATTCTGCAAGGTTACTAACTACTATTATTCCCAGATCAATTTTGGAATCCATTGGTTTTTCGAAATATGCCGAATAATTGCAATACCTTCTACCTCGCACTACGTGACAATTATTGACAGTACTGAAATTTTCAATAAAAAATGGAATTTCTCCGGTCTGATCATGAATTGAGCAATAACTGTCTTTAAAATTAGCTTTAAATGTAAACGTGTCGTATTCATACGAATTGTATCGGTTGCAATCTTCAAATGGTTCAATGATATCAAATTTATTGTCTAGAACGAACTTATTTAAGTTTTCCCTCTCTTTAATTCTATTATATAATTGACGTAAAACATTTGTGGGTTTCTTAATATTTTTTTTTATTTCCCGCAAGAAATTTTCATATTTATATCCTGAATAGGAATCTAGAGGACCGTACATCTTAACGTAGCCTGGTAAATGCAATATACTATGTACATTGTAGTTAACATGTTTCAACCCGTAAATTTGGGGATATAATGCTACAAATTGATTTAAAAGTAATTGTGCGTTTTCTACGTTTTCGGTGCAAGAAGCCCTATTTGATAACAGCCGAATACTAACCACTAATAGCAGAATGTGGTAAAAAATATTTGAGTCGACAAAATTTTTTAAAAGCGTAAGCACGCCGTATAAATCGAAATTCCGTCGCTTTCCATCTACTTATTTCATTAAATCCCCGCGGCTTCCGAGAAAATTCCATCGGAATATATTTTGCGTAAGAGATATATAACTCAGACAACAAAATTCTAGTTGCAGGTTTCATTTTATCTAGCAAAAGGATCAATAATTTTTTTGCAATCCCCAAATCAATCAAATGCATTGGGTCTAATGGGAACTGGGTGACCATCCCAATTCCACATTTTTCTAAAATGTTTCGCTCGCCTTTATGATGTTCGGGGTCAAAACGATTAGAAAACGAATGATCAGTCCTTAAATTTCCTGAAATTAAATTAAAAACGGTAGTATTTGAAACGCGGAAACCAGATTGATCACATTCGTGACACCCTTTTATCGCGTTGTGGTACTTAACGGATTTGCAAAAGGATTTGGCAGGTGCATCACAAGTAAATGCGCGAAGAATACATTTTTTTTAACCGAATTTTTTGCAATTATTAAACCCTCATTTTTTAATTTCACATATTCAGTTACAAATTCTTCGAGAAAGCTATCTACTGACGTAGGATGACCCTCACCTATCCAAGCGCCGACTATAAAAGGGGGATGATCACGGGAATCCGAGAAAGAGCCAAGAATAGGCCACAGTGTTTTTCTGGAACTTTTGTAAAGAGGTAACCCATCAACATTAAAGTCGCAAACAATCTCCGGCAAACTAGTTAAAAACTTGAAATCGTATTGGGCAATACATTTCTCAATGCCAAAATAGACGTATTCTCCACTTGCAGCTTCCCGGGATACAAATATATCAGGGACACTGTTAGCACTTTGAAATAGTGAACCTTTTGTTTTGGGTATATTAATACCGAATTCCCTTAAAATTTTTAATAAACTATCAACCGAATTTACTGAAACGTTATGTAATATAACCCACTTAATTAGGCTAATCTTCAAAATTGTTATTTTGTCTGAGGTACCTGAATAATCACATTCGCCTAATGATTCACCCGATGAATTGAAAATTAAATTTTCTTCAAACCAAAAATTATCTTCATTTTCCATCAAAATTCCTACTTCAGAACCTACTTCATTTTCTACCACAGGCAACGATTCGAAATTATTTAAGTGAAAATTTAATTCATCATTTAAGCTACTTTCGGCCATATCAGAAATAATCCTGTAATGTTGGGTTCTGGATATGTTATCCATTCTATTTTAAAAGAGTTTTAACTAAAATTTTGCCAACTATAAATTCACAAAATATAAACTATTTCGATGAAATGAAACGCACTAGAAGTTTAATAGTTTGCTACTCACAGTTTTTATAATCAGTTTTAAATAAAATAATTAGTACATATTGTAATTTTTAGTTTTTCGTTAAACTTCACCAACAAATAATTTATTATTTCACTACAGCTTCAGCGGTACTCTGTTCTAACAAACACGAAACACGAATATAAATGAATAAAATAATTTTGGTTTTTCCCAAAATATTGAACTAAAATGGCGACGTACATTTTTCGCTATCAGTGCGCCCTTTATACAAAGCGGATAATACCTGAATAAACAACAGACCAACCCATCTGCGAAGATAACCGCAAGACTAACACAAGACAGGTTGCGGATATTTGCCGTAGTAACCGGTAGAAGCGCTGAAAACTATATCTCGAACATGACTTTAGTAACATACCCAAGACAATCACAAGTCAAGTTATCGAAAAATTTTATCTCGTTTTTACACGTTGAATTTCATATTTTTTTCTTAATCTCAGAAAACAGAAGACACATTGCCAAAGACGAAAAATTTGCTGGGTATATTTGAGATATTATAGAGATTTTATTTATATAAATCGTTGAGTTTATACGTGGGGGGTTTGGTAGTGTCAATATTGTAATATATTGATACTGTTTTTTGTGAAGTAGAAACCGTTTATGAGTTAAGAACTAGTATATGCGTTAAGTATTGTGGGATACTAACTTGTAGTATCGAGAGAAATATCAATTTATGATATTATTGTTAGTATTAGAGAAAGATCTTGGTAGACAACCGTAACTAGGGAAATTTGAGCGCTGAAACACTCTTCCTTCTTCCCTCCTCGCTTTGCCGTACGAAATTCGTCCGCCAATGTTTACCAAGATCGGTGCCGTTTATGTTAGTATTTTAGTTTTTTTTTACAATACCCGCTTACCACTGGTGGGGGCTATGACAGTATTGTTTTGTTTTTTATTCGTTGAGATATACTTACTTGATACTGTTGATACTGGATTCCTTTGCTGGATAATTAAATAAACAATAAGTTGAATTATTTTTACTATTTTATTTAGTAATTTGATCTGTTTGTATTTAATGATTATAACTGGAACTGACTTATTTTAATTATTGACTTCAACTGGAACTCTCTTATTTATTAACTTCAACTGACTTATTGACTAAAATTTTGAATTATATATACTAAATATTCTATGTCAAATTTTTGTTATTGACTTATTTTTGTTTTTATAAATTGACACATATTAATGTTTTAATATTAATTGCCAAATTGCGTTTTTGCAATTTTATATTCAATCATTATTTAGGTTATTACTGTTTACCATAAAATGTGTACTCGTTTTTTTTTTTATTTCAATTTGTTTCCGCCTTAGATTTTAAAAATTATAATTTTATCTAACCGACATTCAGGCGTTTTCTTTACTTTACCATGGTATTCTTTGGAGTGGTCAGCAGTTGTTTCACAACACTGCTTACCCCCCAGTGAAAGATTTTTCTTTGAAGAAGGAAAATCTTCTATAGAATATATGTTTAATTTCAAGTATACATAGTTTTGTGTTTAATTTTGCTGATTGTCATCTTCTAGTCTTTGCATCAGTTTGGTTTTCTTTTGGTCAGCTCATGTTCATTGTGTTTATTTTCGTCTTCTGGTCAGCTTATCTTCATTGTTCTGGTCATTGGCATTTTGTTTACAATTTTACTTATGATCTACTTATATTTGCTTTGTAAGCAAGGTTTATTTTACTATAGAAATTTTGCTTATGTCTAAAAAATGGTTTTACATAGTTTTTGCTTTCTTTTTTTATTGAATTTAATTAAATTGTGTAACATGATGAAAAAAGTGTATTTGTTTTAAAATTACTGGACTACATTTATTGTTTCTTTTATAATTATGTGGAAGTGTAATATGATTATTATTTGTTTTTAATATGTTGAGCTTGAAAATATTAATGTAATATGTCTTACTGAAATTTGGGAGAACATTTTTTGTTTTTTTTTATATTAATTCTCTTTATGTATGAAATAATTTGTGTTCTATCTTAATTTTATCTTTTCTTAATTTTAGTATTGGAAATTTTTTTTAATTTTTAAGTGTTACTTAATTCTAGTTTTGATTTAAGAAATATTATTTATTAATATTATATTTTGATTTGAATATTTTGATATTACTATTTTACTATAAATATTTATTTTATTTTATTTTTATATTCTATTTTATATATTTTGAGATTTTTGAAAATTTTTGTTCATTATAAACTACATAATTCGGTCTTTAACTAATTAATGTTAATGTTAGTAAAAATGTTTAGGAGTTAGTTTGTTCTTCTTCGAGTGTTAGTTAATTTCTCGCCGAACGAAAAGTTAATTCTCTCCTGATTTTATTGTAATTTACGTGCGTGTTTTCGCTTCGTAATTTAGAAGAAGTTTTTAATTTTCGCGTGTTTATTTAATTTTTCGATTTAATTTTATTATTATTTTTATTTTTGTATTTTTTTTTTAAAGTTGGTTAATATTTCCATTATGGTAAGTTGTTCTTTCTTTGGTGTTAAAGATTTCAAATGAAGAAATTTTTTTATTATTTTGATTAAAAATTTTACGCGGATTTATTAATGATTGAGTCAATTTTCTCTATTATATGATTATTAAACGATTTTCATATTTAGGACGTTTTTTATTTATTCATTTTTTTTTACTTAAATGTGGGATTTTTGGAATGGGTGTATTAGAGTGGATATTTCAGGGTAGGTTTTTGTTTTGTTTTCGGAATGGTTAGGATGTATGTTTTCTTTTTTTTGAGGAGGTTAATCTTTTTTAAGACAGTTGTGAACATTTTTGTTTTTGCCTTTGATGCAAATAAGGGTGTTGGTGGGTAATAGTGCTTGTACGACTGGAAAGGGTCCTAACCAAAGTGGGTCTTGTTTGTTACGCCTCATGTCGTTCTGAAGCAACACAGATACCAAAAGCACAAAATATATTATATTAATGAATTTATGAATTAACGATACACCGGTATTAATACATTTTGTTTAGTATAGGCGCTGTTATTAATTTTATAAATCACTTATTGTCTATAATGAATATTATGAATTTATTTATTTATGTTTATGTTATATATAATTTAATTAATTGTAATGAATTTTTAATGTTTTATTTTATAGATTATAATTTTAAATTATGTTATATTTTGTTTTATTTAATTATCACGTCCAAATTATTTATATCAATATTAGGAACTTTTTATTAACATAATTTTTTAAAGTTAACTTATTTTGATAACACTAGGAATTTTTATAATATTTGTTTTACTACATGACTAATTAAAACTCAAAAATGTACTACCGCTAAAATTTTAAGCGTTCCTATCTTTTTATCTATCTCTATCCCGCATCATCACAAATTTTCCCTTTTATAGCTCACGCAAAATCGATTATAACTCTTCTCTCTTAATTGTTATTCGCAATCGACCAAACAATATATAACACAATATCGATTTGATGGGAAGCAGAAAAACAAAATAATACATTTTAAAACGTATAATGATCATTAGGGATGATCAATCTGCAAAATATAAATTATACAAGAAAAATCGAGGAATTAAATAACCGGGTGACAATGGTCTTGAATGATAATTCGAAATAAAAATTGTAACGAAAATTCTTTACTTACCCTTTATTGTTACAGGTCCACATAGATATGGGTTTGGGGCAACTGGCTGTGGAAGATGCAAGCTGCTCGGCCGCCATGTCCGAAGGAGTCAGATGAAAGAGTACCTCTAGAGGTTGAGTAGGTGTGCTCCTGAGAGCTCCACTTATACACAATCAGACCGTTCTTTGGACTTTCATCA
This sequence comes from Tipula unca, assembly GCA_951394425.1. Classification (NCBI taxonomy): domain Eukaryota; kingdom Metazoa; phylum Arthropoda; class Insecta; order Diptera; family Tipulidae; genus Tipula; species Tipula unca. The sequence goes on along the minus strand of OX596381.1, from coordinate 121,769,105 downwards.
ATAGTTTAAGGTTGGCCATAGTTTTTACCGCTGGCCACCAAACGACAACGCCATACAGCAGTATAGGTTTGACCACTGAGACGTAGAACCAGTGTACTATGTGGGGCTCCATACTCCATTTCTTTCGCATGACATTTTTACAGGAGTAGAGCGCTTTAGTAGCTTTCTTTACTCTCTCTAAGATGTTTACTTTCCAGCTTAGCTTGCTGTCCAAAAGAAATCCAAGGTATTTCGCCCGATCCGCCAACATCAAGCGAGTACCATTTATTATTGGCGGGTCACACTGAGGAAGTTATTGCTTCCTGGTAAAGAGATCCGTTTTCTGTGGGTTTTCGTTCAGTCCGCAACTGCACGAAAGCTCAGAGAGATAACCGAGTGCGCACTGCATGCGCTCAATCAGCGTACAAGGATATTTACCGAAGACTGCAATAGCAACATCCGCGTAGGTAACCACCTTAAAGCTTTTCCCTTTCAAGTTTAGTAACAGGTTATTTCCAAAGAAGGGGGGATAAAACCCACTTTTCGTTCCTTCTGCTAACGTATCTGCCGGCAGACGTCCCACCCAGATAAGCCATCACGATCCTGCCTCTAAGCATTTCAGATATCCAGCTTCTGAGTGACCTGTCTAGCCCCAGGTACGCAAGAATCCGAGTAGGTGCCCCAGTCCGACGTTGCTAAGGGCCCCTATATATCCAAGAAAGTTACCGTTGAATATTCCTTGTACTCAAGTGATTTATCAATCGGGCAATAAGGGAGTGGAGAGCTGTTTCCGCCGATCGTCCCTTACAGTATACGTGTTGAGATCTCGACAGCTTGCCCGGCTTGATTAACCTCTAATGTAAGCCTCTAATTGTTTTCCAGTGTTTTTAGGCCTAAACTCTTTGGGATGGCAGTGAGAGCATTTTTCCGCCTTATGTATAATAATTACTTTTACTTCAGTCTATTTTCTAGGAATGTGACAGAGTTCTAAGCTACCTTTGAAGATAACTTCCAGCCAGGGTAGAGTTAAGTCAATAGTTTGTTGGATAGGGATAATGCCATCTAGGACTGCCACTCTTACCTAACCTAACCTAACCTAACCTACTATATGATTTACGGGATCTACACCCCTATTTATCGTGGGGGGAGAAATGTGACAGAGTTCTAAGCTGCCTTTGAAGATAACTTCCAGCCAGGGTAGAGTTATGTCAATAGTTCGTTGATATCCTTAGAGATAATGCCATCAGGTCCTGCCGACTTGTATGGCTTAAAACAGTTTATTGCCCATATGATATTCCGCCTATTTACTATATGGATTATGTGTCTATGCTAGTCTTCTAGGACGGCCACCCTTACCTAACCTAACCTACTATATGATTTACGGGGTTTACACCCCTCTCCGGAGCTAGTACTGAGCACTCCAGGAAATGTGTTTCTAGTAGTAACTCCAGGAATTCCTTAATGCACGTAGTCCACATGAATCATGCGGTGGTTGCAGATAGCTCGAGGTGGAAGGACTAGAATTTAGTATTTTTAATTTTATATAAATAAAACTGTTTTGTAGGTTTTATTTTTATTTTTATAATTTTTATTTTTATTCCTTTTTGTGATAATTTTTTTATTTATTTTTGTTAATATCGATTTCGGATATATTCCTTCTTGAATTATTCACAAAAAGGAATAAAAATAATAAAAATAAAACATACAAAATAATTTTTTTATATAAAATTAAAAATAAAAAAAAGTGATAAAAGTACAGAAAATATAAAAAATGGATATCCATAACTCAAATAGAACTTAGCACGTAGCCTGGCCGCCTACGAGAACTCCTATATATTACCACAGTAGAGCCTCCAGCACCTTGTTTTGGCTACTCTAGCTCGTAGGTTTTGAGGACTACCTTATAGCAGACCCAATCTGCAGCAGCATTTGTGTTTCTCGAATTCTTCAATAGTCTCCTACATTTCATACGAGTACTACGGAGTTCCCTCGACCATCAGGATGGCCCAGTCTTACCCAAAGGCTTGCTGATAGGACATGCACCTAACATGGCTTTGTTAAAAGGATCAGATATCTTGCTTCTGAAGCAATCCCAATCAGTCTTCCTCCTATTCCTGAAGGATGGTTTGCTAGTGGGTTTGGTTTCCACTTCGTACTGGAGATAATAATGGTCAGAAAATTAATGGTCTTCGGACACTTTCCAGTTCAACACCCTCGCCTTAATAAAATCTGAGACATGAGTAATGTCTAGCACATGAAAAACTTTACTTTGGCATAATTTATATGTATGTACCTTTTTTTATAATTCCTTAATGAATATTAAATTTACATACCTGTTTGGCATGTTGTATTTATCAATTAATTGCATATATAAACTGTACATTTTTTTATCGACTAATAATTACATGTTTAGAACGATAAAATTTATTTAAAAAATTTGATTAATTATAATTTTTTGAAAAATAATAGTTTTATACCTAATTTCCAGTTTTATTTTATTTTTGAACTACAATATTTAGAAAATTATTACTCAGTCTTAATCGTAGCAATTACTTAGAATAACTAAAATCATACATAAATGTATAAATAACAAAGTAAAGCATGTCCGTATAAACATGAAATAAGCTAATTAAAATGTGATTATGTTATTAACATTAAAGTAATGTTTTGCAGTAATAATCGGACAAAAAAATAGTTTTATTTGTAATTTATGTCTAACGTACTTAGGATACGGGATAATTTTTAATTTTAGGGAACATACATATTGTAGTTTTATTCTTTATGAAATATAATTGATAGCAGTCTGTTCATTTAAAGTGGGACAATGGAAAGTTATTCATTTTATGTAAAATGTTTATAGCATACTTTCATTGAAAACTCTTTTGTTTTGATAATAATCCTTTGCCTTAGTTTACTGATGTTTTTTATTTGAATTGTTAAATAAATGACAATCTAACTTTCTATACTCGATTTATTGTAAACGGAAATATATTATCGAAAAGGAAATATTTAAAAATTGTCCAACTATCCAAATCAAAAATATGTATATATTATTTTCCTACAAACACCCACCCCTACATTAGAATACAGACGAAGATATTTCAATTCAATTTTGCCTAATGTCTCAACATTTATTACAGTGAGGAACAAAATTATGGAATTGTAATTAGTGTTGGTAGTTAAGAAAGAAAGTGTTCCACACTACAATAACTTCATCATATTCATTAAACCTGTTTACTGTACATACATATGGCCATTTTAACAAAAACACCTCAAATAGTTCTAAAGGACGTCTAAATCTTTTAAACGGTAATGAAAATAATAATGTGGTAGGGATTAACTTAACCTTCAAGCATATGAAAAGCAAAAAAACATTTTGTGAAACAAACGTATCAAAGCTTGTCACAAATTTGCAAAACAACATAAGAGCTGATTAGGAAAAGATCCTATGAGTAAACATTTAAACGGTTTCAGTCTGACGACAAACAATATTATGGAAAACATCATATCACACAGACATTAATGGTATGGGAATGTTTCCCCTGGTCGAATGTATATCGCTCCTCCCAATTAATAAAATGATGACTCAAACTATTGTGCAAATTATTAGACAACGCATTTTATTTAAAATTTTCAAATTTGTCTTCACGTGCTAGCTTTAAAATAAGACAATACAAAATTATTTAAAAGTCACGTGATGGGAAAGGCAGCCGATCTTTCCCCAAGGAGGAAGAATTTAATATGGTGTTTTTCTAGAAGAAACCAATATTTCTCAATGAGATATTGCAATGAAATTAGGTGTTTCACAAAAATCCGCTAGCAGAATTAGTGTTTTAAGTAAAAATCTTAAGACCACGAAAACTAATACATCAGTTAGGTTTTCCCGACATTTTGTTTTTCTCGAGAAATCGAGATGTTTTTCCTGACCTTTTTTATTTCTCAAAAAATTGAGAGCTTTATTTAGTATTGTATTTATGTCATTTTAAATTGTATTTGTTTCTAAATTTGTAATCATTTTCGACGGAATTGATATTACCATTTTTGGTCGGAGCATCTTCTGCTCTACGTTCATTAATAACAAGCAATCTTTTCCCCAAAGACTTGGCTGTTTTCATTATTTCAGTTATCGAAGCCATCCTGAAATAATTTGATGACAAACTAACTACTAACAATTAACCTGCCAGAATTTTTCAAAACGACAGGTACATTTCGTCTCTTAGATATTTGAATTTGAATTTCTTACATCCAATTTGTTGCTAATAAAGAATTACTCTCTTCAAGAGAATCGAATATAAATTTAATAATGCAATCACTGCTAAAATCATTTGAATCTTGCAGCGGCAATGCCTCTACAGCGATTTTACCGGTTTTAGACTTCTAAAATGTGTTTGGCCTTTTTTCACCACGTCCGGCAATCAAGCAATAGCAATTAATTTATTTTCAACATCTTTTCAACTATACTACAAAAAGCTCCAGTTACAAATAGAATAGATTACAACAAACAGCAGAAAAAAAGACTAGATTACAATTTATTATTTTAGGGTTTTCTACAACAATTTTTTATTGTAATTTCATTTATGTAAAGTTAATGTTTTTAAATTCTGGACACGGATTCCCGTCCCCAATCTTTAAATGCGGCAAGATCAGTATAAATTAGTGATTGAAACCCGATGGCGACTTCGTATTTATGCAAGATAGAGCTCCTTGCGATAAAGCTAAATCGATGATGCATTTTTTGGCGCAGAGACCAATGTGAATTCCCCGATACTAACCCAATTGAGAACCATTGGGCAGTCTAATAGAACGGATACTATATCAAATCCCTGAAGACTATAAAATGGCATATCTAATTGGTGATCGCATAGCAAAATATAACCTTTGATGGAGATCATCGTTGCACGAATTAATGAGAAACTTTACGGATTTTACGACGCTCCGAAACATGCATACACAGTAAATTTGATTAATCTCCGTACTATCGACAATAGTGGAAGGATCAACAATAGAATTATTATGGCGAAAACTATGGTAGCACTTTTAAAACTGCCGCGGTTGAAGTTATGTGGTTTTGCAGAGCAGAATCATCATATACACTGAACGAACTTTAGAATTCAATCAGAGAGGATACTACGCATGGGTCGACTGGAAAATAGAGTCCGTTCATGGTTAGCAGATGTTCTATGATAATGGAAATATTTTACCGGAAATAGGACTACCGACATTTTGGAAAATATTCATCCCAATTTACATTATGAATAGCTTTGAGCACCGATTTTATTGTATTGTTCAGCTCAGACTATTTACTTTGAGTATAGTATTATGTAGTTACGTGTTTTTCATAACTTACTATTCCAAATTTTTAATGTAACTAAAAATTGTTTAAATGGTTTTATGTATACGCATCTTGGTCATATTTTGAATGTTTTTTTTTAATGACGATATGATAAATAATTTTCCACTCAGTACCCAACAAATAGATTCGTTACTGTTGTTTTTTTACGGTCTCATCACTGATCAGAATAATTCAAAATTACTTAAAATTATCATACCTATATTTGTCGTCATTCTTCTTGTCCTGCCGTTATGATAATCCACATAAAAAAGTCATTTAATTTTAATTAAAGTACATCAATTTTGTTGTAAGAGACTTTTATTCAAATCATTCTTAGAAAGCAAGTTCATATTTTTCGCTTCGTTTTATTCTCGCAAAGACATGAAGTGGAAGATGATAAATTTTATATAAACAGAAATTTGGAAAACTAATTTAATAAAAATGTATATTTTATTTTAAAAATATGGAGAAGATGTGATAAATTTACAATTAGGAAAATGAAAAATAAATGTTCTAAAGATTTTGAAAAAATAGCCGATCTAGGAAATGAGGAAACTAATAAACGATTTGTAAGTTCAATTTAATTTCTAAAGGTGTAATAAGTATCCATAAATACGGTTTACCGTTAAAAGTTGTTTTTTAAATAACTTATCTTTATAACTAAGTGCGTGTAATTTTACGAATTTTTCGTCTAGCTCGATTACAATATTGTATCATCGAAAAATTTCACTTAGCACTTGGCAGAGGATCTCTATCTATAACCGTCAACACCCACGGGATACAAAAAATTAACCATCTTCGCTATCTAAGTGCATAACGCACCTCAAGAAACTATGCAAATTTGGTTAGCCAAAGCCATTCAGAATAGTTTTCATCAAAAAACTAATCATCACGAAACAGCGATGCATAAATTTTAATCCATATCTCAATGTATTCTGGCAACAAAATTTAATCTAACGAATCAATACATTTATAAATTTCAAACTTAGTTTTGGGGCCAACAAACTTGAAATAACTTTAAGACTTTCAATTTACAATCCACTTTGACACAATCGAGGCATTTTAGAATTTTCTGCTTTGGTTGCATGTCTTCTGGTTTTTATCCTATAGATAATTATTGATGATGTTCTCACCTCTGATCGTTAATCTTAAACGACCACCTCCGGATCAGATCATATCTGCTTCCCTTTCATTTGTATAGCCGCGTTTCATGAAATCAACACAAAAATTGTATTATTTTTTGTTTATAGGTTATTATTTTGATCCTAGTAGCATTTTGATTCAAAATTTTTATACAAAAACAAAAAATAGTACAATTTTTGTGTTGATTTCATGAAACGCGGCTATACAAATGAAAGGGAAGCAGATATGATCTGATCCGGATCAGATCATGCGTCAAGAAACACGGCTAATGCCATATCGTAACAGAATATTAACCAATTGGGGACTTTTCTCTTAAACTTCTGCGAGGAAATTAATAGCCTGCCGGCGGTGGCAAGACTAAATAAATAGCTAAGATTGGTGGTTGTAGACGTGATACTCTTCGTCTATAGCTGACGGTCAACTTACCTCCTGTAATAGAAAAGTTGGTGAACTGCTTCTGTTAAATTCCCTGGTTATGCCTGTATCAACTCAGATTATGTTCCTACCGAATTTACTAAAGTTCCTTCTGTGGCTCCTGATTGGGGATTGGCTTATAAGCCAATGTTATGCACTGGAGTCTGTTTGCCTTTGCACCTTATAAAGCTGGCGGGCCTGACAGTATTTTCTTAGCTGAACTACAGCACGGTATTCTTATCATTCAGGACCATTTGATATACCTTTCCAGGCGTGCATTGCTTTCTGTGCTGTTCCAAAATTCAGGAGCAGGAGTAGAGTTATTTTCATTCCGAAGGCTGGCAAATCCGATTATACGGATCCCAAGTCTTTTCCACTTATAATAGATAATAATGTCTTCAACTTTGTTAAAGCTTTAGAAGGAATCGTCGACAGATTTATTGGAGAGAAGGACCTAATTACCTTTCCACTCAGTAACATGCAACATGCTACAGAGTTGGTAAGTCCTGTGAAACTGCCCTACATGAACTTATAGTCAAGATTGAAAGATCCCTTAATAATAAAGAGTTTCTTGTAGGTACTTTCCTCGATATAGTGGGAGCTTTTGATAGTACCTCGTTTATCTCGATTACTAGTGCCTGTAATAATTTTGGTATTAATCACACCATTGTCAAATGGATTGAATCCATGCTCAAGTTTCGCACTGTAGAGACTGAAGTGGATGGCGCCAAAGGCTATTCTCATGAGGGTGTCTCTCCGCTGCTGTGGCTTTTGGTCATTGACGGATTACTGGTTAAGCTGCAGCAATACAGCTTCATTGCACAGAGTTATGCTGATTATCTTGTCTTAACAGTTTCAGGCACACACCTGAATATCTTATCCAACTCAATGCAGCACTTCTTAAATATTGTGGAGGCATGGTGCATTGACAAGAGTCTGCACGTCAACCCGTCTAAGATAGATTTAATAATGTTTACTAGGCGTAGGAGTGGTCTAGATCTATTTGTTCCTTCTCCCCTTTTTGGGAGACCGATTATCAGATGTTACCAAGTCGAGCAGCTTGGTGTTATCTCTAATAGTAAACTTTCCTGGAAATTTCATCTTGATTCCAAAGAACAAACAGCTACTGCCATATTTTGGCAATGTAGAAGGAAATTTTAGGAAATCCTGGGTTCCAACATCCAGGATGTAGTTTTATAAATCATTGGCCTTACCGATATTATCTTACGCTTCTATTGTGTGGTGGCTAGTTAATTTAAAGGCTTCTATTGCGTAACTTGTTTATTTTCAAAACACAGCTTTGAACCTTATGGGTTCCAACCAATTAAAAAACAAACAATTACAGTTACAAAAATAGTTACTGGGCTAACACGACAAATCAAAAGTGTCAGCAACCCATTTCTTCTGAATAAAATAGCATATTTAATGAGAATTTTGCGTGAAGTTGGTCCAAAATTTGTCCTAAATTACAAAAACAACAATTAGAACAAATTTAGGACAAATTTCACGTGTCTGTTTAAAAGTGTGAAATTTGTCCTAATACTAAATAAATTTGTTTGTATTAGTGACAATAATAAACAAAATTCGGATAAACCGATCAATTTTTAAAAGCTGTTTGTCTTATTAGCAAACGTAAAAAATTAGCAATGCTCAAAGACAAGAAAATTAAATACAATAATATTCAACTACGAAGTTCATGCCATTCAAATAAAAACTAATGCAAAATTTTACTCACGGGATAAACATGAGCATGAACTAGTTTAAAGTAAATGAACGGAAATCTTAATGTTCCGATTAATAATAACAATCCTCTATCAGTAAATAAATGACTTAGGACAGAGCGTATACACATTTCAGGGTAGCTGAGGACTATATTTAACTAAAAAATATTAAAGCTTTGTTAAATCTAGAAAATAAATAACTTAGGACAGGGGTGTTTTACCACGTTGTATGTTAGTACAGCTTTCGATATTATGATACAACGTGATAAAACACCCCTGTCCTAAGATACATATCTTCTAGATTTAAGAAAGCTTTAACATTTTTTAGTTAGATATGGTTCTAAGCTACCCAAAAATGCACAAGTAAGTGAATATATTAATATACCGGGTGTTTCTTTTACACTGATACGATCAAATATCTCGAAAAATAGCCACTCTACGGAAAAAATGTTCATAATCAAAATTTAATCATACCGCGGGGGAAATACATTAGTGCAAAAAAAATAGTCACCCACCCCCGCTTCAGTAGGTGGGGCGGGGGTAACTTTTAAACTAAGATAGGAAGCCATATTTTTTATTGCAGATACGGATTCTACGACTAAAAGTACGTATGATTTGAATGAAATATTTTGTTCGGTTCATGATAGATGGCGTTGTAATCGACGATATTCTATTTTTTCAATTTTTCCTTCTTAGAACACACGCATTCGATTCTGCAATACGTTTGAAATAAAAAACATCACGTTTTCATTGGAAATACTCGAAATTCGTCATCAAAACAATTTATTCAGTTTTGTAAATCACATTTAACGTTTGTGTTATGTTTTATCTTCATGTTTTTCGTAATTGCAAAATAAACGACAAAATACTTTAGAATGGAGCGTTTAACTGTGCCAGAGAAAATTGTAATGGTTCTGATTTATGGAGAAGGTGGCAGAAATCTTGAAAATGCTGTTGCTATTTACGCTCAATGTTTTCCGGATAGGATTCGTTCACGTGCTTCATTTGGCCGTACTATCAAACAATTTATTACTGATGGAAACGTTCAACCGAAAAAGAGGACCCGTAGAGCAACAGTCACTGGAGAAAATAATGAAATTGCTGTATTGGCAGCAGTGGCTCATAATCATATTAGTACACGAGAAATAGTTCGCGATTCCGGATTGCCCCTCACCAGTGTTTGGAGAATTTTAAAACGGCACAAGTATCATTCATATCATGTGTCCTTACACCAAGATCTTCATGGCGTTGATTTCCAAAATCGGGTAACTTTTTGTCAATGGGCACGTGAACAAATACAACAAAACCCCAATTTTTTTCGTTGCGTAATGTTCTCCGACGAATCGTCTTTTACAAACCATGGAACGGTTAATCGACACAACATGCATTATTGGAGTGTTACAAATCCGCAATGCCTTCGTCAAGTTGAACATCAGCGTCCTTGAACTGTCAACGTGTGGTGTGGAATAATTGGCAACAAACTCATAGGCAAAATGAACTGCCAATATTACTTGAGCTTAGAAGTGAGACGGAACATGTGGTTTCAACATGATGGTTGTCCTGCACACTATTCGTTGATGGCACGTCAAAATCGGTAGAGCTGGTCCGATAAATTGGCCCGCCAGATCACCAGATCTTACACCACCAGATTTTTTTTTGTGGCGCTACCTCAAAAACAAAGTTTACACACAAAAACTAACAACACGTGAGAACATGATTGAGCGAATCAGAAATGCGTGTGCTGAAATACAACCAGACACACTTATCAGTTGTGTACAATCATTTGAAATGCGGATTAATAAGTGCATTGAAGTCGCAGGCCATCATTTTGAAAACTTATTTTAGATTTACAAAACTGAATAAATTGTTTTGATGGCGAATTTCGAGTATTTCCAATGAAAAAGTGATGTTTTTTATTTCAAACGTATTGCAGAATCGAATGCGTGTGTTTAAAGCAGGAGAAATTGAAAAAATTGAATTTCGTCGATTACAACGCTATATATCATGAACCGAACAAAATATTTCATTCAAATCATACGTACTTTTAGTCATAGAATCCACCTACAAAGCGGGTGTGGGTGACTATTTTTTTTGCACTAATGTATTTCCCCCGCGGTATGATTACATTTTGATTATGGACATTTTTTCCGTAGAGTGGCTATTTTTCGAGATATTTGATCGTCTCAGTTTAAAAGAAACACCCAGTATATTAATATATTTTTTCGCATCTCTAATAAGGTTCGTTCAGCAGGTGGATTTTTTTTAAAATTTTGAATTTGTACTAAAGTACAAGGTTCTAAAATGCACGCTTGTCCTGTGTCACTTTACTTTAAGGTTTTGAATTTCTTTTCAATTTTTTAGAGTTAGACTTTTGGCAATATTTCTCTTTCAATTATTCTTTTTTCAAAATTAATACTAGTTTGTGAAAAAATTCATAATAACGAGAGATTTATAATTTTTACTAATACATTCTCAGATTAAAAAGTTAGGACAAACTTCACAACTTCACAATTTTAGGACAAACTTCACACCCGTTTGGATAATTGGCTTTTATTGCCAATCGTCCATACAAACATCTCGCAACATCGTCGATTTCAGTGAAAGTTCCACAATGGATATAGCTCCAATAAAATATGGATTTTACGGAAACCTGATACTCAAATTATTATTACACCAAACATTTTTTTTTGTAAACCTATATAACCGTAATAAATAGTTTAATAGTTACTATAAAGTTAACTTGCGATTAATTGCAAATTTAAAATAAAACGAAAAAACATAAAATATTTGCAGAGCATTAAAGTCAATTATAGTATATGAAATCAGTGAACTGAGTATAATCAAATAATACGAATATTAATTACGTTACATTTATTTATCTCTATAAATTTATCCAATTAATTAAATTTTCATATCACACAAAAATTAAATAAACCAAAAAAATTAATTTTAAACGATTTAAATATATAATCATATACAAACTTAAATAATAAATCAATTTTTAATGTTTAGTATAAATTAATCATTAATCGTATATGAGTATAAAACTATTCATGTGTGTGTGTGTGTAATTTATTAGTTAATCAATAAATTATTTATTTTCTATATCATCATTTTTATATTGTATGGTAAGTTTTAATTGCATCAACATATTGTATGCATATAAGTGTACTTAAACATTCGGATATTTCACGGTCTTTAAATTATGCTCAACTCGATTTCACTTCGCCTGGTAATAATAAAAAGTGTTTCTAAAATTCATTACTAGTCTCCTTTCTGATATTGCTGCACAATTCGTTCTGGATTAGCGCACGCAGAACTTGACCGAGAAGATCTCTGATCTTCATATTTTCCAGAGCTCGGTATGTACCATCTACTTCGCGTTTTGGTCCGTAAATCAGCCGAATGATTCATCTCCCAAATGTAAGGAGCCATCTCTCGTACTCATCTGTCAGCACTCAACTTTCACATCCAAATATAACAACGGGCCTGATCAATGCTTTGTAAAGTTTCAACCTCACGGCACTTGACAGATGTTTAAATTTTAACAGTATGCCCTTAGAAGATACAAAGCACAGTCGCCGTTTAATATCCTCACCGACACTGTTATTGTGAGTGAAAAGAAAGCCCAAATATTTTAACCTCCTCACTCCCTCAAACGTTTAGTGTGCACTACTATGATTTGGTGTGCCATTGTCCCTATATCCAGAGATCATGTATTTTGTTTAAGACTTATTGATGTGGAGCCCAACAGAATCTGAAAACACTACAAGCGGATCCGTTGCTATTCAGTCCAATTACGCATATGCCATCTGCATATGCCAGCACTTGATTGGACTTGATTGGACGGGCGGTATAAGATGTTGCACTGTTGTGTTATAGTTTTACAAAAGATGTACTCCAACATGAGATTAAAGGTTATCGGGGACAGAGCAATTCCTTGTGAAACACCCAAGTTGATTGCAAAAATTTTTGATTGCCTGTTCTCAACTTTAACACAACATTAAGGCGCGTTTAGTGATGGCTCCTCAATGGAAATTTTCGCAGTCTGTATTTGAGGTAACTCAGGGGCCCGGTAAAGTTTAACATATTAGGTTTTATAATAAATTTGTTCAAATAAAAATAGGATGTTAAATTGTTGGTCGAAAAGCATTCAGCTTCAGTGTTGCCAATTTAGCACTTTGAGTGCCAGATTTAGCAATATCCAATTTATTTTAGCGCCATAACACTAATTTCAAAAATACTTATAAAATGTAGGTTTTATCGAGATAAATGGTTCATTTCTATAGTTTATTCTTTTTTACCATGAGTCTTTAATTCGAGAGAATAAACGCACCTTTTTCGAATATTTATGCTAACAAACAAAATGTTTCTATTTTTTCAACAAATTTACAGTTAACCTTAACGTTGTTGACCACGTTTAGGTGATCTTGTATATCAACATATTGAGCGCCTTTCGTATTCTCCTACCCTGTTTTTCCTTTTCGCCGAGTAACCGCAATGGTTTTTCGAAATACTTTCCAAAATACGTATGTAGATCCAAAATAATTGAATAGAGTTGAATAATTGAGCATTTTAATTGTTTGTGATCAGACATAAAAGTCTATTATGAAAAGATGAGCTTTTGGCAAATAACATTCACATTTGGAAATTAGATTTTTAATATTTGTAAATTATCTGCTCCTTTTAAAGAACAATTGTAAAATGTTTTATTTGATTTCAATGCGAAAAAAAAACTCATTTTATGAAAAGTTGAGCTTATAGTAACAAACTTTCAATTGTCCATCCAATTGGAAATTAAGTTTAAATAATTGCATTCAATTGGCTTCCGCTATTAAAGAACCAGTGAAAATATTTTATTGGTTTCCGATCCGAGATCAATGTTGATGAGTTTTTTAAGAAAGGTTTTACAATTGTCTTAAGTATTTGTAAGCATATGCTTCTGAAATTAAAAAACAAGTGTGAATATTTTAATTCACTCTGTTCTGACATAAAAGCTATTTCTTCAAAAGTTGCGCTTATGAAACTAAGTTTCACAATATCGAATTGAGAATTATAGTATAGATTTTTTATTTTAAAAGAACAAATAAACATATAAGTTATTTTATGAAAAAGTGAGCTTTTTGAACGGATGGAGTTTCACATCTAACCTTCCAATTTAAAATTAAATTTTTAATACAATTAATAAAATTATTTTTTTACTTATTTTTTTTTATTAAAAATAAAAGCAAACAATTTTAATATTCAAATAGACTCAGTTTTTAATTTCACTTTCAATTATTTTCTCATATTTCGTACTATAATAATAGAACAAAACATCTAAATCCTTATTCTATGCTATAATCATAAACAATAACATTAGATCATTATTTTGTATGAACGAAATTTAAGAAGAAAAAAAAATTGAAATTTTTTAAGTTTTGTTGTGGTAATTTTGCGAGATAGTATAATAATTTTCATATGCCTCTTTCTATCATTCTAGTTTTGTATAAGGAAAATTTTTTCTATGTATACAAAAAAGTATAAAGATCGACAGTAAAAAGGCGTTACCAAAAATTACACAAAACAAAAATAACTAAACATAATATATAATCTTTTTTTTTTGTTTGGTTTTTAACGAGCCAAATAGCCGATCGTTTGTCGAAAGAACTGTTCGTAACATTAAACAATTGGAATAATATAAATGAAGAACATGATCATGAATCATGCATGATCCTAATAAATAAAATATGCATAACATACCTTTCCGTTTTGAACGGTAGTAAATTAAAGATTTAAACATTTATGGAAATTTATTAAAAAATTTTGTATATATAATATATAAACTTACATAGGAAAAAATCAAAATTGGCCAAAATTAAGTACAGGTCGATGACCTTGTATTGTTATGAAAAGGATTTTTTTACTAATCGATAGATAGTAAATTGAAAAAACGAAAACAAATGATCGTAAATAAGCGACTACGAATTGAAGAGAATAATGAATGAAAATCAAAAATCATACATATACATAGTTACGAGTATATACATAAATATAATCCAAGTTTGTTGGTGGTAGTGCTAAAATACAATAGAAATGGGATAAAAATGATGTAATTTTTTGATTTTTTAGAGTTTGCATTGTTATTAATTATCAAGAGTTAATAATGCTTTTGTCAAGGTGATACATTCAAATTTTATTAAAAAAGACAACGTCTGTATTATTTCATTTTGTTTCATTTTTCGATTGCAAAATTCAATATGAAAAATTATTGTAAAATATGCGTGGCAATAGAATTGGTTTTGGAATGAAATTCATAAGCCAATTGGACCATCATCCTTTTTCTTATTATTATAAGTTTTAAATATTTTGTGTTTTGTCTCCTATTTGTAATACATAATTATAAAAATAATAACAATGATTTTTTTTATAGCATAATGAGAATGACCTATAGTTTTGATAATGTACAGGTGAGCTAATTTCATTTGCTTGAAATTTTAGGATGAAGTTTTATTTGTTGAAGCAACAATAATCTTACCATTCTAAACTTGTTTAGTAATCAAATGAAAATGAAAACAAAAGTTCGTGTTGGACAATAGGACAAATTATGGTGATAGACGATTGAATTTCCTCTTTGTAGTTTTTTTTGAAACAAAATGTATCATTTAAACATTTTCATCATACAATATTAGTAATTTTATTACATTAAAAATCTGTAAAATAAAATTGATAAATAAAACCTATACTTAGGTAAAAATTTCGACTATTTAAACAATCGAATATATTTTTTTTTTTTTTTTTTTTTTTTTTTTTTTTTTACTGGACCACCGGCGTATACAAAGTTTTATTTATTTATTTATTTATGTTTACACATTAAAATTACTTAAGTGTATTTAATGACTATTACTTTTTTTAAATTTTTTATAAAATAAAATAAAAATATAATATAAATAAAATAATATAAAACCAATTAACAAATACATTATTGAAAACAAATCTTAATGGATCTATAATCCCTTGAAAAGAAGTGTAATCAACAATGCAGATTATATATATCAAATAAATAATCATAATATAAAAAAACAAAGAAACAATAAAATTAATTATAAAATAAATTAAATTATAAAATATACTTAGTTACAACTGAATTCAAACAAATATTTACGGCTTTCTTGAACTGGACATAATTTTTTTGTTTAACTTCTTCAGGCAATTCATTGTACAATTTAGGACCCATGCACGAGATACGATTTCTACCATAATCATTTGAAATGGAGCACGGTTTCAAATTTCCTCTATTACGTGTATCATATCCATGATTAAATGTATTTAAACTTAAATTGCATACTCCAAAAGAGGCTTTCTTTATTCTGTAAACGTATTTTACAACTTGCAAAAAATGTAAGGCCTTAATAGGCAAAATGTTTTCAACTTTACCTGTATATAAGTTATTGGTAGAATACAAAAATGGAAGCCTATATATTGCCTTTAAGCAACGATTCTGAAGAACTTGTATTTTTTTTAGACGCGATATTGAAGCATTACCATAAATTACAAGACCGTAAGAAATTTTAGAGTGGATAAATGCAAAAAATATACTACGCAATACTTTTATTGGAATGAAATATGAAGACCTACGCACAAAGCCTATAATTGGCGAGATTTTTGAGCAGACCATATCAATATGATGCTGCCAATTTAATGATGAGTCAAAAATCATTCCCAAATACCTATAAGAGTCAACTAACTTTATTATAGCATTTGATATGTTAAGGCTTGGTAATGTAGGAATAGCTTTACCAATGGAACGAAAAACCATATATTTTGTTTTAGACAAATTCAGAGATAGCATATTGGGTATCAAAAAATCGAATTAACAGATCCAAATCATGCTGCATTGACTGCAACCCTTCGGTCGTATCCTTAACTTTAAAAAATAATGCTGCATCATCTGCAAATAGCCTCAATTTACCTTTCAAAGGAAGATGACCCATATCATTTATGAATAATAAAAATAGCAATGGGCCAAGGACACTCCCCTGGGGCACACCACATTTTACCATACGAGAATGGCTTGACTTTCCATTTACCACTACAAACTGATAGCGATCCATAAGATAACTTTTAACCAATTCATAGGATATTCCTCTGTATCCATAGCAATATAATTTATCTAATAATAAACAATGATCCACAGTATCAAAAGCTTTCTTTAAGTCAAGAAAGAGAGCAAAGACATAAAATTTGTCATCTATAAAACTGTTAATCATATCAACCGTTTCAACCAAGGCCACATCAGACCCAGAACCACTCCGAAAACCATAATGAAATTTATAAAAAAAATCGTTAGCTATCAAAAATGAATTAATGCGCACAGCCAGCAACTTCTCCAACAACTTATCAAACACGGATAAAGAGCTAATAGGTCTATAGACACCAGATAAAAAAATTTTATTAAATAATATTGATAAAATCTCAGAAAACTGATTAATGTTTAGTTTTAACACTTTGCTATTAAGTAAATATGGTCCACCTTCTTTATTGATATCCAATTCATTAATCAAATTAAAGATTTCAATAGCTGATGTAGGTTTAATAAAAAAGGTAGAATTAACATTACAACAAGTATTGAATTTAAAAATATTTCTATCACTATTAATTTGACTGGCTAAATCTGCACCAATATTTACAAAGTAGTCATTGAAATTATCAGAAATTATTTGTGGATCTGATGAACACCATCAACCTCAATACAAAATTTCGATATACTCTTGTTAGTTTTGCCTAGCAAATTATTTATGTTATGCCACAAATCACGTTGGTTAGGAGCATTAGCAAACATCTTCCAACCATCTAATATTTCTTCTTGGAAAAGTACTTGGCACGCTTGAGTTCTTTATCAATTTCAAGAAGCATATAGTCGTAATTAGAATTAATATTAATACTGTCGGGCTTACTTATTTGACGTTTTCGTTTCTTCATGATGTCCTCTTTTTTCTTAATCAATTGCCATACGTCATATGTAAGCCATGTGCAATAAACATTTTTCACTTTCACAAATCTCTTAACAACCCGAGTATATTTTGTGACCAACTCTTCATACTTTCCTGTAATACAAGATAAAGTTAAATCTGGGTCAGAAAACGAGCTCGAATCAAGATTAACCAGAAAATTGCTGAACTCAGCATTTAATTGATTGCTGTCAACTATTTTTTTCTCCAATTGTTTAATGACACGTCTACGTTTGTACAAAAATGAAGAAACAATGAAATTATGATCACTTATATCAGAGAACATAGTAGCATTCACTACTTTATCTAACCCATCAAAGCCGCAAAGCACATGATCAACTATGTTCCTCGACAAAGAGCGAGTCTCATAGGTATTGGTGGCCACAATTCCAAAGCCCAATAACAAATTCATGTAATCTGTGACCAAAGAAGATCTTTTGTTGATTGGAATATTAATATCGCCTATTATAATATTATTAAATTTTTTATGAATAATTGATTCCAATTCAACAAAAAAACTGTTAACATCTGAGTTGGGAGGGCGATAAACAGCTGTTACGTGGTTATTTGAAAAATCTTTAAGCTTAACTTGAATGTACTGAAAACCAAATTTTGACTCATCACTTTTAATTATTTCATAATTTACATCATTTCTGATGTACATACAAATTCCTCCCCCAATTCTGTCATCTCTGCATGAAAAAATACTGTTAAAGCCATCTATATTATAAAAATTTACATTCTGCGTTTGTATTCAAGTTTCCGTTATAACAATTATATGAAAATCAGATTTTAATTGTTCAATGAACTCAACTATAGAATGAAATTTATCAAATCCACTCATACTATGGGCATTAAACTGTAAAATAAGCAATTCTGAATCTTGATTTACTTTAGTCGAGTTATTGTACTTATTAAATTCCGATGGATCAAGAAAGTATCTATTTGTGCAATTATCACTAAACATATTGTTCATATTATAGCTAGCCATAGAAATTTTAAATATAAACGTTGTGAAACCAAAAATATAATCATTATAAAATTAATAAAAATATTTAGAAAAATCAAGAAAATTAAATTAAAAAGTAATAGTAGAGTAACAAACAAAAAATTTATCGTGATTGTGATCTTGACTAGATACAATTTCAGAATTTGTAAGGTTTCAAATTCATTGAGACATTTATAAGTATATTGTTTAAACGTTCCACGAAAAGTGATGTTGATTTTACATTTTCAATCGAAGCACATAAAATTTCTGGACACGTTTGTTCAACGGCTCGTATAGCACAGTTAACGGTATTGCTCAATAATTGACACGATGGTATTGTTACCATCTCGATCAACAATTTTTCTAATCACATCTATATCGGCTATTCCATTTGGACATTGTGATATTTTATTGTTGTTAAAAGCATTCCGTGCTGATTTGATTAGGTGAGGTGGATCGTATTGCTCAAATATTTGTTTGCTAAAATGAAGTAAGGCATTTCGATAGTAATACCGAGGTATTTATAAATTTGCATATTTATTGCACCTTGATCGCATGTCAACATTATAATTTTCAAACCTATTCGATCCTCGCAAATTTGTATATTTTTTTTAATCAACTCACTTAACATTTTATGTTAATTATATATGGCAATTAATTATATGCCATATGTATGACTCCAATTCGTAGTCGCTTATTTACGATCATTTGTTTTCGTTGTTTCAATTTACTATCTATCGATTAGTAAAAAAATCCTTTTCATAACAATACAAGGTCATCGATCTGTACTTAATTTTGGCCAATTTTGATTTTTTCCTATGCAAGTTTATATATTATATATACAGAATTAATTAATAAATTTCCATAAATGTTTAAATCTTTAATTTACTTTTCGAAAAGAAAAGGTATGTTATGCATATTTTATTTATTTGGATCATTATCATGTTCATAATTTATATTTTTCCAATTGTTTAATGTTACGAACATTTCTTTCGACAAACGATCGGCTATTTGGCTCGTTAAAAACAAAACAAAAACAAAGATTATATATTACTAAACATACGAGTTATTTTTGTTTTGTGTAATTATTGGTAACGCCTTTTTACTGTCGATCATTATACTTTTTTGTATAGAAAAATTTTTCCTTATACAAAACTAGAATGATAGAAAGAGGCATATGAAAATTATTATACTATCTCGCAAAATTACCCCAACAAATGTGTTTTTCTTGGTGTATTTCGTTCATACAAAATAATGATCTAATGATATTGTCTATGCTATAATTCTAATCTTATGATTTTGAATTTTCCTTAGTTTAAGTTTCGAGTTATTCTAAGAATCCTTATGAAACTTGTCGAAACTGGTGAAAAATGAATATAGAAATTTTGACATCCATCGATGTAAAATCTGTATCCACGTATTCTGGCATGTTTGTGAAATGGGTTTCAGAGATTAGACATATATCAATTTTAAACAACAGATTTAAACAAAATACCGGATCTAATAGACTTTTATGTAACAAAAGGTATATCAGATAGCTATATTCGTTTGGAAAATAATGAAGAGCTTTCGTCGGACCACTCTACTGTTATTATGACGGTCAGTGAAACAATATTTAAAAAAGTAATCACAACGAAACTGCCTATTGAGAATACCAAAAGTAAACATTTTCGAGAATTATTAGAACAAGACATCAATCTTCAAGTACCAATAAGGAAAATCCTACAAGTCGAAGAGGAAGTTGAAAGGCTAATAGAAAACATACAACAAGCTGCGTGACAAATTTCATCTTTCAAATACGTACATCAACAAGGCAACAAATAAAATACTCATTGTTTAACAGCTGGAATATGTCTTTCGTATTATGCGGCGGAACTTCATCATATAAATCTAGAAAGATGCTTGTTGTATCCATAACACCTTAATTAATTGTACGTCTTATTTATTTTGTTTGTTTAAATAAATAATAATTTGAAATGCGAATGGATTGCGGATCGAATGAACTCCTGCCGTATCAAATCAGACGAGTTCCATAATGGACATGATTAACATTATTACGGATCCTGTAATATAAACCAACATGATTTTTATTTATAACAAAAGTAGTTTTATGTACTATAGCACTATGTACTTGGATTTATTCTGGTGTATCGAAAAACAAATGAAAATCAAGACAAAATCATGTAATCTTACCTCAGGTGCCGTTAAAAGAATAGTCGAACCTTAAATTTTGATTTTATAAAAAACAAAAACTCCCCCGTTTGGTTTTACTTTATGAAATCTAATAAAATTTTATGGGAACCAAGTGTTAAATCGAAACATGTTTTTCTAAAAATAAAAATTCAACTGCGGTAAAAATTGATTTCCGCACAAATACGAGTAGAAATTCTTTAAACATTTCTTTAAATGTTGAATTTTCTATTCTAACAATTAATTTTACACTTTAAATTTGTTAATTAAATGATATTATTTTATTATTTTTGTGGAAAGGTAATTCTAAAGTACACCTGGATGTAAGAATGTTCCCATTATTATTCTAGTATAAAAATGATGAGATATAGCCCCTTTAGTACTGATTATTGTGTAACTTTAATAGTTGTTGTATTATTTAAATTTATATCGTTTAACTCAAAAAAGGCAAAAACCATAACCAAAAAAAAAAAGATGTAAATTTAAAATGATACCATTCTCTCGTCTTCAACATTTAAATGGTATAAAATCTATATGTTGAGACAATGGCAATATATGTAGGATGTTCATCGTGAGTGAAAAGGGTGATACTTTTATTGATGATGATGTCCTTTAGTAACATGATGATACATTATAAAAAAAAGGTTAACAACATGATAATATTATTTTGGTTCATTCTTAGAGAATTTTATGTTAAACACGGAGAATACAAGTCTATATAATGTAGTATGTCGTCTACGTGATTGCTTTTGTGACTAATATTTATATTAGTGTATCCACATTGAATTTAACAAATTAATTGCAGATAAGTAATTTTATTATTCTCACTCGTTCTTAGTTCGACTTGCAGCAATGTGTTTTTGTTCTGCACTTTACTTGAAGCGGTTAACTTCGTTTCCAAATGCAATTAACTCACATCTTAACTCATCAGTGCTAATTGATGGATGTAGATTGGGTGGCTTTTATTTGAAACATTAATTTAATTTATTTTAAGTTCATCGTGTATGTATAAAACTGTATTGTATGATGTATCGCTATTTATTACGCAAATGAATCGTTTGCTAAATAGAAAAATAAAAATTATTTTTTTATTGTGTTGTATTTTAAACTATGCTCGTATGTAGGTATATTATTTTATTTTTTAATTATGTAAGCTCTGTTACATTTAAGATCATTTTAGGATAAGTATAGTGAATCGTGACTCCATGAGATTTGTATAAATAAGGAGTACGCTAAAATAGTTATTTTCTGTCTTTTTTATTTATTGTATGTTAAAAAAAATTAAAAAAAACATCAATTGAATCAATTATTATTTTTTAGATTAGATACACAACGGTTTATAGGTTCTTCATCAAATTTACGGTTTATTTTATGCACTTCGTTCAAATAGTCCATGTACGCCTATAGTCCATGATGTTTTACAACCGATTACTTTTAAGGAAATTTGCAAACGGCTTTGTGACTATATGTGAAAAAATGTTTTCAAATGTCGCTAATGAACAAGAGTATAATACATTTGCTTGGCTTTAGTTAATTGTATTCCAATAACTGTGTCGCTTTTCAAATATTTATAGCCTTACTTAGCAGGTCTATTTCGTATACTTTAATGTCGAATCGACATGACTGTCGAAAAATCTTCTACAACACTATCATAAAAAATATAAAAATATTTGGTATGGACTAGCTGAATATGAGCATATTTACATTGTATCGGACCTATACACAAACTTCAAACATAATCCCCCATTATTGATGTTTCCAATTGCTATTACTGTTCATATTTTTACGTAGTTTTTGCGTGCCGAAAATTCAAAAACATAAATTTCAAATAAATACGTGTAAAGGGTGAGTAGGACATAAGTATCACAATGATTGTCATCGAAATTGTATGTCGTAATATAAACATAATCCCCCTGTAAAAGACGAATAAATTAGATGTAAACAAAAATTCAATTCAACATTACTATCCTTTACACAATTAACACCCCCAATTTCTACCAAAAAAACTACATATAAAAATGAGAAAAACATTTAACTCCCTTTGTGAATTTTCATAGTTTTTGTTGTTGTTATTATGGGCTTTTATTTTGGAACCATTTCATGATGTTGCTGATTCGTATGATAATAATTTTCTTTCCCATTTTTTTTTTTACACATCATAGGAAAATGCGACATCGCTTTCTCACATTTCTTTCCCATAATACTTTTCCACAATCTCAATGTCATGTCTATGGGCAGATACATCCAAATAAAATGTGTGAATTATAATTTTCCATCGCTTGATGGTAGATAGACACAAATCCGTTTCATTCTTTGAATCAATATATAAAAATCTAAAGGTGTGCATGTGCAATATTTTAATAAAACTGCAGCCTATTGACACAGGCAGGTAATGTAAAAATTAGCAAAATAAAACCAAAACTGGGTTGTATGTACGGGAAAACCAGTTGAACATATCCGAAGACATCTAGTGGTAAAAGTATGAAAACCCTAATTGTCATACTCAATTAAAAAAGATACATATTAAAAAAAGAAATAGTTTCAAAACCCAATATGCTGCTCTCTTGGTGATACAATTTTGTTTTAAATGATGAGATGTTTCTGCTACAAGATACACACAACCAGCACAATGATCGGATATGGTCGCTATCATTGTGTAACACATCTCTCAAAATAAATTGCAGTGAAAAGATATTGATGTTTGCGTCCACGATGGTCTGGGACTTTATGAAAGATACTTTTTATTTTACAACTACATTCAACATGTTCTACAATTAGGCTTCCTTAAGCATTATGCCTCAGCTGTATGGAGATGAGTATTATACTGTTTTCAATAGAATAGCGCCCATCTATGTACATAAAGTCAAGAGTGATGCCTTACCAATTTACCTGATTTTGTTGCAAGGAAAAAATGGCCGGCTTTTTCATTTTATATAATATCAACCTCTGCCGCTATATTATGGCCACCTCTCAAAAGTCTTTTTTTGAATTCCGCATTACAAAGTTGTACAAAACTTCACCCTCGTCGAATTGTGGGGAAAAAATACAAAAATTGATGACAAAGACAGAGACATGGTACATTTTACGAAACATTAGATACTTCCAATGTCCATCTTACTACGTTCCGTCACATCATTTAAGTGTCCCTAGATATTTTAGTCTGTTTAGAGACAAACGCGGTTAAGTACAGAGAAGATGGAGCACTGTCTCTTCTTCATCTTCACAGCTGTGATCAGTCACGCGAAAAGAGGCCAAGTCTACTCGCCTATCAGACAGTCCCTTTGATGACTCCGACAACCATCCTAACCTAACAAGGCTCGAGCGAGATCAGCCGTTTAGACCTTGTGAACCCCAAACGCGGAGTACCAAGTCGAGCTAGCTGGTTGGCTTTAATATTTCATATACTATTGAAATGTCCTGGCACCCATATTACATGGATTTTGAACTGATTGCTATTTTTTTTAAAACGTGAGACAGTTTTAAAGTACTTTCAACGTGAGGAGATGCGATTTAAGCCCTTTAAGGGCAACCTGACTGCCCGTAAAAATGCAAATATTACTGGCCCATATTACATTGGAACTCAACCAGTACCCAACTTTCCGTATCGCAGTTACTTCAGCTTAAAACAGAGATAAATCAGAAGTTCCACACAGAAGACACCGGGTTTCCCATCGCTTTTCAAACCATTCGTCAAGAGATGTGTGTCTCGAGAATTTAGATTTTCTGTCTCAGACAGACAGTGCCTGCGGATAGTGTAGTTGGTAGTTATAGAAATCTCTTTGTTTCACAGAGTAGATGAAAGCCTTTATTTTTTTTACAGGTTCAGAGGTAGATTTCAAATAATAGCGTACATACCGCCAACTGTTTTCCCACGATATCTAAAGAACTTCGATGTAGTAGAGTCTCCAATTGCAATAAGTATGCTGTTTTCTGAACTATCGTTAGAAGCTTCTGATTAGCACATCTGTCCAGATCAGGCCACTAGACTGTAATCACATTTACTATGATTGGTCTGTCTACTGCAGTATACAGCCAGTGTATGACGCGAGGCTCGACTCAACTCTTTTCTTGTTGCAGATTTGCACGAGTAAACGGCAACTGTAGCTTTCTTCATCTTTTTCGGTATACTGCCCAGAATGAGACCCAGGTGTGTCATTTTATCTGTGAACATAGGTGGCTTAATACGAAGATGTTTGTATTATATTATTACATTGTATTAATGCACAGGACATTTTATATAAGTTCACTAAGAGTATTAAGCTATTTACCAGAGAGTAGTAACATTGTGTAGCAACATCATTTAAATAGGCAACCACTTTGAAGCCTCCTTCAGTTTTCCCATAAGTTGTTTATGAACAAGCTATCTACAAAGTAAGAGACGTAAAACGCCATCCTGTGGGGGACCTCTACTTACAAATCATTTTGAGGAGAATTCACCTCAGACTGACATTTATGATCCAACCATTTAGCATTTGATCTTTTCAGTCTCTGAGAGATCTAACCACTCCTAGATCTCAAGGATTTTGCAATGGTATCCAGAAAGGATACCATTGCAAAATCCTTGTGTTTGAAATACTTTTCGATGTAGTATAAAATGGAATGAAGAGCTGCCCCTAAAGATTTCCCTTTGAAATATGCATGTTGAGATTTCGCGAAATTCCCCGACACGATCCTACCTCTGTGGTAAGGGTGATTTGTCTTTCCAGCGTTGTTCGGAGGAAAGAATGTAGGCTGATTGATCTAAGGTCTTGACATCTCTGAAGATTCCTAATTCCCAGGATCTGCTCTTGGCTCTTCTTAGTTATTTTTGAAGACCTCCGTATAGAGGAGTTTTTGTTCTCCTTGCTCTTTTAAAGATCCTTTTACATATCTGGTGGGTTAGTTGAATCTCCCTGGATTACCAAGATATACCTTTTGACCTGCTAGGATATTTTTATACCGAAACTGTCCAGAATAGCTTTATAGGCAACCCAGTCGGGTTTCCTCCTGCTCCTATAGATTGAACTTTTTTGAGAGATTCCATGTCCACTGCAAATTGTAGATAGCAATAACCAGAAAAGGAATGGTCTACGGTCACTTGCCCGTTTGAGAGATTATTCATTATAATATTTGAGAGAAGCGTGATACAAGTATCTAATACTTCCTGCTTGCTCTTGGTGGTAAAAGTCCGTTTACTGCTTATGTTACATACTTAGATACTTTTGGCGAGAATGCACGAGCGAATCGTTCCTTTGTTTGCGTGCAATAACCTATAGTTGGGAGTCTTGAATCCAGGTGCCCGAACCCAAGGTTCTTGGATTAAGACGACATGTATCTCACTCTTCAAAATTTTCATGTGATGTTGCCTTGCAGTGGTGTAGGTTAATTTGATGGATTCTTGGCATTTTAATTGCCTTTTTTTTCAATCTGGGGTTTGGATCTTCTGATATTTTCATAACTCTATCCCAGTTTGCTGTTAGCGTCCTCTTCCTCTTATGCCGTTATCTATCAAACGAATGCCCGATTTTCAAAACCGTCGTCAAAATTCTGATACTGAAGATACCAATGTCAAAATTACAGGATTTCGGGATTAGGCGGATTAATAGTGTCTTCCTTTATGGAAGGAATATTGCGGCATAATTGGTACTATTGAGAATTTTCAAAATCTTGAATTTTGACAGCGAGCAAAACATCCGTCGTTCCTTAAAGTAATATCGAATACATGATATTATGACATGAAATGATAAATTTGGTGTAAAGATTTAGAACTCATTAGTTTAGTGAACGCCGAGAATTAATTTTATGTACCCTACCTTCTTAGTAGAAATTTGAATATTTTTTCCCATTCAATCAATATTATGCCCAATCATTCATTATCAACAGAATTGAATCATGTCAAAATTTGTCCTAACAATTAGCGATATAGTCTTTGATAATACCATTTTATGTTAATTGGTATAATAAAAATCAATTTTTAATTAATTAATTAAAACGTGACTAAGATTTTTGTAAACTGACAAAATCAAAAATTAAGAGAATTTATCGGCATAAAAAATAATTTGAATGTAACCAAAATATTTTGTTTTCGTCCTTTTTATGTTTTAATTTTTGATTAGGTTTTATGCTGAAAATATGTTGAAAATATCTTGAAAAATAAATTGGATTTTTTTCTTTGTTGTATATTTGATCGATGCGTCACATGTTGTGAAATTGCACATTGCGCAATTTAAGCCTATATGTACATATATGTATATTCCAGTCGAAAGCAGCTTTAACACAACATAAAAATCGTCTTATTAATTTGATTTTCTTTTGTGTAAACACGAACTCACATGTTGAATATATACATTACATATATACATATATTCGTATTTAATAGACCTAATAAATAATTTTAAATTGTGATTTGGGTAACCAAATTCTTATTGAGCATAGAATGGAAATAGATGAGAAATAAACATACAAAATTATTGATTAAACATTTTTGATTTGCAAAACCTCAATAGATAGATGAATTGATACATGAATTTTGGGGGGATTTCTTAGAATTGAATTTGATTTGTCGGTCAGATGAATTATATTTGTAATTGAATTGAAAATGGATTTGTGTATATCTTATTTGGGAGATGTATAAATACAAACAAGTTACACAATATTTGATGAAAAGATTTATTTTTAATCGAATAAATTTTTATGTTATTTGGATGTTGGGATTAGTTTATTGATATTTTTGATGTTCTAAAATCATATTAACGTCTTACCTTATTTTAGTTTGAGAGATGCTTCTAATGCCAGAAGTGGTGCCGGTGGAAATTTTAACTAAGACTTGTTATCACAAGAAGGGCTTTCAAGCCTGATGCCATCATCAACTGGTTACTCTCAGTTACAAAGAGAAAATGCGAATCTTCGCGCAACAAAAGATGACGCATCAGCTTAGTAGCAAAATTATGGTGCTGACGAAGGAAAATGAAGAATTGAGAAAAGGTTTTTTAACCAAAGTCAATGATGAACCTTTAAATTAGTAACGAGACTACAGAGTTCTATACTGATGAGGAGGAGTTAACAAAAGAGACCGAATGAATGGTCAAACGGAAAAAACGTCCAAGCAAGAAAAGGAAAGCAGATTACTCTCCGGAAGTAGCTAGTAGCAGACGGAATCTACTATTAGGAAGGAGGCAAAGGTACTGCCCCATGAGGATCAACGAGATAAAAGTGAAAGCAAACCACCGAAAGAAGAAAAACCACCACCAATTAATATTATTGGTATAACCGAATATGGAGCTGTACAAAATATTTTGAAATCCATTACAGATAAGGAATACACACCGGACTCCGATACTTATAGAACCTTATCAACAAAGCTTAATTTAGAGAAAATCGAATGGTATACATATGAAAATAAAAGCAACCGCCCAATAAAGGTTATGGCAAGGGGCCTTCATCCAACCTGTGCAATAAAAGACATTATGGAAGATCTCCAACGACAAGGACTGAAAATAGAAAATGCAGCAAATATAATAAAAAGAGAGAAGGTTAAACAAGGGTTCGAATTTAAAGTTACTAAAAGAGGTCTCCCGTTATTTATGTTAAGTTTCAATAACAAAGAAAAGATAGAAGCCATCTTTAAATCATAGTCGAATACTCTGTACTATTATTTTGAAATACAATTATTTTCAGTTTTTTTGCGTAAACATATTTTTTTAGAAAATTGAATAGAACACTGCTATTTTTCGACAAATTGCTTTTTCAGTATATGTCTCATGTTTTATTTCATTATCACCATGTTTTTAACTATACACACTTTTCTCATACAAAACAAAATATATAACATCGAGTATACATCGATTCAAATGTCCTGTACGATTTGCTTGGCTCGTTTTGCTAAGCGTCTCAGTAAATAAAGTACATTAACACAATTAAAATAATTAAAACTGGGTGTACCCCCTACAATTTTTTGTTTTTTATTTTTATGGAGAGGCCGAGCAAATCGATCCAAAATATGGCTCACGACATTTGAATCGTACTCTACACCTGTCTGATTTTTTTTTCGTCTTGAAATGTCTAACATTTTACTTTGTACACATACATATACCTATTATGTATAAGAGATTTCTTACTGTGATATGTATGTTGTTATTCTTACATAACAATAGAACATATAAATAATTGACAGTTTTGTTGAAATATTATCAGGATAACATGTTTTATTCGAAGTAAATAAAAAGAAAAAGTCGTATAAATATTATTTTGTAAGATATCAACGAGTCAGCAAATTAAATTAATGTAGAGACACTTAATGCTCGTTATTTAAGTTTTTTTTTCAAAAATTACGATATTTTCGAAATGATCTGTGAGCATACATGATTGTTTGAAAGACAATTTAAATGTTTTCGTACATAGCTCGAAAAAATTGAAATTGATCTATTTATCTGCTCGCCAAATTACAAATTAAGCTATAACATTCTAAAGGCTACAAGAGAAAGATAGGTCCATACAGTGTGAAGGAACAAAATATTGTTTGATCAAGTTTTACCGTTAGTGTTCATTTCATTTAAAATGTATTTTAATTTACGAACAATATCCGGAAAATGTAAAATATAAAAAAAAAAGTGGAAGTACACGATGCTTGGCAGAGAATGAAACACGATGTGTGTAGTGATCTACCCATTGACACTTATAAAAAAAAGACTCTTTAATGACGACATGGGTTTGGTTAGGTTAAGTAAAGGTGGCCGTCCTAAAGGACTAGCATAGACACAAAAATGGTCCGTAGCTGTACCACATTCGAGTTTCCTCCTCTTCACTCGCTAAACTATCCTGAGCTTACCAAGTAGCGTTTAAAGTCCCGGATCCCAATCTTACTAAGATCCGAGAGGTCGTTCAAAGGGAAAGTTCCCATAAATTTTGTTCTGCTGTAGGCTAGACTAGGTGAGGTGCAGAGCAGATGGAGCACATGTTCCTCCTCCCCCTCATCACCACATCTGCGGCAGAAATCGTAGGCTGGAACACCCAGTCTGCTCGCATGTATCCCAATTAGGCAATGTCCTGTTATAGCTCCCACGACCATACCAATATGGTACCGTCGAAGCCATATCAGTTGGCTTGATCTGGACCGGTCAACTCCAGGCCAGATCTGCCTGGGTTTGACACACGAACTGGCGTTAAACCATCTGACGTTCGTTTCTTTTATAGCTTCTTCCTGAAGCAGCAATTTACATTAAGCAAGCGGTATCTTTATATCTATAATATATATACATATATATATATGGCTGCGGGGTAAAGCCAATTCCTCTATCCCTTTTTGAGCCATCCGTGAAGAAGCTTAGCGCCTCATTGTCCATAACCGTTTCGTTCACCCAGTCCTCTCTGGTGGGAAACTCAATTTGGAATATCATCTCAACAGATGGCAAAGGAATAGCGTAGTCGGTAGCTTCCGGAATACCCCTGTTGCATAGGATAGATGAGTGCCCTGCATTGTTAGAGGTCCACATAGATATGGATTTGAGCCGAATGGCTGTGCAAGATGCAAGCTGCTCGGCCACAATATCCAAGGGAATAAGATGAAAAAAAATCTCCAGAACTTCAGTAGGTGTGCTCCTGAGAGCCCTACTTATACACAAGCAGGCCGTTCTTTGGACTTTCATCAATAGTTTAAGGTTGGCCATAATTTTTAACGCTGGCTACCAGAAGACAACCCCATACAGCAGTATAGGTTTGACCACTAAGACGTAGAGCCAGTGTACTATGTGGGGTTCCATACCCCGCCTCTTCCTTTAATGACGACATATCGTACACTTAAAAAAAAGTGAGATTCAATGAAATCTGGTGCTGGGACGGACGAAATATATAAACCAACTTGGTTTGCTTTCGAAACCCTAGATAAATTCCTGGGCAGTGCAACAGGAACGAGCCATGCAACATTAAATACGGTAAGTTTATTAAGTATTTCACTGCAAGTAATAATTACTGTGCTTTTGAAGAGTTTCTCAAGAGTTGTAATAAGCAGGTTAAAATCGAATCAACTAGTTAATACTTTAAACTTAATTTTTATTTACTTGTATCACCACCAATAATTACTCCAAGATCGAAATATTCCTGGGCTCTAGATGTTGATAATAACATAACTAAACAAATTAAAATGGCAACCAGTTCGTTAGAAATACTTGCAAAACGAAGGGCAACAAACCCCTCAGCTTCGGGCCGCGACCAATGTTCTATATATGGTGAACTTTTAGCCACTAACCTTAGGACACTCTGTTTGAAAATAGATAGTTTATTGATAATGGACCAGCAAAATAAACTACACACCGCAATATCTCAACCATCAAATATTCCAAACAAACAGAGAATTACAATTCCATCCATTTCCCGTGCCTACCCTATTAGTGACAAAATTACAAACTTACCAAACGCCAGAACTGCAGGTAATATAGTAACCCTCAACCCACAAAATTATTCCAAACAATATCCCAGTCCTCTTATAGTAAAATAACCAGTCTCCTACATTGTAATAATAGGAACATGCCAAAACCAACCCTATTCCACTCACAAGATTGACAAATTGATTGACATAACACATGCCAGAACAACAGAGAATATAATTACCATCAACCCACAAAACCATTATTTCATAACAATATCCCAGCTTCCACATATTAAAAATACACAGAACTAATCTCCTCAGCCATAAGTGCAGTGAGCTGCAGTCCACCACCTTCCCCTCAATTTATATACCAAGAAATGGACGACTACATTAGATTATTATTTGAACAAAACCTATTAAAACCATATAATAATGGGAATTGGAAAATATGCTGACAGTATGTCAAGGTAGGCAATAAACAATAAATTCAGTTTTTCTCTTTTGGATAAAAATGTTTAAATGTTTAAAGTCTGGGATTTAGGTTTTTGTCTAGGAACATAGAAAAGTTTCCTGACCGTGTTATTTCTCGAAGAGGTGATCATAATTGACCCCCGAGATCTTGTGATTTAACACCTTTAGACTTTTTTCTTTGGGGCCACGTGAAAGCTAAGGTATATGCCAATGCTCCACAATCAATTCAAGACCTTGAAAGAAGGAATTCGTGAAGTTATCGAGGACATACAGCCGGAAATGTGCGAATTGGTCATGAAAAGGATATGGTGGTGCAACCGTAACCACGGCGGCCATTTGGCTGATATTGTTTTCAAATGTTAATGACATACCTTCCTCTTTACAATGAAATAAACATTTGTTGATTTCTCTTAAAAAATACTCGTTTTTTTAATATCAAAATGAACTCTCTTATCGCAAAACCTTTTATATACGTATACAGTGGATAATATACAAATTGTATGTAGTGGTTTGCTATCTTATTTCATAGTGTTATTAGTATTTAGTCTCATGTGACTTTTCCCAAACTTACGATATTGGGAATATTTGACATATGGTATACAAAATATATATATTTGAAATATAAATTTAAAGTCTGTCCTGCCGTTTTTAGTAAGTCAGCTACCAACTCTAACAACTCAAGATGATTTTTCAATGTGCCGAGATCATCCAAATATACGACAACCCTATCGTGGAGTTCGTGGTGACGACAAATTGATCGGCTTGCGTTACACAACCCAAATGATATTACTTTGAATTGGTAGAGTGGTCTACCCGGTACTGTAAATGCCATATTGTCTTTGGCAGATTTCGCAAGCGGTATCTGCCAAAAACCGTCTTTAAGGTCAAGTGCTCAAATAAATTTTGTTTCTGAAAGGCGGAATAATAGTCCGTCAATTAGTGAGAGAGGATATAGGCATCTTTTTCCGTCACTGCATTGAGCTTGCGGGCATCCAAGCAGTCTGGTCTTACCGTTCGATCTCTTGACAATGTCGAACGATGGAAACAATTCTATTAATTTGTTCAACTCTTTTCTTTCTTTGTTTATCATCACGTGAGAATTATTATTTCTGGCACATAGTTCTTCAGAAATTTCATCGATTGCCACAGTCGGAGTAATATCAAACTTGGACCAAAAATCAATACAATATCTCATAGACTCCATTCCCCCATCAAAAGAGACTGGAAAACCAAACATATCGCTCTATCCTATTACTAGTCCCATCAGCCGTCGTAACATGAAGAATAAGCTTATAATATTTTATAAGGTTATTATTGAAAAGGTCAAGTGAGCCTTTGCCTAAACCACTAATTGTAGATCAGCTATCAAAAAGAGCATTGATCGGTTTTAATCCAATGTTGCTTCAACGTTCGGGCGGTGATTAGTGATTGATTTGCCTTTAACCTGTTAGGCATTACAATTTTTACTAATGATACGCTTTTCTCCTAAGTAGTGTAGAACACGAGACAATTTTTTACATTTAAAATTAAATTTTATTGTGAGATTGAGTAATTCATTATTATTGGAATTAAAACAATTTCGAGTTAAATTTATGAAGGATTTTGAGTGTTGGATCCCTTGGACACCAATACATATTTTGGCATAATCTGTAAATTATTTGATTTTTTCAGGGAAAAGTCAGATAACGATTCTTTACAACTTTGGGCTCTTTTCAGTTATCTCCTCTTCATAGTCAGAACTACTAAAGTATGAAAGGATTGCTGACTTCATTTGTAACCATAATGTCGGATTGTTGGATGTATAATCCCAGTACCAGTCTTCGTCTTTTTTGGTAACAAAAAGATATAGAAGTTTTGCTAAAAGCTCAAGAGGCAGATTATCGTCACATGCCATTTATTCGAGTCTATATACGAAGGTGAGAATTTTTAGACCTCCTGTGCCATCAAACGACAAACTCCACTTCTCTAGAAATTTCAATTTTGTAGAAATTATCTAGGTGGATATTGAAGTGATTTAGGTTGTCGTTAACATATTTCATTATTTACGTGGCTCTGTTGACTAGCAAATGTTTGTGGTTGTAGATCGCTCCATTCATCGTTTGTTGAAATTGGGTTTGTGGTTTTTTGTGCGTGCTGGAAATGATGAGACTCCATTTTCGAGAAGACATCTGACACCGAATATTTTAAATGGTTAATCTCACTAATTAGAACATGATGAGGTACTTTAGGTACGTTACCTTGTTGCGGCGAAGTTAACGCTAACGAGGTTTATTAATTTGTCAATCCTTTCTATAAACGACCCGGTTGCAAAACCATGCGTCTCTCTCAGTGGATTTGAAATTATTTGGGGCTCGAGTTTTTGATACTCGGTCCACAGTTTGTGATATAGGTTAAATGGACGTCATCAGAGGGTTGAAACAATTGGGGTTAGTGAATGCTTTATTCAAAATATTGATTTATATTTTGAATTTTGTGAAGTTTCGAATATTGGCGAATCGAGATATTCGCCTGCTACAACTTATCACACAGTCGGTATTCCAAATATAAGTATATATGGGTGTAAAAAATTAGTGTTCAAACGAAGCAAAACAAAAAAATATTTTTTATAAGAACAAGATTGATTTCTGTATTCATTTTTTATGGTTTATGCTGGGACAATATCTGTTCGCAACGGTATGCTGGGAGGATATTAATAACACTAATATATTATAAATAAATTCTGAGAATTTTTCTATTTTTTTTTTTAGAATAATTAGCTGAGGGACAACCTTTCAGAAACATTCAATGAATAATTTAAATGATTATTAGGGTCATCGTCCCTCGTCAATTATTATTATTATTCATTTCAAACATATTTTCTTTTGCCATTCGTTTGTGTCCGTACATAAATTGTATTCTTCTTATTAAACTTCTATCTCTAAATAAAACGATAGATGAAGCGAGCATTTGTTTAGTTTATTGGTAAGGCTGCAATTTTGATTACGTATTCGAATTTGAAAATAATACATCTACCTTAAATTAAATGATAAAACTTCTATTTTATCTAATAAGTATATCGTATTGGATTAATATTTTATGCAAACATATGCAGGGACGACTGAATATACTTGAATTTTTGCTTGAGGGGAACAATCAAATATTTATTTTATTATTTTTTTGCTTAAACGAATCTTTTCATCTTTTCAAGATATATCTTATCTATACTCGACCTTATTTTATTTTTCTCATTGATTGTATTTTGTATACGAAATTCTATTTCGCAAATATTTTACTTGTTTGGTATAGTAAAGCTGAAGTGAAAATGAACGAACAAAAAAAACATGTTTCAATAATTTACAATATTCATGTATTCCAAACAATATGATTGTGGATTTTCGATTCGACACTCCATATTTAAGTAGCATAAGCCCACTTACAATAATATTTAATAACGTCCTATCCTGGTCTGAATGTACTTGACCATATTATGTTAAAACTATTTCTCTAACTATATTTTCATCCCAATCGACAATATTTTTGAATTCAACTGATTTTTCTAGAATTATACGAAATCAAAAATATTTGCTCAATATTTATTGAAATAAAAACATAAAACATAGTATTTGCATGAATTTTATTAGTAACTTGGAATTGCAGTAAGAATTTTACCAACCTTTTACATCAGTCTTTTTACTAGGAATGTGACAAAGTTCTAGGCACATTTGAAAGTAACTTCAAACCAGGATACGGTCAATATTTGTTAGAATATTTGCTCTGCCGACATATACGGCTTAAAGCTGTTATTGCTCAAAGGATTTCACTCCAATTTATTATATGACTTGCAATGCAGATAGCTAAATTTATCTTAGGCCTCTCTGGCGTCATTAAGCCACACCCAAGAAAGTGAGTTTCTAATAGTAGCTTCACAGATTCTCCACTACACCCAGATATTGGAGATAACTCGAGATAGAAGTATTAGAAGTACTATCTTCAAATACTTCTATCTCAACTCAACGCCGCCTTTGAGGATTACTACTAAGAGGACCACACTTTTGGCATTAGCATCTGCAATGCCTAGTAGTATAATACTATGAACTTTCTTTGCTGGTCGGAATCCTATATATGCTTGCCATCAAGGGCATCTAAATAGTTTGGGACTTGCCATTTCAAACTGTAGTTATCGGTGATTTTTGACCACTCTTGTTGTGTTGTTGGAAACTAGAATGAAATAATTAGTTAATGTTAATATTAGTTTTAAAGAATTAATTTTTTTTCATTTATAAAAAATAATGATTAATTAATTTTTATTTATATTTTCGGAAAAGAAATACCACATTGTCGGAACAGTTACAAAGCCGAGAATTAGATGTCCTGGCGTTTACAAAACAATTCGTGGAGAACCAGTCAATACAGGAAGAGTTAACAAGAGAGGAAATTTTTTGCCAATACCTCTGCAGTGAATTAAAGAAAATAAAGCTTGAGGAATCATTTGACGACCTGTGGAAAATAAAAGTAAAATGGAAATTTAACAAATAATTAAAAAATAGAAATTTTTTTGAAAATGAATTATTAAAAGCAACAAATGCAAAAAACCTTATCATCAACTACAATCTCAACATCAACCACAACCTCAACATCTAAAAATACATTGCAAAGCGCAATGGAAAACTTATTTGAAGATGATAATTCTTAAATATATAATTGAATAAATGACAACATAAATGGAATATTTGACGTTTAATTTACATTTAAAAATTGATCCTTTAAATTAAACATCTAAGACCGCTGGGGTCAGTAAAGACTTTGATAGTCACCGGTAGCTAAATATCTTAAAGTTATTGCTAACCTTTCCTCTTGATTTATAGCTTGCCTCATAATCGCATTTTGTTTCTCTATATCACTTTTGATTGTTGCTAATATGAAGTTGAAATGTTTGAAGTCTGCTGAATTTGGTTTGAGGTCTTTCATAATAGGTCATTTTGGGTGTTTCCAAATTCCTTCCGCGATAAATCCCGCAGCTTCGTTTTTATTTTGGTTGTTCCTCTTCTTTCTCTGCTTCTATTGCAGATACCAATAGTAAACAAGCAGCAGCTGATGCCGCCATAGGCACTATTGACAAATTATTCTTCGATATATTTGTATTAGTTTTATATTTAAAATTTATTTTGATTCCCACGAGCAGCGCGGAAAATGAGTCAACCCGATCAGAGCTCACCATTTCGAGTGGAAGGCTTATTAGAATTGAAAGTCACCTGGTATTCAGATTCGTATATTAGTGAAAATTTATTTTTGATCGTCGTGCAGTTTGGACGTAAAATCAATGTGCGCGGAATATAATTAAAGTAAAATAAAATTAAAATAAAGAGTGCAGTGTTAGTTCTTTTTAATTATTTTTTAATATTTAATTTAATTACTGTGCATATAACGAATAATAATTAGTGCTAAAATTATAAGGGGCCTATTTCCCCCCAAAAACAATATCAGCATTAAATCAGAATAATGCAATGCATGCAATGGGTAAAGTGGAACATAGCCCCAAAAAAAATATAATAACGCAAAATGAAAAAAGTGCTTCGACATCAAATTTAGCAAATTTGGTAATACCACCTTTTAACTAAAAAGAAAATACTAGTAAAAAAATAAAAGTTGCAACAGCAAATAAACTCAGTGCAATACATGAATAATGACATTAATTTAATTAGTGAGATAGGTCACTTAAATAAAGAAAATTTGGTGCAAACCGGAATGGACAGATACATAACTGAATAGATTTTCTAGCTTGAAAGAGGATGGCGCCGATGAAACAATAGCTAAAAATACTGAAAAGCAGCCACCAATTTATTTAATAGAGGCGTCAAATAATGAACTCGTTAATACAATCGACAAGTTAACTGAGTCAAAATTTATATTGCCCCGCTTAAAACGAGCAATATCAAAGAAACGAAAATCCAACCTTTGGAAACTGATGGTTTCAGAGCGCCATTTCGATCAAACCGGAAAGGGATATTACACTTACCAGCTGAAAAGTCAGAAAGGGTTGACTGTTGTTTTAAAAGGAATGGAGAGCAGTGTAGAGATGACCGACATTCATGCGGCTCTCGCTGAGCAAGGTTTCCATGCCAAATCTATTGCAAACATTTTAAATCGGGAGAAGGTTCCTCAATCGATGTTTCGCATAGAATTAGAGCCAGATGAGAAAAACAAAGGAAACCACAGTATATATAAATTGAGATATTTACTGCATCGCAAAATCACTGTAGAAGAACCCAAAAAGCGAACAGGACCCGTACAATGCATCAAGTGCCAAGAATACTGGCACACAAAAGCTTATTGCACGTTGAGTGAAGACTGCGTTATCTGTGGCGAATTTCATGATTCAAAAAAATGCGATAAGATGAGAAAAATTGCGGTGAAAAACACAACAAACTACATAGGTTGCCCAGTATATCTAGATTTGAAGCGTAAGGCCAATACAAAGTTGCGATCCGAGCAACGAAAGCTTAAGTCACGTTACAATCAAAGAGATATGACTCCAAGAAGTACGATTGCCTAACAAGCGAATGCACACTCAACCACACAAAATGACCTGGAGAATGTTACAAGCAGTTTTGCATAACCATAGGAGTTTCCTATGCCAACATCCTAAAAGGTGCCGCCCCAAAAACGAAAGTTTCAACGAAGAAGAATTAAATATTCACGCAACAGTAAACAAATTGACAGAAACGATTCAAAGTTTCATGATGATGATGGAAAGACAAATGAGCATGATGATGCAAAATATGAACACACTAATGCAAATTATTGTCAAAAGCCAAAAATGACGCTCCTAAAGATAGCTGTATGGAATGCGAACGGTCTTTCACAGCACAAAGCTGAGGTTCAGACCTTTCTTGTCGATCAAAATATAGACATCATGCTAATATCAGAAACACACTTTACAAAAAACATATTTTTTAAAATCAGCGGATATTCAGTTTATGACACCAAACATCCAGATGGAAGAGCACACGGCGGCACTGCGGTCTTAATCAAACGAAGAATAAAGCATTATGAACTCAACAAATATGAATAAAGATCACATCCAAGCAACTAATATCTGCTTAGAGGAATGGTCTGGAAACTGTGTAATATCGGCTGTTTACTGTCCACCGAAACACCCAATCAAAAAGCAGCAATTTATCGACTATTATAATCAGCTGGGCATTAAATTTATCGCAGGGGGCGACTACAATCCTAAACATCTGCAATGGGGTTCGAGATTAACAACACCTAAAGGAAAGCAACTAAATCTAGATTATTTATCTTCTGGACACCCAACTTACTGGCCATGAGATAGAAATAAAATACCTGATTCAAAATATTTCTGTATAACAAAAGGAATGGCACTAACTCTGAGTACCAGATCTTTAAAAGCAGAACCACCTCAACGTCTAACAAATAAATTAACTAAATGGGCTCTATACCGAAATATAGTCGAACAAAATTGCCAGTTGGATATCCAAATTTGCACCCCGGAAGATATTGATGCGGCGGCGGGTGGTATAACACATATATTATTAATAGCAGCAAAGGAGGCAACCCCTGATATTAACAACTCTAAAAAAGTTAACAAGCCATCACCTAATATACTGCAGTTAATCCAAGAAAAAAGGACAATACGCCCGCTTTAATGTTCCAAAAACAGGTAAGACCCTTCTTAGAACTCCTAGTAGGAAAATAGTCACTCGTCAGGTAAATCCAGGGACATACTTTCATTTTGGAATAGAACAAAATTTATTAAAGCTAAATTGCGATTTTTAATTTAATATACCAGAAATTGAGATAGATATAGGAATTGATGGTTTACTTTTATACAAGTCATCGAACCTTCAATTATGGCCAATTCTTGGTGCTTTTGTAGATCGGAAAAATATTTCATCGTTCATTATAGGGATTTATTCAGGAACTTCAAAGCCTGAAAATGTTGATGAATTTCTATTAGATTTTGTAAATGAGGTAAAACTATTATTTAAAAATGGAATATACATACAATTAACCCGAGATAAGTTAAGAAAGCCTTTCAAGATTAGATGTTTTATTTGTATGCTCCTGCTAAATCTTTTATTATGGGTGTAGTAGGGCATAATAGTTTTCACGGTTGTCCTAAATGTAATCAAGTTGGAACACATATCAATAAAACGGTTGTCTACAGTACAGTTATGTCTCAAGTATACACTAATGTAACATTTCAAAATAGGGAATTCCCAAGTTTTCATAGTATTAAATATTTTAATTGCACCACTATTTTAGAGAGTTTAAATATAGGAATGATTTCTCAATTTGTCATTGATCCAAACCTCCTTGATCTTGGCGTGGTTCGTAAAATTTTAACGTTACTTATTAGTCGTGAAACCTTTATTTTTAAATTAAATCAGAATGCTAAAAATATTTTAGATTCAAAATTAATGAATTTTGTAAGTAGTATTCCTTTAGAGTTCGCATAGGAAAGCTAGGTCAATAAATGATTTGAGATTGTCGAAAGCTACAGAACTAAGGCAGTTTATTTTATATACTGGTATTGTAGTTTTGAAAGATGTTGTTAGTGAAGAGATTTATAGTCATTTCCTTTTACTGCATTGTGCTTACAGGTTAATGTCTAATAGGAATGCAAGGAATAATGTTAGTTCAGTAAATAAAATATTGGCTGCATTTGTTAGAATATTTCCCAAAATTTATGGTGAGCATAGAGTTAGCTATAATGTACACGGTCTTATCCATATAGCGGCTTCCGTTTCTCAATTTGGTAGTGTAGATTCGTTCTCAGCATATAAATTTGAAAATTTTATGCAGCAAATAAAAAAATTATAAGAAAACCTAAAATTTTAGAACAGCTTGCTAATCGTATAGATGAAATTCAAATGTCGAATAATTTAGGCGAACAGTTTCCCACTGATTTAACGAAACATACATTTAAGTTTGATAATTTCATATTAAAAAGTACTGAAGCTGACAAATGTTGCCATTTCGAAGGAGATATTCGATTTTTAATTTCAGAGTTTGTTAAAGAAAATGAAACTACAATGGTTCTTGGCAGACGGTTTAAGGATGTATCACCATTTTTTATTAAGCCACTTAACTCACAAGAGACGCTTGGTATTCTTCAATGTAAAGGGATATCGGATAATAATGAAATATTTCCTGTTACATCCATTAAATTTAAATATATAAAGTTATTTAATAAAAATAATTATGTACTAATACCGCTGCTGCGTTAAAGCAGTAATTAATGTATAATCATATTTAAATTTAGTACCTTTAATTGTATTACAAATTTTAATTTTACTTTTATTTTACCTTTAGTAATATGTATTTAAATTTTTTATTCAGAATGGAAAGTCAAAACAGCATGGATTGGTTACAGAAATGTTATTATAAAGATTATAACAGATTTATAACAGAAAGTGGTAATATAAAATTTAATTATTTAAAAATGTATTTGATAAAATAATTATTAAATTTACAGGTAGGATCGATGATATGATCCAAAACCAAAATACACCACCACCATTAACTATAATTCACGGGGCATCTACAAGAAAAACTCCAGCCACTACAAACGTGCCTTCATCAAAATCACGCACTAGACAAAATCCTAAATATACGTATATACATTGTACATAAATTAGATAATTTTCATTACGGTTGTTTGTTTACGGATAATGTAGTGTTTTATGAACCGAAATGACAATACTAACCTTATTGAAGAAATCATAGAATCATTTGGTTAAAACTGTGATTTTCTGGATAATTTACATATATTTCATTTCACTTCAACATATACGAGTATCATCTGGGCATCATCTTGATTATTGTCAAGGTCGAATTAAAGAAAGTGAAAATCTATATAAATAATATTTATTCTATATTCGTGTGTAGTGTCAAATGTAGTGATTCAAACGTGGTAAGTGGTAAGATTATACGTTTAAAACTATATATATTCTATTAGTGATCGAAATAACAGTGATACGTAAAAAGATCTGTTAACTTTAAATTTTCTTTAGCCGTTCTCGATTTTCTTTTATATTTATTAAAACCATATTACATATATTTTACTAATTAAAATTATTCAATTTTCTTTTGTAATGATATAAAATAATCACCATATTTAAATTACTAAATAATAAATCAAAATGTTAAACTTAAAAATTAATTTGTGATGATCTCTATTTTTAAATGATGTGGTTATTTTCCTTTTGATGGTGAGGTGAGGTACATAGTGAAAATGCGAGATTAGACGGACCGAGAGTTTTGAGGTTTCACTTGCACATCATTTATTTTTTTTTGAACGGTTTCGCAAATTATGGCGGTCAATTTAGAACCCCAGATTCCTTTTGAACGCTACCCCGCTACAAGGATGTGCTGATCGCTATGAATCCGTTACAGCCTCACATAAAATTTATCGTGCAAGCGTTTTATAATCTTTTGATTCACATATAAAACAATCTATCCTAATTAACCAGTGTGATAAATATTTTCATAATTTCTCTAATAGATAATACTAAAAAGCCACTTTTTATTTAGAATGGATAGTCAAGAGCTTGACTTTCGAGAAGATGCAACGTGCCCGTTTGATGCCAGCCCAAAAGATTTTGTTAGCGTAAATAATGGTAATATAAAATTGTCTCATAATATTGCACATATTTTACATAACAATTTAATATTAAAGATCGAATACCACCGCGGGATTATCAAAAATCATGGACGATGACTCAAAAAAATATTCCACCACCTCCGTTAAATTTATTAGTCGATGGCTGTAAAGAAATAGTTTCTATGAATAAAAATAGTAAATTATATTTAAACGTCAAACCAACAAAAACCCCGCCCGCAGAACACAACCCATTTTCACCAAATTCATCGTCCGATATAATAGACCCAACCAACAACCAAAATATAAATGCAAGCCACTGAACCAACTCCTTGCTGCTGCAATATGGAAATTAAAAAAAATGCATCTGAAATTAGACCAATTAACCTATTTGGTTAAAGATTTGTCGAGAAGGATTGTACAACAAAATAATGTAGGAAACAGAAACCGAAAACGGAACTACAAAAATTATTTCCTTTATCGTCAGTAAAAGAATTGGATGAGTTGGAGGCAAGGTGTTGTAACGCTGAATTTCGAGAACAATTGGTAAATAAGATTTATTATATTTATTTTATGTAATTAATTAATTATTGATTATTTGAATTTCAGGTAAATTATCTTACATCATTGGTGAATCTAGGGAAAGGGCTAAGCATGGCGTTTCAGAAGATCATATCTGATTTATTTGCTTTGCAGCTAAATTTCGGGGGGACACAGAAGAAAATTGCTTTTGTTAAATTTAAAAGAATTAATGCAATTATGTTTGGTAAGATTTGCCTATTTTATAAATATTTCACAATGCTGATCATTATCTTTTACACTTTTTTTAGAGGCATGGAAATCCCCACTTGACAGCCTTCAGAGTTTTCAGAGTAAAATAAAATTGGAATTCCGACGAGCACATAACAGACAACACAACAAGAAATTACGTGAAAAACAATATTAGCCGTGTTTCTTGACGTTTGATCTGATCCGGATCAGATCATATATGCTTTCCTTTCATTTGTATAGCTGCGTTTCATGAAATCAACACAAAAATTGTATTATTTTTTGTTTTTAGGTTATTATATTGATCCTATTAGCATTTTGGTTCAAAACGTAGATAGAAAAACAAAAAAACAAATTTTTTTTATGTTTATTTCATGAAACGCAGCTATACAAATGAAAGGAAAGCAGATATGATAAACAAAAAAACAAAAATTATTTATGTTTATTACATGAAACGCAGCTATACAAATGAAAGGAAAGGAGATATGATCTGATCCGGATCAGATCAAACGTCAAGAAACACGGCTATTATAGACTTGATATAAACTAGTTATAGTTTTAGATATAGTATTTATATTAGGTATTTTTTCTCCTTGTAATTTTGAATTATTCCTGAAAATGAATTTATTTACATATTTACTTTTATTTTACTTTATTATAAATAGTTGAAATTATTATTAATTATTTATTTACTAGTGATAAAATGAATTCAATTTTTGTTATTAACATATTATTTTGTTTTGTGATTATTATTTACCTGTAATCTTTTTGATAAATTAAATTACTGTATATTTTTATAAATGAATTAATAAAAACAATATTTATTTAACGAAAAAAAAAATATTTTAAATCAAAATAACATATTCGAGTGACTTCTAGTAATTCATAAACTAGCTACGTATAGCGTAGTTCTACCAGATCGACATAATTAAACAGCACCATCTATCAATCAAAATCTTAAACTACGCATTTACAATTACTACTTAACCATATGTTCGGTTGACATTCGTTCTTTTTTATACGAAATATGGTGTAAAATGATGCTCACTTTGAGTTAAAATTAAGCAATCACGGTGATTGATAAAATAGCGCTGTTGGAGCACTCAATCGTACAACTGGGTATTTCTATTTTTGAAGCCAGCGTTGCATGTTTATTAACTTTAATTTTGCGCCTTTGTGTTGATTGTTACAAATTTTTGCTTGTCATGTTTGTTTTAACCTAAGTTTTTGCTCTCTCAACACAAAC
This sequence comes from Tipula unca, assembly GCA_951394425.1. NCBI lineage: Eukaryota > Metazoa > Arthropoda > Insecta > Diptera > Tipulidae > Tipula > Tipula unca. The sequence continues at coordinate 121,724,915 of OX596381.1, read as the reverse complement.
AACATCCATTCGCTTTATTTAATTTAATATAAAATTATGTCATTTGATGTAAAATAGATAGAAAAAATTGTCGCGTATCGCCGGCAGATAATTATACTTAGTCGTCGTCAAAATGAAAATTAATTGAAAGAATAGGCTAAGCAAAACAAATATTTTCGTCTATTAGTATCATTCACAATTTGTTTTGCATTAAGCATAGCGTTCACAGATAGCAAATATCTTGTAATGTTTTATAATTTTTATGAAAAATGTTTGGGTGTTATTATTTTTGTGATTTATGAATTAAAATATTAGTTTATAATGTAAATAAAATGTTTTATATAAAAAGTGTGAGTGATGTTTTTGTATAATATGTTGGACGTGATTATTGTGGATGTACGATGATATTTTATTATTATTGTAAGTATTTTGTGTGTTATTAAATCATCATTATAATGATAACATTTATTCTTGAATTAATTTTACAACTAATTTGCGTCGATTAGTATTTCGTATTATCACCACTAATGATGAATATTAGTATTTTTACAGTGTTCAAATTTAAAATTTACTTTTCGAATATTTTCTGGATTTTTTTTTTTGGATTAGATTTAGTATAGCAGACACACTACTAGTAGCGCCATTATTTTCGAACGTGGAAATTTTATAAACAAAATATCGTGCTACTTTAATCAAAGTGGGAATTTTATAAATTAAAAATGTATAATATTTACAGAAATTTCCGCCTTTGGAATTAATGCAGTATATATTTTCGCTGTATTGCTTAATAATAAAAATAAATTTATTTATATTTTACAGTGTGCTTAATGTATTTTTTAAATTTTTTTTAGAAAAAATCGACAGTGTACAATATACATGAAGAGGAATTTTGGATGAAAATTGTACATATACATACATATTATGTTATATTGTAATAAAATATTATGTATATATATTTATCTTAACAATAAAGTCGTCTACATGAATTTTTTATTTTTGTAATTGATAGACAACGGAAACTGTTTTTTTTTTCATTAGGGAGCGTAGGGACGGGAGCGTAGTGACGGGAGCACAGCGATTCGAACTTAAATTTGAAAGTAATTTGGTATAGAATTTTGGTACAAACGTGTAAATCAAATAAAGCAAAATTTCAACCGATAATTTGGTACATACGTGTAGATTTTTGGCAGAAGGGACCAATGCTAAGCGGCTTTGAGGAGTTCCCAATTTTAGTATGTGTTTAAATGGTAATAATATTTTATGGTAAACTATAAACAAAAGTACAACTAATCTAAGAAAATTTAATTTTGATACATCGAATTAAATAATATATAAAAATCAAATATATCAATCCCACCTTTGACATTTGACAGATAAAACTATATATAATAATAATAATAATAATTTTAATTATATTTTACAGTGTGCATTTTAATAATTTTTTTTAGAAATAATCGACAGTGTACATTATACATAAGAGGAATGATGAAAAATATTGTAATAAAATATATTTTATATTGTAATAAAATATTATTTAAATATTATGGAAATTTGTTTAACGCTTAATTTGCAGAATAAATAGGGTAATGTAATATAATGAATGGTAAATTTTTGTGATATGTACTACAAATATATATGATATTAAATTGTTAATCCAAATAAAAAAATCGTTATTTTCAAATTTTTATCTATTACATAATGTAATTTTATTTTTGAATTTGGTACGTTAATTTGTATCGTTCATTTTTTCATCATTCGAGAAGGAATTTTCATGACAGCAGTTGAGTAATTATAGTAAAATAATCATAAATTTTTTATTTAGCTGAAAAGATCGACGATTTCCGAACCGTGGTAATTAATTACCAAGAGGAATTGAAGAGTTTATTGGGAAATGATATGCCTCGAGTGCGAGAAGGTATTATAAACAGGCAATTTATTAGTGCCCTCGCATTAAACAAAACGATGCTTTTGCATTTTTTGTTTGATGCGGGATTACTCAAAAGAGAATTGTTTTGCCCAAAATGCGAAAGCCTGATGAAGCTTATGAATAATGAAGATGTCGAAAAATCTTGGTGGAAATGCGCGAAAATGGCAAATGGTGTTCGATGCGGAAACCGAAGAAGTATCCGCCATAATTCGTGGTTTTCATCATCGAAATTAAAACTGGGTCTAATATTGCTCATTACGTACGATATTATTCACAAAGTCGGCTCAACCGCACTTATGAGTGAATATTGCATGTCATCCGCTACAGCCGCGGATTAGAATATGTACGTAAGGGAAGTCATGGTGGAGTACATGATGGACCAATCTCTACCGATTGGAGGGCCGGGAATAATCGTAGAGATTGATGAGAGCAAATTCGGCAAGAGGAAACACAATAGAGGACATCATGTGGAGGGGCAGTGGGTGTTCGGTGGGGAAGAAAGAGAGACCGGGAAATGTTTTTTGGTGAAAGTAGAAAATCGAAACCGTTTAACTCTTACGGAAATAATTAAAAAAAACATTCTCCCCGGTACTACTATTATCTCCGATTGCTGGAAGGCCTACAGCAATCTAGGAAAAGAAGGATATGACCATTCGACCATAAACCACAGCATATCCTTCGTCAACGAGACAACCGGTGCCCATACAAACACCATAGAAAGCACGTGGAGACACGTAAAAGCGACACTGCCCCAGTATAATAGGCAATCGGATTATACTCTTTATTTAGCAGAGTATATGTTCCGAAAATTGGTGGCGGCGAGGGGAAAAGATCCCGTTAATATGTTCTTCGAGATTGTGCGGTCAAAAACATTTATTGACGACAATTAAGTGATATTAGTTTAAGAGAGAATGTTAACGGGATCTAATTTATGTTTAAGATTGTGATGAATTATTGTGTTAATAGTGTTATATATTTTTTTTACAAAAATATTTTATTTTTTTATGTTTTAAAATTAGAACTTGAACAGTTAATTTTAAAACCGGGGATTAGGCCTAATTTTTTGGGGAACCTCGTTACAAAAAACGCATTGAAGCCTACCTCTAGGGTAATGTTGGAAACGGCTTATTATTATTTATTATATATATATATATATATATATATATATATATATATATATATATATATATATATATATATATATATATATATATATATATATGTATATATATATATATATGTATATATATATGTATATATATATATATATATATATATATATATATATATATATATATATATATATATATATATATATATATCAAATACAATGAAAAATAAAACTGGTTAGAAATACATATTGTGTTGTGATGTTTTTATTTTTATTTTTCCATTAGAAATATTTGACTGTACATACATAACAAATTGAAGTATAATTTATGTACAAGAAATAAATTATAATTTAAAAACATGACATACATGTAGCTAATGTAATATGTATGTAACAGCTCAATATTTTATTTATTATGTATAGTATAAATTTTACCTCATTTAAAAAATCTCTAAATTGTTCGCTTCACATGAATCTCGGGATACTCGATATCATTCATTTCAATCGCATCGATTTTATCATAATCCAATAGCTCGGAGTTTAATGTTTGTATTATTCAAATACGAAGAGGTAGCTGCTTTTGAGATTCAAACGATTTTAACACATCCACAAAGTTCATCAGGAAAAGCATATCGCTTTCGGTTTTTTCCTTAAGTCGTCGATGGATTATACTCGTTCTTCAATATCGGGTCAGCAACGTCATTCAAATAGGTCGCTTCGATCTCTTCTAAATTATCATCCAGGCTTATTTTTGGTTCGGTTTTAATCACGGGATCCTCATATATTTGATTGTTGACCGGCCGATAAGGAGAACTTGGCTTTAATATTATGTCATCAGGATCAACTTCAAATGATTCGACGCCATACATTTCTCTATAATGCGATTCATCGATTATTTTCACAAGGAATAATAGGAACGGAAGTATGGCCAATTACATTCGGTTAAATGTTCAGATTTCATGCGGGTTATCCGCTGTCGAAAACATCGTCGTATATTTTCCCATTTCTGTTTAATTTCATCAACTGGACGCGTTGTTGTTGTTTTATTTATCACAAATTTATTTAACACAATATTACACCCAACATAACAAAATGTGTATTAATAAAAATAATTATATTCGTTTAAAATAAATATTAATAAAACTTTATTAACAATAAGAGAAACACAACTGAATAATGGCGTTTGGTGTGGTTTATATTTTTGATTTGACGTATAATTTTACACATAGAAAAAATCGACATTTTCACTGTTTGCTACATATTTCTATTTTTTTGACAAATGAATCTATTTTCATTTGATTACAAATATTTTTACCCAAGACTCAAACCATAAATGTTACATTCAGCAAGTATATAAGACACCAACCACCGTAGTTCACAAAAAATCCGCAGTATATGACTTAGTTCACAAAAAATCCGCATTATATGAAGTGGCGCCACCGTCGCTTTGGTGTGTGTCTGTTATACTAAATCTGTTCCATATCGGGAAATTAATTTGAAAGACAAGAACAAACATAGGAACAAACAAAATTTTGTTGAACTTTTTTACTTTTTTTTAATGTCGATTTTCTTTGGAAAAAATTTGTTGCATTATTTTTACACCTATTTTGTTTTCGTAGAGTTAGACATGAAATTTTGCTATCGCAATTTCATTTGTTTCAATTTATTTTTCAGTATCATGTCTTTTTTTGTTTATTAGGAAAAAGAAAGAAACCCATTTATTTTAATTTCCTTTCCTCTAGAAAAATGGATATTATAATTTGTTTTTACTAAGAAGCAGTGTACATAACATCGGGAGAATTTAACATAGTATTGAGTTGAAGTTAGACGCTGATGTTTTCGCTCAAAATTTAGCCCATTTTGTTAGACTTGCCAAATTTTTCATTATCATTTTGAGATTGGCTGTGTCAATACTAAATTGTTTATTATTGTGCGTTTTGAGATAACATGTCTTATTTTAGATTTTTTAATTTATTAGTTCTAGCCGTGACTTTAAATAACAAATAAATTCAACGAAATGGAGCAAAATATGGATATGGCCATATTGGGACTGATTTACTGACTAAACAACAAAACACAGTTCCAAATTAAACGGAGACTTTTGGAACTGTATTGCACTTATTACTGACATGAATCAATATTAATAATTAATATTAATCAAATAACGAAAGGTGATTTCTGGTAGATCGGTGTACCGTCGAACAAAACGATTCTCATATGTATGCAGTGTGCCAGAAAAAATTAAATCTAAACGTAATTTTTCAAGGAATGAAAACGTCAAAAACGTCATTTATTGAAAACCATGAAAACAATAAAGTATTCGGTAGAAAAAGGTGGTTTTTGATTAAAAAATTGATACTTCGCAAAAACAAAACATATGTATTGTATTTCAATTTCATTTTGTATATATAAAAAATAAAAACAAATCATATAATTACTACATATATCTAATATCACTTTCAATAGGAATTTTTTTTTTTTAAATTAAAAAGTATAATATCAAAATGATCGCTCAGTCTTGGCCCCTTTGTTTATTGTTGTATAATTCATTAGATTTAATTTTTTTTATTAATTCGCTGTTTATTTGTAGGTTAAAACAAGAATAATCATTGGTTTTTAAATAGCCTTTTGTTAATAATATGCCTTTCAGTGAATCAACACTTAACCGATTCCGAGATTTGGTTTTGTTCAGGTTGATCTGCGAAAAAGTCCTCTCAACGTTTGCTGATGAATTAGGCAAACTTAATAATTCAAATACAAATTTTTCTATAAGTGGAAAAGCTATTGATTTGTCCTTGCGAGTAATTAAACCAATAGTTTTCCAGAAAACTTGCAAATCAACTATGTCTGGTGAATTTCCAAATAAATCTTTAAAATTCAAGTTTCTTATTTCTCGAAATTCTGAATCTATTAATTAGAGGTTTTCTGTAGTGATTAAATTAGGAAATTTTAGGAGTGAATTTATTTCTTTCCGCATAATTTTCTGAGGATTAATCAAAGCTATATCTTTTAGTATGGAATTTCTAAAATCGAAGCGTTTGATTATTTGTTCACATAATTCGATATTTTATATCTATAATGCAATGATTATTGAATATTTGGATTTCATTCGAATTTATATTGGTCGTTAAAATAAACCTTTGAACATCTACTCCTAAATAAAGCTTGTCGTCTTCAATAAGGTTATGAGGATGTTTAAAATCAATGTGTTCAATTTGTTTTGATTTAATACACTGCGGTTTTAAGAAATTATCAAAAATTGTCATTACTAGACGTATGATTTCTTCATACATAATATGAATCTGCGGATTTTAACTTTGGAACAGCTTATTTAATTCGTTTACTTTGGGCAAAATATATTTTAAAAACTTTAAATACAGTTCATTTATAGGATTTTTTAATTTTATTAGAATTGATTCCGCGCTTTCAATGTTATCGTTTTGAACTGCTAATCCGAAATATATTTTTAATGGTTCGTATAAGGTAAGCAGGCGGTTTACAACACTTCCCAACGACAACCATCTAGTTTGGCTAGGGTGTAAAAGTTTCCTAGGCTTATCGTCCAACAACACAATTATTTCTTTTAAATGTGCGGACCGTTTCGGGCTATTCTGAACGTAGCAATAAATATCTCGAGCTATAGCTTCAATTGTCGATGGGAGTTTTAAGAATGCGTACGAATGGCAAATACATTTCATGACCACTAAATTATCATAATCTTTCTTCAAAAGAGCAGCCACGGAGTGATTTTTTCCCGTCATGTTATTGGCACCATCGGCGGCAAAACCGATTAAATTTTTTTTATAATTAATATTTTCTTTTATAAAAACTATTTCAGTATACAAGGTAACGGCGTCTGTCTCAACTACTTCGATTAAATTAAAAAAATAATCATATACTTGGAAATTTATAATTAGTCGAACTACTAAACTTAATATTTTTGTGGATGAGACATCTGTCGATTCATCGATACAAAGTGAAAATTTAAATTGTCTAAGTACAGCGCATACCTTTTCATATTGTTGGTGGCCAAGTACGTTTTTTTACCAAGCAAGTTGTGTTTGTTCTGCCGCAGCTTATATTTTCTGCGATCTTTGAGTCTTTGCAAGCGTTTTTTATCATTGATGTTAAATGATCCGACAAATTGAATGCTAAATTATGTTCTGCAGTTAGTGCTGCAATTTGCAATTCGGGCTTTCATAACTTGGTCTTTTAATTTCGTGCATTCTTGCAATTTGCTAGAAATCGTTGGTTGCATCTAAATTGCACTTGATTTTGTAATATGACCATCTATACATACAGACTGTATGACGGATTATCAACAGTTTATTTCGGATATTCACAAATTCACAATTCCTACTGAAAATCATTTATTTTAATTAACAATATGTAATAATTATATTATATAAACATCTAATTTTATTATAATAATACATAATAAACTTAAATAGCTACACGAAATATAATTAAAACAATACACACAAAAATTATCGGTGACACGGAATCTAAAAATCAAATCAAATAAAACTTCAAAATTCAAAAAAAAGCAAACTATAATATGCAGTACATTTATATTACACTGCGTATTACAGTTTGCTAATTTTGTGATTATTCAAAAACTTGCTCATAATTTAAAAAATAATTATGTTTTAGTTGGTAACCATGCGGATCATTTTGTTCAAAGATAGAATTTTTTTAACTCGAGTATGGCAAAAGTAGGAGGAACTTATATCATTTTAAGTGATTTGATTGATGAGAGACCAGGAATTATATTATGGTAAATTCTCCCGATGTTATGTACGCTGCTTCAGAAAACTAAATACATATATAATTTTTTATAATTTTTATTTCTTTTGTGGAAACACATCGAAAAATAAAAAGAACAAGAAGTTTTTTGGTAATTCATTAATTTATTTATATGTTTGATTATGTCAGAACATATTGTAGTCTAATTCAGTAAAATTTCAAAATATTTAAAATTAATTCAGTTTCAATAGCTGATGAAAAAAATTAATAAGCAATATATTGAAAATTTAGGGAATGCACAAAAATATGTTCTGCAAAAATATGGTACCACAAAAACTTTGCAACAAAAACAAATAACGCGAGCGAAACCGTTCGCGATCTTTCCCGCCAGAAATTATAACTTGACTTTTCTTTGCTAATCACCAAAAAGAAACTAATTATAAATTAATAATTGGGATTAACATTAAATTAATTTAGTGTATATACTATCATTTAGAATTTAATCATGGATTTATATTATGTTTATTTCATATGGATGGCCCCAAAAGAAAACATAAGTTATGTTGAAGATGATTAAATTCTTAAAGGGATGATAAGGTCACTTCAAAGTTAAACTAAAAAATTGATTTATCACCATGTGATTTCTTTAAGAGAAAAAAGGTAAATCTTAACGATTACAAGTACCTCGTTTAATCACTTATAATTTATAAACAAAAAACACGACACTGCGATGAAGAACTATTTATAAAATTTCTTCTAATTTAATTTAGTTTTTGTCGTCCGATTTCACTATTGGAATTTAATTGATAATGTTTATCGTCTGGTTTCACTGTGCAATATGATCTATGATGCTATACGAATGCTATATATGTATACTTTGGCTATTATTATATATAATTGCTCTTTTCTCATGAGATGGTAAACAAACACGATCATCTGCCCGCAATTGTGTCTACTAAAGTAGCAACCAATACATATTTATAGTGCATCACTGTATATAGAGTGTGAGCTCCCAGGTGTTCGAAAACTAATGACCACAAATACTGTAATACACCACCTGGCCACTAGGGTAGATACTGCGACAGGGGAAAGTGAAGGTATAAATGAGCTATTACGCACTGAAAAAGAGAGTTTATTCGGTAAATTGCATAATCACGGAGCATCAAATCCGTTCCAAGAAAGGCCAAATATAGGAAGATCACCTACAAATGATAAAAGTAGCAACTTGTTAGCTTCAAGCTTGATCAAGCCGATGCTTTTTCTAATGCCAGAAATGATGCTAGCGGAAATTTTACGTTTCAAGTAGCTGAATGTAGTGAAAGAACTGTTGGCCTAGAAAACAAAAAATATGGATCTATTGGGGAGGCTACAGCAAATTTAGCAAGCATTTGCCAAGCTAAATGAAGAAATCGAGCATCTAATGCGAGAAAATTAAAACCTAAAATTGAATCGGGATTCAAAAGAACATAGTGAAATAGGAGATATTGAACCAGAGAAATTCAACTACTGCATTGATGAGGATGAATTAGATAAGGAGTTGGATTGGATCCTAAAGAAGAAAGAACAGTCCAGGAAGAGTAAGAAAAGAAAACCTGAATCGTCACCTGAGGCTGAAAAATTAAATGGTACCGGTACCGAACCAAAAGTTGTTCAACCCAAGGTCAATCATCCAAAAGGTAGAAAATCTAAGAACAATGTTGCACCATGTTTGGTGCAACCTGTTTGACATTTCCAAAATAACTTTCGATCAGTGCGTTATTATAATGAAAGTCCTTCGTAGTTTGGTGATAATGGTCAGGTTTAGGATGAATTGTAGAAATTGGCAAAAATAGAGGTAAAAATGGTATGAAAACTTTCAACATTTCTTTAAAAAATCAAAGCCTATAAAAAATATTTGGTGTTTCATCTTTAATATCACTCATTTAACAATCCACTAGAATTTTGAAAATCAAAACGGGATGAAAAAAACAAGGTCACTACCTTGTTTTTTTCATCCCAATTTTCTTGTTGCCTCGTATTATTTCTTTTTTCTCGCCTTTTCTCTACCGCGTTCTGGTTTCAACCATTCCGGTAATTTTCTTTCCATCGCTCTCTCCTCAAACAACAACATCAGTATCATCACCAATACCGGCTAATTAGCTATGCAAGTCATCGAACAGCTGATCAATTGCGGTTAGTTTAATATAATTAAATCCACATGTATGGGTACGTATAAAGATAAGCTTGAGACATTGAGACATTTTAAATTTAGTCAGTAAAAAAAATATTTTGTAAGCGAAAACAAAATTTAGTGAAAGGGCAGGTTCAAATTCATAAATAGCGACATATTTTGAATTTGGAGCTTCAAATTTTTTTGGGAACTTCGTTGTTTTTATATCCATATCAAATGGAATGTTCCCAATTTTTTTTTATTTTCATCGACGAGGATATAATAGAGTCCTCCTCGTTTTTATTTCACAAATGCTTTTAAATAACGGAATGCAAATTTCGCAGTAAATTTGTTTGCGGCATCACTCATGGGATATGGTTTAATATAGACCTTTTGGCCCATGTCTAAAGCCCGATGTCTTGTTCGTAGATTATAGTGAATCGCATATTTGTTGTACGCTTTTACTATATTATTCTTGACCTCTTCATGTACACTTGCTAATCTATCTGGAGTCTCCAACCCAATCCAAGTAGTTATCGTTTAGTATATCTGCATCACGAAGCAGTTTGTATCCATCAGCATGCAATTTTTTGTGGTAGCCAAATACGAGAAAGTGTGGCGAATAGTTGGTTGTTTGATGAACCGCATTTCTAAGAGCGCTTCCCATATCTGGCAAGAATTTATCCCAGCTTGAATGTTTTTCTTTAACATATGCTCGTAGCGCAGCCACAATCGATCGGTTTACCCGTTCTGAAGCGTTACTTTGAGGATAATAATATGCGGTTTTGATGTGATGAATCCCCAAATTTTCTACTAATGCCTTAAACTATTTTCCGACAAACTGGACACCATTGTCACTATGTATGATTTCTGATACACTTAATAGTGAAAATAATTCATCTCGTAGGGATTCTACGAATTTAATCGCTGTGCCTTTAGTTAATGGCTTTAAATAAACAAATTTTGTTAAATTATCCAAGACAATTAAAATCATAGTTTTATCTTATGACGTTCTTGGGTATAGCCCCAACAAATCCACGTACAGTTTTTGCCATGGTCTCTCCGATGAAACGAGCTTACCTAAAGGAGGGCGTAAATTCTGGTTAGTAGATCTAGTTTGTTTACATATATGTCTCAATTGGTCACATATGTGTATTGTATTATATGTGTGTATTTGGATAGCCATTTTAGGCCAATAATATAGGCGTCTCAAGCGGTACATCATGTGCGTGGATAATTCGATTTTCCCGTATTTCATTTGGTATCCACAATATAATATCTGTAAGTTGAACGTGCGATTTAGGTTCAACTCTAACAAAAATCTTCACATTTAGCTAGCGTAAATTAGGGTACATTTGTGCATTTTCTTTTATTTTTGAGCGCATATCATTATAATTTGGATCCTGTAACTTACTACTATCGAAAACCGTGCTGAGATAATGCGTCTGGAACGATATTATCTTTGCCATATTGAAGTCGAAGCCCTGCAACTTCAAACTCCATCGCGCTAAACGTCCACATAATTCTATTTGCGTCATTAACCATTGCAGTCTGGCGTGGTCTGTAATTAATGTCAACCTATAGTCTTCGATGTAGGATCGAAACTTCTTAACACTCACTATAGCTACCAGACACTCTAGCTCAGTTACTGCATTTAATTTCTGTGACATGAAAGCGATCAGTTGTTCATTTTCTTCACAATCTTTCTGGAAAAGTACACTTCCAATGCCTTGTGTGTTGTAAAAACTTAACTTAGTAAAGACTACGTCTGCTTCCTCGGTCCATTTAAATTTAACTGCTTTTTTTAGTAGATTGGTAATTGGTGCGGTCACCTCAGCATAATTGCATATAAACCTACGGTACCAGCCGTTGTTATTAATTCTTCGCTATTTTTGCCTAATATGCTGACACTAATATGTCTCGCAATCCAAATTTTATCTGCCCGAGAATTGAAATTTTTGCGTAAGGACGAGGATCGTTGTCTAAAAATTCCGTGATCATGGATATAGCACATAGATTGATTATACGATTTTTGATTCCGCTAGTACGTTCTTTTTCGTTTAAACTGGTTATTCTGAGAGTTGTTATTTACAGGATTATTGAGATCAACTGATAAAATCGATGCTTGTAATTCAATTGTTTTGCATTTATAAAATATGTGGTTCCCCAGCTTGTGTCGCGTTTGGTACTACATTTCCCTGTAGACGTTTCTCTTGGCACCCCAAACAATCTGCCATGTTCATTCCAGCTAAGCAACATCCTTCACAAAAAGTAAGGGTTTTATCCATTCGGCAAGCTACATATTTATGACCAAGGTCCTTGCAATTTCAGCAAACGACATACGATTGTCGTTGATTGCATTAATGCTGTTTGAGGATGTTGCATTGGAGTACGTTTCATCGTCCGTTTCGCTTTTGTTCCTTACCTTATCTAAATGAATGCTGGTTGATCGTTGATCGTGCTCTGATAGTTGGGCAACTGCCTAAGATCGTCTTGGGCGGAACTCAATAAGACGGAAGTATTCCATATTTTTTCATAATTTTCGCAAATTCTTCTTAATTTTTCTAACGAAGTGATGATCATATTACTTGTCGCATTTTTCAGAGCGGGGTTCATGTTATCCAAAAGAATTTCAAGAATTTTATCTATTGGTAATGGTCTCTTTAGATGGTAATTTGTACTCTCAATTTCCGTTAAAAAATCATTGAAATTTTCTTTTGGATACTGCATTCTACCACGCATGTACCTTCGCACTTCTCTATCGCTCTCCACGCTACTGAATCGTTCTAATAATGATTCTTTCAATTGGTTCCACGTTGCGTCTTTATTTTTGCGGATAAAGGTTAGTACCATTTGTCAGCCTTATCTGATACGAACTTACGCATCAATGTTACCAACTCCTGTATAGCTATTCTATCCCGATATGCGTGTTCTTCCAACTTCATGATAAAATCCTGTACGTTTTCGTCGCTGCGTTTACTTTCCCGTCCAGTAAATGAATCTTATGAATACTGGCGATTAGCTTGTTTAGATGTGTGCCTGGGAACATACGGTTCTGAATCTTCTGAACTGCTTTGTGACTCCGATTCTTCGAATCTTCTTGGGATGACATTGAAAGGTCTCGATGTTGGCTGCCGAGTCAAAATACGTTGCTGATTCAGCGAAGTAGATATTGTTTGTTTAAATTCATAAGACATTTCATCTAGTCTTTTAGCTTTGCTCGAAAGTGTAGTTTCGAAATCCGTTTCTGAGTTTTGATTTCTTCCCGAATCGTGTTTTTTTCCAGATCCGATTTTCTGGGTCGTACGTTCCTCGCTGCCCCTGAAGTAGAAGGTTGAAAAACAGTCTGCTTTGCCAATTGAGTTGCAGTTTCAATCCGTTTAACATCTCTTTTTATTGATCGTGCCATTCGATCAAACAGATCCAGCTACTATGTTGATTCCGCTAAGGTTTTTAAATGAAGTACCTAGACGTTGTGCTCGGTCTCTCCAATGTACCACTTTAATGAGCAACATGTGTCTTTCGTTTACTGATGTTCGATGTAATCTAATAATTCGTCCATCTCAAGAAACTTTTGGTGTATTGCATTTAATTCCTTATCTGGTGTGTCAGTCGCATGCGTATGTTTGGGTTTTCAACTAGAGGTCAGATTCTTTTTGGAGTGCCTCCATAAAAGATTTTTCAATCCCCCACTTGTGAAGCCGTAATTCCCCGAATTAGAAATTTGATATTGAGTTATTTGCAATGAGGTTAAGTAAGATGTAGCCATATAAACAAAACAAATTTTTTGGAATGGGTACTTTAGGTTTTTATAACTTTTTTTATAAGAATTTGGCATGATCCTTTCTAATGTTTATAAAATTTTAAAAAATTGACGACATATGTAATTTTTTATACCAGGATTTCGAATATCCCAAAAAGTTGAATTGGAAATAACTCTTCTTTTGCATATTTATATATAGACCACAGATGTGATACTCGTATTAATAAATATTCTATATTGTAAATTTTCTGTACGTAAATTAAAATCACTATATTTGTTAAAACGATAATTAGTGAAAAATACCGGTGGGAAGTTAGCACGAAAATGACACTGGGAGCTCTAGTGGTTTGTATCTTGGTTAATTGGTTTTTTGTACTAAAACAATGAATTGTGTATTAGATAACAATAAACATATCATGAAATAAAAAAAAAACTCTTTATATTTCATAATATTTATTTTAAATTAAAATTAAAATTAAAATTAAAATATTAGTATATAGAATTTTCGAGTACTGAATTATTCAAATTTACATTAAATTGAAAAATTTACTATTGGAAATAATGTGAAAGTTCCAAAAGTTCAGGTTGGCCTTAATCTTTAAAATGTCAAGGCTAGTTTTGATTCCAGGTAGAAGAACAACTCTTTGACATTTTCCAAGCCTGTGGTCAGAATTTTTGTATGACGCATTTTCGAGTACTGAATTATTCAAATTTACATCAAATTGAGTGAATGCATTAAAAACCGGAATTTGATACTAGATGTCATTGATGAAAATTTGAATAAAAACTAGACTTGACATTTTAAAGATTAAGGCCAACCTGAACTTTTAGTACTTTCACATTATTTCCAATAGTAAATTTTTCAATTTGATGTAAATTTAAATAATTCAGTACTCGAAAATGCGTCATACAAAAATTCTGACCACAGGCATGGAAAATGTCAAAGGGTTGTTCTTCAACCTGGAATCAAAACTAGCCTTGACTTTATGCGCATAATGTGGACGTCGAGTGATTTTTTAATATCGTAGAAGCCGAATGAAAGAATTAAAGTGTGGAAAGGCGGATTGAAAGAATAGGCCAAGCAAAACAAATATTTCCGTCTATCAGAAAAAAAATCAATTCATAATTTGTTTTGCATTAAAAATAGCGTACACGAAAAAGAATTTAAATTAAAAAAAAAAACAACTATCGTTTTTTGCAGAAAAGCTGCATGTAAATATCGAAAAGAGATCGAAAATGGCTGTAATTCTTGACGATGTACATATATTCTTGATGATGGGATAATGGAGATGATGAAAAAGGTCAGTTTTGTTTTATCGATTTCAAATATATTTATTAACTTATATTGTATTTTATAAATTACAAGGACAATGATGATTAATACCTGATCATTTGCGTATCTCTGAGATTCCTGTATACAGAGAAAAGGTTTACAATTAATTGGGTCCAATTCATGATTGTAAGTAATTGATTTGCATTATAGTGATTTAATTTAATTAAATTACTTCTCATTCCAGCATTATCAAAACTATGCCAGCTTGCACATGGAACGTTCATTATATTTAAGATTAGATCCAGTAGGTAAATTTAAACTATGTTTACTTAATATTATGTATATGCACACGATTGATAAGGCTTCTCAATTTTTTTAACACTAATATGTATGCCATACATACAGCTTTGTTAAATTATTGGTATCGGTGATTGATAGATGATACGCTATAGTTAATTACGAATATTATGGGAACTAATTCCAAAATTTTCATGATACTAAGATGACTGATAAATCAAATCAAATTTTCAAAATTTATTATGTTATAGTCGGATTTTTACTAACTTTTTTTTAAGTTAGCTAGCCTATTACCTAAAGATTACTAGGTGTAATAAAAACGACAACACAGTAAAATTTTCGCGAAAACTAGAGAAAATTGTGATCGACTGAAAATTGAAGTACATTTGAAAGATATAAGTGACAATTATGGGAGTTATGTGAAACTTAAAGCACATACATTAATAACCTTGTAACAAAAACAAACCTAGTAGTTTAATGTTAATTTGACAATTAATTCATTTCAAACCATTATTCCGGCGTTTTCCGAATTGTATATTATTCTGCAGTGTTAAAAACATTGATTTAAAAATTAAATGGATGTTACCGATCTTTGATGACTCTTTGATGAAGCAGTCTATTTTGAGCCAAATTCTTATAATAACAATAACAAAAAATTAATGATATTTAATGACCCTGCGATTGGGTGTACTATGTTCCACTTGGATCTATATAGTTCTGAGTTTGTCCGTTATCCTGTTAATTAACTTATTTCGATATATATATATGGATCTGTGCATGTTAACCGAAAATCTTGTCTGTCACAATTATTCACGATTGTGTGTTCCGGTTATATAATAGCATTGAAAATTAACCAAAATAAAACAAAACTAAATTTATTATCCCATTTTGTGTTCATGGCATTCACAATAGAGGGTACGGCAAACAGTGGTTCCTGACGCCAACATACACTTGGGTATAAATCATTCACACATTGATCAATTTTAAACATAAGTGCAAAAATATCAAAAATCCAATGTTTGTGTAATTTTCTTGAATGCAGATCAAAGTATATTTCAACATCGATCCAGTGGTTCCTTTTAATACTTATACCGTGCCAACAGCGATTTTTGGGGTCAACATCTGAAGTACACGTTTTTAGTGAACTTTTCAGTATGAAATTTAGTGGTAAAAAATGGAAAACAACAGAAAAATAATTTTATTAATAAGAAGTATTGCTTCCATTCTATAATTTATTGATTTCGCCAAAGTACTCATCAAATGTTGGGGTATCGCCTCCCATTCTCTATGATCGCCTGTTGCAGCTTCTGGTGGCTCGTTGGAACAATATTTCTGGCTCGAATTCTTTTTTTCAGCTCGTCCCATAAATATTCGATGGGATTGAGGTCCGGACATCACATAACAGGCACATCCCCCTCTTGAAGGTATTGGTACATTTTACCATATATTCGAGTCACGTTCTTCATTGCAACATTGTACAAATCGCTCTCCTGATCTTTTGTACACTTTTCTCGATCATTATTGCCACACAGACACCTTTAAACAACCATTGGATTTTATGATATTTTTGAACTTTAGTTGAAAATTGATCAAATATTCGAATTTTTTACACCCAAGTGTAGTACAGCTGTTCAACCCATCTGTAACAAATCTAAGTAGACATTAATCTAATCAAATGTTTTGAAATTATGTTGCCATATACAATGGCACTGTATTACAAATAAGATTAATATTGTTACATGTAAATCGAAAAATAAATTATTCTCTTGGATATCAACCAGAAAAATTAACCACATTAAAAATTTGAGATCAAATATAAATTTTTATTTAATATTACATTTAATAGTTTTTTGTTTGGTTAAAAATTTAAAGACTCTAAAACTCCAAAAAGGCTTAGAGTGTTAACAGTGAATAACACGTAAATGTAAAAAAATTATTTGAAGGTTAACCACCAAATACTCTTAATTTTCAAAGGAGTGAAATTCCACAAAGAAACTCCTCTAACAAAGGGAAGGACAACAACTTCCTAAATAGATTAATAAATAGTTGCCTAGCTTCCGAAATTACGGATAAAAAGTTCAAACGCATCCCTATTCAGCAAATTTTCTAAATACATCTTTACATGTTCTTTTGACCGAACAATTGAATATTATTGTGGCTTGCTACTCGTAAGTTATACATGATTTTACGCGATTTTGTTGTAGTTTTCAAAATTGTGATTTGGTTTATTGATTTTATTTTATAACCCATTTTCAACATATGAGCTCATTCATAATGGGGTGTGTTTGGCCTAAATCAATTGTAATATATTCTGTTTAATTCTTTTCTATAAAATTCACATAATATAAATATATTTTATCTACAGATATTTTTAAATTTTCTTAAGATAATGCATATTCAAAAATTATCAATATTTATCACAAATCTCACTAAGATTTTTCGATAGGCCTGAACTAACACTACAATCATGCCGAACCGTTTGAAAAGCTATAATGGCTTTCACATGGTCAAATTGCGGTTTCACTAAATTTACATTTTAGTTTGTTTTTGCACGCTTATCCTACGGATTAATTAAGTTTGTTTAATTTGTGATCTGTTTGGCTTAATTCCATACATATGGTTTTACTTTGATGCGAATCAAATAAAGTCAACCTCTCGTCTAGAATTAAATTTATGAAATGTTAGCAGCGTATGTTAATAAAGTATCCCTGATTATGGACGTTGTATCAGAATAGTGGCTTTGCAGTTGTCATCTTTTTAGTACAGCTAAAAATTGAATGATATTACTCCAACTGAAATCTTGTATTAGTGGAGCGATTTGTTTGGGTATTACGAGTTTTCATGTATTGAGCAGCTTCTTTAGTTCATTTTGATAAGATGTAAGAGATGTTTATAACGTTTGCTACTATGTTAGATGGTGACGGAGTTTTCAAACTAGTTATTGTTCAGTTGGCAATGTATATTTGTGGTATTGTCGTCCCATAAATGTTTAAAAGGCGCTACTTGATAACAAGAGGCCACTTCTCTTAATCCAACATTTAGGTCGCAATCTTTTTTGTTGATATGAACTCTTTAAAAAAATTACGCTGTTATTCCCAAGGTAACTTAATTGTTTAAACTAAAAAATTGGATCAACTCATAAATCAATGTTATAAAATAATAAAAGTTAAATAAATTTTCTTGTCACCCCACCAAATTAATTTTTTTCAATAAAACTTAAACTATTCTTTATAAGTTACACGTAAAAATACGTAAGTAAAATTATAAAGCTCTATGGGGTCTTCTCGTCATTTAAAATAATTTTTGCCTTTTAACAAAAAAGTTGAAATCTATTACAAATTCAATAAAGACCGTCAATATTTCGTCCAACCATTCATACAAGCTTACAATTAAAAAACTAATGATTATGCTACCTTTGCACGTTCAAAATACCGCGGCCCTTTAAATAATTTCAGTGGGCCGGTTAGACTTTAAATAAAACCAAAAAGACATGTATGGGTAAGGTTGTAGTTTCCCATTAAATACTATTAATTGTTCCGTCGATTAAATCGAGCTTGCATTCGCATGGCGGCTGAGGCATGCTTAATATTTCATGATGTTGAATATTCGACAACTTTTACAAATTGATTTGAAGTCACAAAGTAATAATCGATGATTTATTAATTAATAATTAATAATTAATATTTATACGATTTAATAATCACTCAATTAATTGAACACACAAATTTTATTTAAAATGTTTTTGTCGCAATTTGCACAGGCGCTGGAGGCAGCGCAGGAGCTATTCGGAATTATTCACTGAATTATACTGAACTCTTATGGTTCCGAATATATATTTTAATATAGTTTCAAATAGATATTCGACTTCAAAATGGCAACAATAAAAAGAACCTTTCTGGTCTGGTAACAATCGAACTCTGGTTTTTTTATATTAAAAACAAAAATCAACAAAATATAAAATCAATGATTACTTATTTATAAAAATTAAATCTAATTTTGTACGCAACCATTAAAATCTAAAGTGCAAACGAAAACAATAAAAATCTAAATGGTACAAAATAAAAATGAAAAATGAAGATCAAAATGAAAACACTACAAATACTCCCCCTCCAGAGAGATCGAAGATCTATCGAAGAAAATATAAGAAACGAGAAGGGGTCCTGGATACACGACCCGAACTTGTAGTCCTTACACTTTTTGGTGCAAGATCGAAGTGAACCTTTTTTTTACTTTTCGGCCCTGCAGCAAGTACCCCAGGCACGTTAGCCGAAATAGAAGGTTTTGGTTCGAGAGTCGGTAAAGATGGTCCAGTATTTGTAGTCAGTGTTTGCTGATTGTCGGTGAAACATGGTTTCAGTCTGTTGATTGAAATTTTGGTGTGTCTTCCGTTCAAATCTAATGTATAAAATTTTGGTGTACGGTCAATTACTAAAAATGGTCCTGTATATGGTGGTTGCAGTGATCTGCGTACTGCGTCAGTTCGTAAGGAAACGTGCGAGCAAGTATGCAGATCTTTACTGATAAAAATTTTGTCCGTTGCGTGTCGCGATGCCGGTATAGGTCGTATTTCGTCAAAGTGTCGTTTTAGATTAGTAACAAAGTCTGATTGTAAAATTTGTTCGTTCCTAGGATCTAAAAAGGTACCTGGAACTCGAGTCGTAAGCCCAAATACGAGTTCAGCAGGTGTTGCTTTCAGTTCGTCGCTGTACGTCGTTCGTAGTCCAAGTAAAATTGAAGGGAAAACACTAGTCCAATCTGTTCGATCGTAGCACATAATGGCAGACTTGATGACACGGTGCCATCGCTCGATCATACCATTACATTTTGGATTGTAACTAGTTGTTCTCCGTCGCTCGAATCCAAGTAAGTTTGCCAGTTCGTGAAAAAGTTGCGATTCGAATTGCATGCCTTGGTCCGTAACAATGGACTCTGGCACACTAAAGCGAGCTATCCAATTAGAGTAGACAGCGAAGGCAACTGTAGCAGCAGTAATATCAGGAACTGGAATCGCCTCGGGCCAGCGGGTGTATCTATCAATCAATGTAACGCAATACCGCTGATTATCAGAAACTGGTAATGGACCAATGATGTCGAGGTGAATAATCGAAAAACGTTGAGAAGTTAATTTGTATGTGCTAAGCGGAGATTTTGTGTGACGAGAGACTTTAGCCTTTTGGCAAGCTACACAGTTTTGAGCCATTTTCTGGACGTCTTTATTAATAGATGGCCAGATGACATTCTGAGTCAAAAGTTTAATGGAAGCTTTGACGCCAGGATGAGAAAGATTATGAAATGCATCGAAAACTTGTTTTCGGAAATTAAGCGGAATGAATGGTCTAGGTGTAGCAGTTGTAGTATCGCAATGTATTGGGTTTTCGAATTGAATGAAATAGGGAATTTCTCAAATTTGAGAACCGAATTACTCCTTAAGATTTCTTGGAATTCTTCGTCATTAGTCTGAGCATCTGCGATGATAGCATAATCAATACTTTCAGGAATAGAAATTTGATTAATGCGTGAGAGAGTATCTGCAACGATGTTATCCAAACCAGAAATGTGTTGGATATCGGTTGTGAATTGACCAATGAAATCTAAGTGTCGAAACTGACGAGGAGATGCTTTTTCCGGATTCTGACTAAATGCGTGAACGAGTGGTTTATGATCGGTATATAGTGTAAACGTACGACCTTCGAGAAAATGACGAAAGTGTTTAACACCAGAATAAGCCGATAGAAGTTCGCGATCATAAGCACTGTATTTCTTTTGCGTATCATTGAGACGTACTGAAAAGAAACCGAGTGGTTGCCAAGTATCCGAAATTAATTGCTGAACTACAGCACCAATCGCTGTATCGGAAGCATCAACCATGATGGCCAGAGGTGCTGATGATGAAGGATGAATTAGTAATGTAGCATCGGAAAGTTTAATTTTGCAGTTATCGAACGCTTCTATAGCTGCTGTTGACCACTGTATTGGAACGCGACTGTTCTTGGTATAACCTTTTAGATAATCATTCAGTAATGCTTGGTCAGCAGCAGCACCCGGAATGAAGCGTCGATAAAAGTTGATCATACCTAAAAATCGTTTCAGTTGTTTAACAGTCTGTGGTCGTTCGAAATTTTTGATGACTTGAACCCGTTCATGCGATGGTAAGATACCTTGTCCAGTTACCGTATGGCCTAAAAATTGAATTTCATGTTTAGCAAAAGTGCATTTGTCAATATTTACTACTAGTCCATGTTCTTCAAATTTAGCAAAGGTCATTTTAATATGTTCGAGATGTTCGTCATAATTTTTAGAGGCAATGAGCACATCGTCCAAATACACAAAACAGAAATCTAGTCCTAGTAGAATTGAGTGCATAAGACGTTGGAACGATTGTGCTGCATTGCGAAGTCCAAAAGTCATCCTACAGAATTCAAAAAGTCCGAAAGGTGTCGAAATAGCTGTTTTTGGAATGTCCGTCGGTTCGATAGGAATTTGGTGGAATGCCTGGACAAGGTCTATTGTAGAAAAAATAGAGCACCCTTCGAGTCGTTGTGTAAAGTCCTGGAGATGTGGAATAGGATATCGATCCGGAATCGTTACACGGTTAAGAGCTCGATAATCCCCACATGGTCTCCAGTCTCCATTCTTTTTTAACACGAGATGTAGAGGACTGGACCAAGGACTGCTACTAGGTCTGCAAATCCCGAGTTTCATCATGTTTTCGAATTCTGTTTTCGCGATGATGAATTTGTCCGGTGCCAATCGTCGTGGTTTGCATGCAACCGGTGGTCCGTACGTCTCTAGTTTGTGAGTCACGTTGTGTTTGGTGTTGTCGATGTTTATGTGTCCGTGAATTACTGTCGGAAATTTAGAAATTACTTTGAAGACTCCTGAGTCCATCACTGACTTGTCGATCCTAGACAATGTAGAATTATCGTTGTTAGAAGAAAAAACACCGCGTGTATGCAAAGAGGTTAACGGATCAATGAGCCTCTGCCTTTGCATATCTACTAATAAACCTGTGTTTTTTATAAAGTCAGCGCCGATGATAGGCATCGACACGTCAGCAATGATGAATTCCCAGGAGAATTCGCGGCGCAGTCCGATGTCTAATTTGAGAATTTTGGTGCCAAAGGCGTTCACTGCAGAGCCGTTAGCAGCAAACAATCTGAATGATGGGTCGACCCTTGGGTTCCGAGCGAAACGAGCCGGCAAGACTGAGACATCTGCACCTGTATCTATTAAAAAGTGAATTTGTAAGACGATTTCGAAAATTAAAAGGCGGCTGGATTCAAATATGTCATTGCAGCCCGCTATCTGCAAATGACTTACTGGTTTTTTGCAACCTTGCTATCGGAAGTTGTAGAATTTTTTAAATATTGGCAACCAGTTTTACATTTTTGTGCCTTGTTTCCGAAAAAATGATGGTAAAAGCAAATGAAATTATTAGACGCAGAAGGCTCACCATAATTTTGATATCGTCGAAAATTAGGTGAATTAGATCGTGAATTTGGCCGCGAATTGGATCGTGAATTATTTCGAGATCCAAAATTACTATTTCGATTGGAATTAGAATTTGAATTTGAACGAGACCTAGACTGATGTTGAAAAATTTCCGAAATCTCCGATAGCAAGGTTCTACGAAATTCCAAAAATTGTTGATCAATAGTAATATTTGGGGTAGATACGGAAGCGGATGACTCAATAGCACTGACTTGAGATTGTGTCATTGTCTCGAAAACATTGTCAGCTGTGTGAGTACTATTTGAACCTGCTGCGGCAATCTCTTCATCCAAAATTGACGGATGGTCGGCTCGTTCAAGTTGTCGCCAGCATTCAACTTCATGGCACTCAGCAACTGTGATGGCTTCCTGTCCCCAAGTGTCAAGCCATGCATCAAATTGTTCATCTTTGTTTTCTCCGATTCCCCCAGCACCCGGATCACTTCGGTCTTGAAAGCCTTATATGGCTGAGCCCCTTTAGCCTGTGTTATTATGTAAGCCAAAGTATCATGGAGCCGTGCATCCAGGGTCCCAACCGCGTGAGCATACCTAGTTGCCTCAACGCTAATTCCAGCAACCAGAAATTGTTGCTCTAGAATCTCAAACCAAACAACCGGGTTCTGAGCGTAGAGAGGTTGTGGAGGTTTGAACGCAACACGAGAAATTTGAGCTGATAAAAGAGGAGTAGGAACATGATCAATTATGGGAGGCTCAGGTAAATTTATTCTCCTTACAGCTTTAGCTACCGCTTCATTAATCAGGACAGCGAGCTGAGCTGGTGAAAAAGTTAAATTTGTAGCATCCGAAGTGGATGCCTCGTCACTCTCATTAATTGGAGGAGAAGGAGTAGTCGCAGACGGATCCATTTCGCAAGTAAAATTTAGTTAAATATCGAAAAAAAAAAAATTTTGGATTTGAATGTAAAATTTAGAGGATGCCGAAAACAAAAACTTTTTAAAGAAATAAAAGACTATATTTTTTAGATTTTATTAAAACAAAAACGAAGAAAGAAAAATTTTGTTTGCACTCTAATAAAAATAGTTGCGTACTTACAGTTTTTGCTTTTGATTTGAAAGAAAATCCGCCGGTGCAGAGACTGGTTAACATGGAGTCACCTCGGTCTCTGTTAAAATGCAAATGTGTGTAGTGTTGTTGGTGATGTTAATGATGATGCCGTTGCTGGTGTTGATGTCGATGTTGTTGATGTGGTGATGATTGATGCGGTACACAATATTGGTGCGTGTTCTTAATCGCGTCGGGGTTACCACTTATGGGTAAGGTTGTAGTTTCCCATTAAATACTATTAATTGTTCCGTCGATTAAATCGAGCTTGCATTCGCATGGCGGCTGAGGCATGCTTAATATTTCATGATGTTGAATATTCGACAACTTTTACAAATTGATTTGAATTCACAAAGTAATAATCGATGATTTATTAATTAATAATTAATAATTAATATTTATACGATTTAATAATCACTCAATTAATTGAACACACAAATTTTATTTAAAATGTTTTTGTCGCAATTTGCACAGGCGCTGGAGGCAGCGCAGGAGCTATTCGGAATTATTCACTGAATTATACTGAACTCTTATGGTTCCGAATATATATTTTAATATAGTTTCAAATAGATATTCGACTTCAAAATGGCAACAATAAAAAGAACCTGGTCTGGTAACAATCGAACTCTGGTTTTTTTATATTAAAAACAAAAATCAACAAAATATAAAATCAATGATTACTTATTTATAAAAATTAAATCTAATTTTGTACGCAACCATTAAAATCTAAAGTGCAAACGAAAACAATAAAAATCTAAATGGTACAAAATAAAAATGAAAAATGAAGATCAAAATGAAAACACTACACATTTTGATAAACAAGCGAATTCATAAAACAGGCAAGCATAAACATTCTATAAATTATAAAAAGTAATTTTTATTATGGAATTAGGTTAAAGCATATATTCGTTGGCACAGTAAGTTAGCGCACTTGCTTTGTTATTCGAGGGTCTCGGGTTCGATTCCCGATGGTGACCAAAAATCACAGTTGGGTTTTTAATGTGTAAGTATGTGTTTGTCCGGGTATTGCACCGTGGGTCCATTAGTGACAATGAGTGCCACAAATGGGCACACATTAAGTGCCACTAATTACTGGAGTAATTAGTGAGTTGGCCCGCAAGGGTACAGCACGCCTAATAATCCAAAGCAGGCGGGATATAAAGATACCGCTTGCTTCATGCAAACTGCTGCTTCAGGAAGAAGCAGACTGGGTGTCCCAGCCCATGATTTCTGCCGCAGCTGTGGTGATGAGGAGGAGGAGGAAAATGTGCTCCATCTGCTCTGCACCTGTCCTAGTCTAGCGTACAGCAGAACAAAATTTATGGGAACTTCCCCTTAGAACGACCTCTCGGATCTTAGTAAAATCGAGATCCGGGACCTTAAACGCTTCTTGGTAAGCTCAGGATGGTTTAGCGAGTGAAGAGGAGGAAACTCGAATGTGGTACAGCTACGGACCAATTGTGTGTCTATGCTAGTCCTTTAGGACAGCCACCCTTACCTAACCTAACCTAAGATCGACCGATGAATTATGTGAAAGAGTGTATTAACCTTGTAACATAAACGAATCTAGTAGATTAACGTAAATTTCACAATTGATTTATTTCAAACCATTACTTCGGCGTTCCGATTTGTCTATTTATCTGAAGTGTTAAATTAATTGATTTAAAATTTTACATAGGAGTTACCGATATTTAATTCTTTGATAAAACGGTCCTTTTTAAACAAATTCTTATCACTTCGATCTATATAGTTCTGCATATCGTCAAACATAAGTTAATTCATTTTTCATGTCACGGGTACTCTAACATTTTAAAGATTTAAATAAACAATATGTTTACATTGTTTTTTTGTTAACTGTGGAAATTTGATTAGTATAGTGTTGGCTGCTCCCTTGTTAATAACATTACATATATTGATTTAAACCCCTATTATGATACTCGCCTCGCCGACTCTCTCGCCGTGACACCTAAAGTCGTATTAATCATATTTTGCTAATATGATTATCACTTTATTTTGGCGAGTGCTTAACGCGGCGCTATGCGTCATTTATTATATTTTTGCGTCATGAAGTAGGCAAATATTATTTATTATTGCGCATATTTCGAGTAGTTTTCTTGAAAATGACTATTCTGTATAGATAAAAATTAAATAATTTAACGTTTGTGTGTTTATTAAAATAAAATTTAATAATTTTGGTGTTTTTATAATTATTTATTTTACTTGAATTAAATAAATTTTACCAAATCCTTGGTTTAGCCAACAATTGAGAAACTATGCCCTATGTCTTACTTTTCTATTTATCAACCAATTTGAAAAGTGTAGATTGTTTTAAAATTTTGGTTTATGTTTAATAGCAAAACATATTTTAAAAATTTGTATTAATTCTATACAATATAATAAAGAATAATATGTCTGCATTTTTGTAAATGGAAAAAAATGAACACTTTCCTGCTTTTACCTTTCATTTTTTAATTATGTTAAAAAAAAAATTTATATTTGATATTTCTCTCTCCATTCACAACCCCAAATAAACTGATCACGTAAAATAATTAATAAACCTGACCACTATATTCTATACACAGCATTACGGTCAACAAAACTTACTTGTACAACAATGCCCACGAATCATTTTGCAATTGCCCAAACGAATCTTCATTTAAAATTGTTTGTACCTCATTGTATTTATAAATTTCTGTTATATTCAACATATCATTCATATCACCTGGTCCGCCAGGTGAACTATTCGTATCTGAATTCCCTGTACTATTTCGAGGTTTTGTTGTTAAATATTTATGAAATACTGGTGGTACCATTGATAATATAGCTGCCGCTGAATCATTAGCCTCAATTGAACCCTGATCATGATAATTTGCTGCAAAATAAAAAAATTAAATTGTTACTTTACAATAAATATACATTAACATCTCATTATACTCACTATTATTTATAAATAGCATTTGAAGAAATGCAAATAGGACTAGAAATATAATTAAAGCGGCTCGAATAAAAAATGCATTTTTACGTCGATCCATTGCCCCGGTATTGGGCAACGGGATCGGAATTTTTCTTCCTGTAATAACCACAAACAAAAAACAAAAGACATGATTAATAAAAAGTACTTGACATCAAAACTAGAAATTTACACAAGAATATGGAATGGTAATCAAAAATAAAAACAGTTTATATAGATTTCAATAATTTGTTTGATTTTAATATATATTTTAAAAAATAAATAGTTTATTTTTTGTTAGAATTCAAAATTTATAATTGCTCACCATAATTTTTCGAAATAGGTAACATCCAATATCTTATCGGTTCACCTTTCGCATCTAAGACCGATTGCAACCGGTTTTTCATTGAAAATACTAAGTTTTCTGTGTATTGGGCTGGCACTTTATCCCATTCCATTTTGATAGCTGCTCCAACGTTTTCTATCACGTGATTACATGATTTTTTAGTTGTCGCTATGTTTTACTGTGCCCCGCAAATTTTTCATATTAAGCTTTTACGATTTGTTTTCCGCCATACTTTTGAAACCCCGTCATGTCCAAAAGTGTAAAACTTGCTCTTATCAGTAAATAAAACCATCTGCCAGTAACAATTTTCTTTGTTTTTATGCGGTTTAGCAAACTCTTTTCTTTTTGCTTTATTAGCATTACTAATAAATGGGTTTTCCGAGCAATTCTTTAGAGTAACCCACCCTGTGCAGTACGCGGTAAATGTGCGTGACCTTACCCTATTTCCGCAGTTGTGGGCTACTTCTTGCTGTATTTTTGAGCTCGATGTTTTGGAATTTTTTCGAATTAATTGTAAGATCGACCGTTTACCGATGAATTATGTCAAAGAGTGTATATACATTAATACCCTTGTAACATTAAGTAGATTAACGTAAATTTCACAATTGATTCATTTCAAACCATTACTTCGGCGTTCCGATTTGTCTATTTATCTGAAGTGTTAAATTAATTGATTTAAAATTTAAATAGGCGTTACCGATATTCCATTCTTTGCAAAAACCGTCCTTTTTAAACAAATTCTTATCACTTAGATCTATATTGTTCTGCATATCGTCATACGAATACTAATCATACTAATGCTAATCTACTAATTAGTCTATACGCCCTTTGTAAAATTTCGAAGAAATTGAATTTTAAAAGATTCCTACTGAAAAACGTTCACCTTTTAATTCTAATGTTTGTTTGATATGCTTGACATCGTTAGATATTCTTTTATTTTTGCCAATAATGAAAAATTGGGGTTTCCCGATACTAAAGCCAGGGAATCTAATTAAGCCCAGAAAGTCAATAATAGATGGACATATGACCTTTAAAATATTTAAAATTAAAATTTTGGAATGTCTTCGAAATTAAATGGATATAGGATAGGACATTTAAGAATAAATTTACTTTTTTGGTACATTTACGTAATAATGTTCCAAAAATCAAACAAACTTGTCCACGTAGGACAATTAAGAATCTTAATAAACGCAAAAAGCAAAGTGTTTGTTCTATATAGGACAAAGTTGATTCAAGCTATTTCAGTAACTATAGGAGATGCGATAATTTAGGTTAGAAATTTGGAAAGAGCATAGTCGAAAATATGACAAACTATTAATAAATAATTTTTGGAAAAATGGACATATGTATTCTTGAATTGAGTTTTTTAATTTATATCGAACCGTGACAATATTAACGTACGAGCATTCTTTTATATCTAACGTTTTGTTCATTTGCAAATGATAATTCGGGCTCTGTTTAATTTGTTTTAAGATGATATTGTCCGTCTCATTTGCGGCCTTTGACGTTGACGGTTTCTAGTGTGACCATTTTCATTTCGTCTTACAATAGCCATACTATGCTGCTCCTCAGTTTGTGTTCCATTGTCCATTGTTTGGTGGACCTCGCCGTTCCTTTCCGATCGCGTATCATTAACTGAATTACATATTTGTCCAACACTTTCCTTATCATTCACAATATTCATCATTTTATTGTAAACTTTTCGATGGTCGGTTAACACATGCGTCAATAACGTAATTTCGTGTTTATATTTACGGTCACAATGATGTACCGGACAATCATATTTTAACGTTTCGACATCCATCATTTTTGTATCACTATCGGCTGGAACGTTTTTTATTATTACTTTTATCGTTAGCCATTTTAAACACGCGTCTTTAAAATTATCAAAACTAGATTGCTGTTATAGATATAACTGCCCTTGACATGGTGCGGTCGTCTGATTCCGGCTATTTCTCAGGAGCCTTGGGGTGGGGTGTTCCAAGTATGGCAGCAATTTATTTGAACCGCATTATTACCGTATATAAAGCACTTTTTTCTGACCTCGTCATCCAATTCCCGCCCGATTGATTAGAGTCTTTTAAATTCATATCTTTGACTTTACAAATATTTATATATACATATGTATATGCTTACACAAAAAAATTACCAAAATTATAGATAGAATACTTAGCTCTTTGTGTTATCCGTTAAAACGGATTAATAGGACGGTAAAATAAGTTTTCCTCTATCCGTTTAATCACGGTTTTATGTGTTTTATGTTCCACCCAACCGCCCGTCCCCCAATAACACACGCGCGAGAGTGGAGGCCTAAGTAGGAAATATAAACACTACATATAAATTTAAATTAAACCTAAACTTAATTCGCACTAAACACAAGTCACTAAACTTAATGGATACCTTATTAGTTTTTGATGATACCATGTACTTTCACTAATAATAACAGTGTTAAAGGCCATTACTGGCCCCTTACTGAATCAACAATCTGGCTCCAACGGTTTCGATCCTGAGCTTGGTCTTCATACTGTCTTAGACAATCTGAAGAGGCCAAGTCGTTCTCTACATCGTGGAGCCATCGTCGCCTGCAACGACCTCTGCGCCTACCATATGGTGGCTCTCCTTTCAGAGATCGCTGCTTTCACTAGTTTGTTTTTAAACACTCATTTATTATTATTAAGATATACCGGGTGTTTTTTTTAAACTGAGACGATCAAATATCTCGAAAAATAGCCACTCTACGGAAAAAATGTCCATAATCAAAATTTAATCATACCGCGGGGGAAATACATTAGTGCAAAAAAAAAAGTCCCCCCACCCCCGCTTTGTAGGTGGGGCGGGGGTAACTTTTAAACTAAGATAGGAAGCCATATTTTTTATTGCAGATACGGATTCTACGACTAAAAGTACGTATGATTTGCATAAAATATTTTATTCGGTTCATGATAGATGGCGTTGTAATCGACGAAATTCAATTTTTTCAATTTCTTCTACTTAGAACACACGCATTCGATTCTGCAATACGTTTGAAATAAAAAACATCACGTTTTCATTGGAAATACTCGATATTCGTCATCAAAACAATTTATTCAGTTTTGTAAATCTAAAATAAGTGTTCAAAATCATGGCCTGCGACTTCAATGCACTTATTAATCCGCATTTCAAATGATTGTACACAACTGAGAAGTGTGTCTGGTTGAATTTCAGAACACGCATTTCTGATTCGCTCAATCATGTTCTCACGTGTTGTGGGTTTTTGTGTGTAAACTTTGTTTTTGAGGTAGCCCCACAAAAAAAAATCTGGCGCAGTAAGATCTGGTGATCTAGCGGGCCAATTTATCGGACCAGCTCTACCGATCCAGCGACCATTGAAATCACGATCAAGTATTTCACGTGCCATCAATGAATAGTGTGCAGGACAACCATCATGTTGAAACCACATGTTCCGTCTCACTTCTAAGCTCAAATTTTCAAGTAATATTGGCAGTTAATTTTCCAAAATGTTTCGGTACATTTGACCATTTAAGTTGCCTTCAATAATGTGGGGGCCTATGAGTTTGTTGCCAATTATTCCACACCACACGTTGACAGTCCAAGGACGCTGATGTTCAACTTGACGAAGCCAGTGCGGATTTGTAACACTCCAATAATGCATGTTGTGTCGATTAACCGTTCCATGGTTTGTAAAAGATGATTCGTCGGAGAACATTACGCAACGAAAAAAATTGGTGTTTTGTTGTATTTGTTCACGTGCCCATTGACAAAAAGTTACCCGATTTTGGAAATCAACGCCATGAAGATCTTGGTGTAAAGACACATGATATGGATGATACTTGTGCCGTTTTAAAATATTCCAAACACTGGTGAGGGACAATCCGGAATCGCGAACTATTTCTCGTGTACTAATATGATGATTATGAGCCACTGCTGCCAATACCGCAATTTCATTATTTTCTCCAGTGACTGTTGCTCTACGGGTCCTCTTTTTCGGTTGAACATTTCCATCAGTAATAAATTGTTTGATAGTACGGCCAAATGAAGCACGTGAACGAATCCTATCCGGAAAACGTTGAGCGTAAATAGCAACAGCATTTTCAAGATTTCTGCCAGCTTCTCCATAAACCAAAACCATTTCAATTTTCTCTGGCACAGTCAAACGCTCCATTCTAAAGTATTTTGTCGTTTATTTTGCAATTACGAAAAACATGAAGATAAAACATAACACAAACGTTAAATGTGATTTACAAAACTGAATAAATTGTTTTGATGACGAATTTCGAGTATTTCCAATGAAAACGTGATGTTTTTTATTTCAAACGTATTGCAGAATCGAATGCGTGTGTTCTAAGTAGAAGAAATTGAAAAAATTGAATTTCGTCGATTACAACGCCATCTATCATGAACCGAATAAAATATTTTATGCAAATCATACGTACTTTTAGTCGTAGAATCCGTATCTGCAATAAAAAATATGGCTTCCTATCTTAGTTTAAAAGTTACCCCCGCCCCACCTACAAAGCGGGGGTGGGGGGACTTTTTTTTGCACTAATGTATTTCCCCCGCGGTATGATTAAATTTTGATTATGGACATTTTTTCCGTAGAGTGGCTATTTTTCGAGATATTTGATCGTCTCAGTTTAAAAAAAACACCCGGTATATATATATATATATATATATATATATATATATATATATATATATATATATATATATATATATATATATATATATACATATATATATATATATAAATATAAAAACATGTGGTACACTTTCACTCACATTAAACACGCACGATTTAATGATTTTTTAGTTATTTTTATGTACAACCTTCTTGGTTGTTGTCACTACCCGCACTCTCGATTTTTTTTTTGTCCATCGATCAAAAAAATAATAAATCGAAAAATAACCGGCCAAGTCATTCAAACAATGTCGTTTGATCAACCGTTCTATTCTACAGGGTGATCATATATACAGACAACTTATTTAATTTGTCAAATATAAAAATCTAACCTAAAATAAAATATTTCTTATCATCACCCATACAAATTAACAATTATTTTAACGGAACACATACAAATATCAGTGGATTTGTATATTATAGACAGCCGGTCATGAGGGCACAAAAACAGATACCACTTTATCGGTTAATAATTTAGTATGATGTAATACATTAGCATATAATAAGTCTTAAAACCATTTTACTACATGCATGTCAACTCGTATAATGTACATATATCCACAAACAAAATTATTCTCCGTGCCGGTCATTTTTTATTTTGTGTTTGTATTTTTGTATACCAACAAAACCATACCAATTACTAATTCATTGGTATTCGACATTTCCCGCTCTTTTAATTTTGTTTTATTTTATTTTCATTTATAATTACAAATTTTTGATAATTCTTCACCTTGTTATGATACATACATATAAATGGATATCTGTGATTTTTACTAGAAAATCTTGGCTGTTACAATTATTCACGCTTAATGCCGAACTCTGTTCGAAGTGTTCCAATCATAATAGAATTGCAAATCAAATCAAAATAAAATATAAATAAATTTGTTAACCCATTACAGTCATGTGATGCACAAAAGAGAGTACGACAAATAGTGAATGTTGATGCCAGCATAGTCACAACTGTTGAATACCAATACGGCCGAGTTTGAGGTATAACGGAAGTTGCCATCAAACGATGATTCATTAACGGAAGTTTTAGCGGTCCACAATAATAATGCTCGAATTTCTAACTCCTTAAATTTTTTGGTCTCTCTGAGTTTATCAACATCATCGGACAAATCGCTAATGCCCCTTTTGCGACACTTGGATCGGGTAGCGGTACGCCAATTTACAAAATTCTAAAATGAGCACTAACATATCCTCTTAAAACGTTCCACTCAACCAAATTTTATCTTAAAATGCGTACCCATTGCCAAGCTACTTCCTTGATAAAATTAATTAATATATCAATGAATATCTTTTTTTACAAGTTCGGGTTCATTGGGTTTAACCTCTTAGTGGTTTCACGTGCTGTTTAACTCTCTCTCCCTAACCACTCTCCTGGCTCTAGAAAGACGATAGTTGAAGATTTTTTTGTCTTGTGTGAGAATTGATGAATTTCTTCCTGGATATGGCCGCTGCTCTCACCCATATGACCACTTGGTCCCACAACAACAAGAACCTTAATTTTTGGCGTATAACCCGAAGGTTATATGAAAAAAAAGTGTCAATTTAAGAGTGCGGGTTATACAGTAAGTGCGGGTTATACATAAGAAAAAAATGCATTTTCATTAATTTTCAATTTATTATTTTTAACATTTTTTTACATTTAAAATCCAAGAAAATCTCTCTCAGACTCGAAACCCAAAACGTCATCGACGGATTCAATTAAAAAATTTTCAAAAATTTCTGGATATTCTGGATATCGCATGCAAGATGGGTTTCATTTTTCCCCAATCCCTAACCATGCGTTCATCCACATCGTACTCCCGACCTTCAATTTAAATAATGATGTGTCCGAATTGTGAGTTTTTTTGGGAGGCATATTAAGTGGTTTTTAATAATTTTTAAATAAAATAATTTCAATTTTTAATTAAGAAAAGAACCACACTCTTTAAACTTTATAAGGCTTATGCACGATTTATAAAAAAAGTGGGATTCCCCTAATAAATACTCATTTACCGTTGTAGTCGTGGTTTTAGACTCTTTTCTAGGAATAACATAGTTTTTATGTTTCCGACAGATAGTGTTTTCTCAGTTACCGATTCGAAAAATGGAGACAACACTATATTTATTAACGAAAGGAAAAAGTCAAAACTTGCTCTAACGTAGCGGTTGAAAAGTGCATCACATAATTTGCATCACATACAGCAAATAAGATTATACTAAAACTGTTTTTATAATTTCGGTACACTGTACCAGAAAATACCTAATTTTAAAATGACATAAAAAACTTGTATATAATTTATAATTAATTTTGAAAACCATTTAAAATAAATGTACCTGTACCCATGACGTGCTTTACGTCCATCGAACCTAAACAATGTGGAAAATTCCACCTGTCCTCGAACTCTCTGGCTGTATTTAACCAGAATTGCTCGCTAAATTCTGGAAAAAATTGTGGTTTTTACACGTTCCACAATTTCTGGTAGGTTTCACGTACTTACATATGTGTGATGTCGTTACATTTCCAATCTGAAAACCGTATTTACCAATCAATACCATGCTGTCGCCTTTAGTAAGATACCTAAAATTAAAAAAAAACAACTCATCATTTAAATTGTGTAAGGGATAATCTTTCTCCCGCAAATATTGTTGCTTTGTTGGTACATCTTCTTTGAATTTCCGGACCAACTATGGCAAGTAATTCATCAAATAGTGCCGGTGACATTATTGTCTTCCTCTAACTGCTTAATAATATTCGATATTAAAGACATATTAATCGTGGCACCACACAATGTGAATATTAAAAAATCGCGAATTAAAAATCCCAAATGCATCAACTCGCCATAAAATATAAAATTTTAATCAACATTTCAAAATATGAGGAAAAAACACAAACACGACTGTTTGAGATAAAGAGTAGTACCCCAAAATACCCCTTCTGCAATCATTCAATGGACTGAATTTTATTTGCATTGCAAGACATGCCGTGGGCTACGTGATTTTGCTATTTTTAGAATTGAAGGTTTAGCACTTTGCACAACTTCAAGAACCAATTCGGTTGAGTCATCAATTTAAAATGCATAATCAGGATGTAATTAGATTAATATCTTTTCTTGTTGTGAATTGTTGTAAATTAACTCGTAAGACATGTATTGAATTTTCTATGGAATATCATCCAAAACCACTTTAAGTATATCCATAGATATGCATCGAGGTTTTATACCCAATTTATATTTCGTTTTCTAAATCGGTTCTTAATACTCAAAATTTTTCTCTATAGCTAATTCCCAAACTCAACTCAAATTTGATTTATAATATTATCATAATCTCATTTCAAAGAAGCGGTTTTACTGCGGTGAAACCATATATCCCAAAACTCTTCATTTTAATCCAGTGCTATCTGGGAAAAGAATTATATTGTAGGCCGAATGGTTACGGTTGCTGTGGCAATCTTATAAGATAAGAAGGGGAAATGAGCTAAACTTATTAGAAAAGCTATTTATACTTCAAAAATAATAATATTACATCTTAGAGCAGAGTTCGATAGGTGGGCAGGGTATAAATCTAACGATCGGTTGGAAGACCGGGATTGCTGATAATCATAATACTCAGGATCTTGTTTTTTGTCAGATCCCCATTGTTACAATTAAATTTTTATATGATGTTTTAGATCAACTTTGATCAACTTAACAACATTTGATAAATCAATAATTGAGAGCAAAAACAAATCTTGTTGTTGTTCGTTAATATTTTTTTTTTTTTTTTACATAATTATGGTCAATATACTTTGCAGCGCGCAAAAACCAATTGGCTGTCGTTGCACTAGTAGTATCGGGTATAAATTGGATAGGCCCCAAAATTTAAAACCTCATCCTATTCATATTCAATAATATTTTCATTTCCAAGCTGTTGTAAATTATTATTAGTTTCATTTACATCTATCATGCTCATATTTTGTTGAGAATTTGTTAAAATAATAACAACACAAATGCAAAAACAAGATTGGAGACGTAATACCAAAACGTCGAAATTCAATGTACAATTGAACAATTTCAATGACGTGAATTATCGTAATAAGAAAATATTTATATCAGTGACGTAGATTAAATCATATAGGGTGTATTCCTTTGTAACACGGCTTGTGTTACAAATGTAATATAAAATATAGAAAAAAGAATTACTTACAATCACTGGGACAAGTCCCACACAGGCCAACGGACACAATCCAAAACGTTGCATTATTATATAATTTTTTTTTATAATTTATAACCAAAATCGAATTTTTATAAAATAAAATGTAGATTAAATAAATTTTGAATTTCTAAATGTTGTGAAAATTTTGTGTTTCTAAATTGAAAGTTTTCCAAATACTGAAAAAGTCAATAATCGAGAGTATTTTATTTTCACGATAAATGTATACTGTGATTTTTATTTATACGCTACTCCCAAGTTATAAAATATACTATAAGAATCGTTATAATTTTATTTTATTGTCTACATAAACTTTTTATTTCCGTAATTGTTAGACCTCAGCTTCCTTAACATAACAGTAGAACATAAAGGAACATACAGAGTTTCAATTTGCTACGAGCAACCATCGTAATTGTTCGCATAGTATTCAATATAATAAAACAAGTATGCATACCGAGTATCAGCGAAAAATTATGATGCAATTAAAATGGTTGCTCGTAGCAAATTGAGAATTGGTATGCATATTTACTACTTTTTAAAGTATTCATCAATTAGTATTTTATATAATTAATAAATAAAACTTATATTATATATATACTTATATAGTCAATACTTTTCTGAACATCCTCAGGAACTTCCACGCCTCCCTCTTTGAAAAGTCTGAGAACGTGTATTCCAATCCATAATATTGCTCAGCGTTTGTTTTAAGTGAGTCTAATAACTCGTGGTCCGAAAGTAGCCTGTTCAAGCGATATACTATATGTATGGACTTTTGCTTCGAAAGTACAGAAGCAAAAGAGAACAAGCGGCCTCTAATAGTTGTAATTGTTTTGCACGATGACGAATTTATTCATTTGGATCCTCTTCAATCTTCATTACTACTCATTACACATGCCACCACCTGCTTGCTGGGCGTCGTATGGGGTCTTACGGCACGTGTATTATTATTAAGAGTAAATGGGTTGCGAAAGCGAGCAATAATTAATCGAATCAACTGCTCTGATGGACGATTATGTCAATCATTTAATGGACGAAGCGCGCGATAAGCTTTACGAACTGAACCATTATTTGCAAAGTAAATTTGAACAATTTCCAAACGTTCTGGCGTAAGTCCTTTCTTTATGAAATGGCACACTACAAATAGTTTTGCCAACGTAAAGTTCTATACCTCGAAATAAAACACCCAGTACGCATGTTAAGATTTCCACAGGTCATTTTAACAAACTAGCGGATAAGCTTATATGCCTAAAGTCATTGAGTTTTAATGACATCATACTTAGCGACTTGAAATTGTTCGCTTAGTATTCAATATAATAGAAATTTGCAGATGCATACCAAATTATATGGACACAAATATGCACAAAAAACGCCGTAGTAATGGAAAAGAAAGTTAATAAATCAAACGTAATGAGAACTTACACGGACTTTTTTTTCCGTTCCGAACTCGCGTGTGCTTTCGAAACCGTGGTTTCATTTTAATTTTATTTCCCGATTTGTGTGCTTTTGATGTTTCGATTTCTCCCCACACTGCTCGCAAACGATGTATGGGATGCTTTTTTGACATTTTGACTGACGTTCAATTAATTTTTAAAATTATAACATTGATTTATTGCGCACAACCTGCAATAGGTAAAAATAAATAAAATTTACTGAAATTGGAGGCTATCACTTTAATAGTTTTTATTTATTTCAATTTTATACAAGAATTTTTTTTTTTGGTATCAGTCACCTTGGTTACAGTTTTGGTTATAGTCACCTGGCGAATATATTATGCCATGAACAGATTATTACAGTGCACAAAAAGTATTCATGTGTAGTGATTGGCTTAAAAATTCGGTTACACGATTTATCAATCATTTTGTATATCAATAATTAATGATAAAAATTGTTTATTTAAGTTATTAAAAATAATTGTTTAACATTAATAAAATTGTTTATGAAGAAATTGGCGTTGTTTTATTTATTGTTTACATGTCTTTATAATAAAATAAGAACTTTATTATTTGCAGACAACACTGTTGATCGTGCCAGTAAAAATCTCTTACTATAGAACCAAAATGACGAATGGTAATAGATTATCGCAAAATAACCCGATTTTTATATTTTAGACATTTATATTTGTTCTACCTGGAAATTCCCAATATTTTACTTTAATTTATTTGCAGAATGAATACCACCAGATTGAACTTACTAAAATACTAAGATGATGATCATTTTCAGTTTGTTCGAATGCTGTTTGTAGGCATTCCCTTTCTTAATTTCTAAGAAATGTTAATTTTTGAAAGAAGCCTATTTTATAAATTTTCCTATAAAGATGAATATGTATTTCAGGCAGTTAAAGGCTGATTTATATTCAACGTCTATAAAGAAAAAAGCGCTAAACTACATATTGTAGAAAATCAGCAGACGAAACACAGCCTAAAAATATTAATTTTTGTAGTACAAAATGATGACTGTCGAATTATACCTAACAATAACCTAATTTGCTATACATTAGGGAAAAGGTTTTTCTTGCCTCGCTTACTTTATAGTATTTTTATCCATGGTACATTACTTCAAGTTGAAGCCTAATCTGCAAAATTTCATTTAATCTTAATCAACCTTAACGCTCTGTATATAAAAATATGTAACATAATTTAAATTGTTAACATTGTTTTGAAATATTGTGAGAATAATTAAAAAAAAATTAAAATTGGGTGGATTATGCTTACACATTAAAAACACCCAACCGTGATTTTTGGTCACCACCGGGAATCGAACCCGTGACCCTCGCATAACAAAGTTTTTTTTTTACTGCGCTAACGAGGGCGGCTGTCAGAATAATTGTTTTACAATTTTAATTTTCCCTTCTCTCTGCGACGATTCGTTCATTCTTGTTCATGTCAAATCCAGGCTTTGTTTAACTAAACTTTCGAAAGTCGCAGATAAATCTTTTATGTCGGTATGTAAACATTGATTAACTTTATAAAAAAACGATTTCTATATATAAGGTATTTTTATTCAATTTGGCCCTTGCAATTTATTTGTACTAGTTTTTGAATACAATATCAATTAAGTGGCCGCCTTTATTGGCTATAGCAAAATATGCTCTTTTGGCTGCGTTATCCATTTTCTTTTCGAGCAACTCGGGCTGTATAGCAATGATTTCGGCACGAGTGTTTACATTGAGCTCGTCAATGGTCTGAGACTTGCTGGTGCACACTTTGCTTTTCTAATAACCCTACAAAACCAAGTCCGAGGGGTGAAATCTGGGCATCTGGGTGGCCAGTCAATGTCACCTCTTTTTGACATCAGATGTCCACGGAATTTTCGTTGCAGAAACTTGTTTGATTTGCAGTGTGGCATGGCACATCGTCCTGTTGTAACCGGTAACCGTCAAAACCTTTTTCACGCATTTGCGGGCAGATATAATGAGCCAACATCCACTGATATCGATTTCCATCGACTATTTCGTTTCTTTTAATGCCGCTAGAGAGTGTGGAATGGGCCTCGTTGGTAATCAAAATTTGATTCGGCCGTATTTCAAGCGACGTGTTCGGTCTGCCGACAGTATTCTTTGTGTTAATTGCGCTTTATACGAAAACAAATCCAAATCATCCTTCAAAATGCACCGCAAAGTGGTTCCACTGACGCCAAGAACGAAACGACACTTATGGGTTCTAGGGTACGCTCTCCCTGACCGCTTCAACCAGTTCATTGGAGCGTCTTGGTCGTTTATAAACGACATGTTGACGACCCATCACTTACCACCAACAAAATAATAAAGTATCTGAAAAATGACGTGTTTTTAGTATTTGGTGTACCCGGGTAGGTTATAACGGACAACGGTTCTCAGTTTGTTTCCAAAGCTTTTCAGGGTCTCTTAAGTGAATTTGGAATAAACCACATGAAGACAGCAATTTACTCATCTCAAGCAAGCGCGTCCGAAAGGGTGAATAGGTCCATAATGGCAGCGATACGTGCTTATGTAACAGATGACCATAGGACTTGGGACAATTACCTAGCCGAAGTGGCCTGTGCATTACGAACAGCAATTCACCAATCGACTCATTATACCTCGTACTTTCTGATATTCGGTCAGAATACTAGTGCGAAATCTTACAAACTGCTACGAGAAATAGATTCACTAAATGAGAACGTAGACGTACTACCATTATCGGATAAATTAGCGTTGATTCACAATATAGTTAATAAAAATCTTCAAACAGCTTTTGAAAGATATTCATACCATTATAACCTTAACATGACCTATCTCTTATGATATTGGCCAAATCGTATATGCCAAGCAGCACCCATTGAGTGATGCGACCAAGAACTTCTGTGCAAAGTTTTCAAAAAAATACCAAAAAGCTACAATTCATGCTAAAAGCGGGACCGTAAATTACATCTTAAAAGGTGATTTGGGAAAAATGTTAGGTACTTTCCACGCTAAGGATCTCAAAACGTAGAAAGAAAATGAATGGAATATTTACAAAAACTCAGATCCGTCGAACAATTTTTTTATTTTGAGAAAAAAAACACATTTGACGTATCTGCCCTGTAACGAAGTAGCTAGCACTTTCGTATATACGTAGTAAATTTCCCGTGGTCAATTATTGTATAGTAAATTTCTCTTAAGGTCAAATTTTTTTTTGAGAGCGAATAATTTTTTTTTAGTCAGTTCAGTTTTGGATGGCGAGAAAAGAATATGTATGTACATTCCAAAATAAAATAACAATGAACAATTTTTTTTTTTTTTTTTTGCATTGCCATTAAGCAGTGATGCGCACGAAACTACGTATGACGGTCCCAAGAAAAGTGCATGAAAACACCGAGATGACTGTAAATTATCCAGAGATTCAATCGATATTACTCAGGCACCAAATCAATCATGACCGCCATAAAAGAATCGTCGAATGACACATACAAATTCAATTTTTCCACATCAGGTAAATTCCAATTAGCAAGAAAACTACTATTAGCACGTCAATTGCCAATGAATCAATTACTAATAAAATTTGTATATGCCGCAAGGTAAATTATGCACCACCATGCGGTCCCTGTTTCGGCGCTAACGCCAACGCGTGGTGATGCTTTAAGTACGCGGGCAGCATCTTCCGGAATGGAGGGTTCTCTGACCACCACGCCAGTTGGCCACCGTAAAATAAATTAATACTAACATTAATTTCCAAAACAAAAAAATTAACAGGGTCATTGTCATCGAATCACTCACCCGACAATTTTTATTCAATTAGCCATCACCGCACTCTGATGACCAGGAAATTCACTTATTAAACTTACAACTACAGAAAAATTAAGTTTCTTTTTGTTTTGATAAAGCTTTTTCTACTTATCTATACAATATACATGCCCCATCGTTTTGTGTTATGGTGTTCTGCGGCCGGTTGGTTGAAGACTAGTTGCTGGGGGTTTTCCTTTAAAAAAAGGGTAACGTCACCGATGTACTGCTTCCTTTATTTTGATTTACACAGTTTGTTTCTTCTTTGTTTTGTTTTGTGCCTCTGTCGTAGCACTAATTATTTTAAGTTGGCGCCAGAGTTTTGTAGAATTGATAATTTAAACACAAATTATGTTTTAATTTATTTATTAAATAAAGATAAATTAAATTTTTCTATTAATTCAGTTTTCAATTATTTATTATGATTGTAATTCACATATATAAAACTATTTCATTATCTAGATATTATATCTTTAGCTTTGAAACACCATTCAATGACGGTGGTATACATTAATAACTTTGGCTAATTTTTTTTGTTTTAATTGTTTTATTTTTATTTGTTTCTTAATGTTTTTTTTCTTTTTTATTTTGGTTACAAGATACAAAAATTCTATTAACTAAACTTAATGTTTATTTTATACAACTTTTTGAATATTTTTGTTGCAAGCTTTACACAAAAAAAATTTAATTGTTCGTATCCATGTTGGATTAAAAAAAAATTGTTCATTGTTATTTTATTTTGGAATGTACATATTCTTTTCTAGCCATCCAAAACTGAACTCACTAAAAAAAAATTTTACCTTAAGAGAAATTTACTACGTATACACGAAAGTGTTAGCTACTTCGTTACATAGTTTGTTGTAATCTTTTATACCTCCTCAAATAAACGGAAAGAATGATCTAAGTATTAACCATTTTAGTGTTATTAAGTGGCTGATTTATTTCAATTGGCTGAATAAATAATAATGAACGCTTTAAACGTTTACACTACTCATTAGCATTTACCTGCATAATTATGTTGTATCCCCCATATACATACTCGTACATACATAATATCGTTTTGATCCTAATTATATAAGCGATTATAAAGATTTTATGTACTTTATGTAGTATTAAATCTAACGAGAAGGTAAAGTGGGTAACAATATAACAAATAATTATTTTAATTCCCTGCAGTAATTATTTTTTGCTTGCCTATACTTTATGTTGTAGGTATTTTCCAGGTTACAACATAGTTTATAAAATAATTTAAATATTAAAGATTTCCCTAACGATTACCTGTTGCATAAAATAAATCGATTAACGTTCCAAAATGTATTATTCCAATTTCTAATGTTCTGCGATCGGGTTCATAATATTTATAACTTATATTCAGGCTAAATATGAAAATTTCATTTCTAAGGACATAATTTATTGGATTTCAAGCACATAATTAAATGTTTATCATCTAAACCTATTCACTCTGTTGGAATGCGTTAGTTAAAAATTAATCGTAAATTTTTTTTTTATATATTTCCGTTTTTGGTTGATTTTAGGTAGGTCACGTTATCTAATAAAATAAAAATCTGTTAGTCACGTTTTTTACATTTATTGTTCTTCGTTTATTTCTTATGTCATTTTTGTGGAGTTCTAAAGGAAGGGGTTTTTGGTCAAACGGTTCCACATATAAAAATTGTATCTGTTCAAACTGTAACATTTTTATTATTACAATTTTATTTGGTGAACTATTGTGGCAATTAAAATAATGAAAATTAGCAATAAAAATGTATGATCCTAAGTGAGTCCAAAATTCTATAGCACAAAAATAAATAATTAGTCATCAGGCAA
This sequence comes from Tipula unca, assembly GCA_951394425.1. Classification (NCBI taxonomy): domain Eukaryota; kingdom Metazoa; phylum Arthropoda; class Insecta; order Diptera; family Tipulidae; genus Tipula; species Tipula unca. The sequence goes on along the minus strand of OX596381.1, from coordinate 121,681,923 downwards.
TACTATTTGTGAATAATGCGAGGGCAAGCGTTTTTGCCCGCTGAAGAATGAAGAAGATGAAGTTTTCCAATCGAAGAACATACACGTTGCTGAAGTTGTTTAAGTTTAATTTATTGTGTCGATGTGCCTTCATCGATGGTTGCAGGTAGAGGACACACCATTGTGATAGTTCGTTGATAAATCCCTGACTCAGTTTTAACGCTTATCACGCGAACGACCCCACCCGCAAAAGGGTTGGACGCAACAATTCTTCCCATTTGCCACGTCATAGGAGGAAGATTATCATCCTTAATAACCACAATTTCGTCAATTGCAATCTTTGATTGCTGAAATGTCGGTTTTCGGCGATGCTGTATCTCTTGTAGATAGCCTTGGACTACATAATCCAAAAATGTTGAACTAGTTGTTGAAGTAGACGCCATCGTTTGTTGTATCCAATGTATTCTTACGTGATGGGTTCAGGAACAGCAGTAAGTGGTCGTCCAATTAGAAAATGACCAGGAGTGAGAATCGCTAAATCGTCCGGAAATGATGTTAGTGGTGTCATGGGCCGGGAATTCAGGATTGCTTCCACTTGCTTGCACAGCGTATTGAGTTTTTCCTAGGTGAATATGTCGTTGCTCATTACACGACGTAGATGATACTTGGCGGATTTTACAGCAGCTTCATAAAGTCCTCTAAAATGAGGAGACCGTGGTGAAGTAAAAGTCCAATAATTTCTTTCTTCCCGGCACATAGGCTTGATGTCATGGTGCAAATCTGATTCTTGTAAAAGACGGTATAATTGATATAATACTGAATTGGCACCTACGAAGTTGGACCTTCCTGCACAGACATCTAATAGCACAAAAACGTTTAAATGCATCAATACAGGCAGCTGATGATAGATCTGCGACTAATCCAAATTGGACAGCGCTTGTTGCAAAGCAGATGAGGTATGTTTTGGTTGGTTCTCGCCCACGTAATCGCTGTGTAATGTAGAATGGGCCACAAAAACCTATTCCAACACACTGGAATAGATGTGCTGCTTCAACTCGCTCCTTTGGTAGATTTCCCATTTACTGAAGTATTGAAATTGGTTTGACTCGGTGGCATCGAACACAAACTCGAACTACCTTGGTGGCCAATTTGCGTCCATTGATAGGCCAATTTCCTGTGAAAAAAGTAAGTAAAGTTTTGCTAAACGGATGGGGAGGAAGCAGTAGAAGAGGATGTTTTGTAGCGTATGGAAGTGAGGAGAACTGTAATCTGCCGCCGAGCCGTAGAATAATAATGAACGTTTTAATTTGTGTGACCAAATAATGAAACCTTTGTTGAAGACCGCTTTTACGGCACTTGTATATTTGAACCTCTGTCAGCAACAAAGCTTTTCAGTGGAGCACAATGGTTCATTCACAATAGTTTATTCAAATATTCATCTAGAAGAAATCACCAATACCAAGTAAGTATCCCTCACTAAATAAAAACAAAAGCAATACTGTCATAGCCCCCACCAGTGGTAAGCGGGTATTGTTAAAATCAAATACTAACATAAAGGCACCGATTTTGGTAAACATTGGCGGACGAACCTCGTACGGCAAAGCGAGGGGGAAGACGGAAGAGTGTTTCAGCGCTCAAGCTTCCCTAGTTACGGTTGTCTACCAAAATTTTTCTACACACTAACCACAATATCAAAATTAAATTGATATTTCTCTCAATACTACAAGTAGTATCTCACAATACTTAACTCATAAACGGTTTCCAATTCGCAAAAAACAGTATAATACAATATTGACAAACCCCTCACGTATAAAAACAACACCATTTATACAATATGATCTTTTTGTGGTTATCAGAAAATACCCAATGTTTTAATATAATCATCGCTATCGAAGTGCATTAATGCTTCACGATGCTCCTGAGGTATATCAGCAATAATATTTGGAGATTTGGCACACCATTTCCGCAGTTCCATGCCACATGTAGACAGAACTTTGATTATCGTAGTCTTTAATAGGTTGGCTTCTGCTATGGAGTTGGCTCTGATTAACATATCATCGACATACATCCGAATTGCGTCACTGGCATCTAGTTTGGTTGTCAATTTTATATTGTAGAAAACAGCTTGTAGCTTAAGCTACTCGGAGCAGAAGTACCATAAGTTACCGTTTTTAAGCGGTAGCTCTGATGTGGCTCATTTGGATTATTGCGCCAGTAGACCAGCTTGTAGTTGGAGTCTTCGTAGTGCATAAATATTTGGCAATATATTTTGAATACATATGCGCTAAATGCGTCGTTATTTGACCTAAAACTACATAAAACGGATAGAAACTCGTTTTGCATCACATCCCCAAGAGGATGGTAATAATTGGATGATGGAATTATCACCTGCTACATGTTCCATATGTCCAAGTGGTAAATACCTATCGATGATTTGCAGGCACGTTAAGTAAATTGTTTTCCAAATTGTAGAAAAGTCTCATGGCGATTGTTGAAGAAACACCTTAACTGTTCGGTGGACGAATAAAGGGAAGAAATCGACCAGCTTCGACAATCGACCAGCTTTGCTCACAATAAATCGACCAGCTTTATTTCGACTGAATCGCTGTTTCTCACATGGATGATCTGTTGTAACAAACATTTTGGAGCCAACTGTAAATACAGTTTACAAAACCTTTCGATATCGTCATTGATAGTGGGAGTGGAGTGAAAGTAGATGATGCCAAAAGAGATACTTGACGGATACTATCCAACTGTTATCGGCTTACTTTGCTTGACGCACATATAATAAAACAAAGTAAGTTTCGGTTCCAAGCAACAGGACGATTTTTTTAGCCTTTAATAATTATAGATTTGCTGGAATTGACTAGCCATCCGTGTTTATTGACTTTGATAGACAAATATGCGTGATGAACATTGTACAGATGAAGCGCCAATTCCAGCAATCTCTGCAGTCATATTTTCTAGCGGAAGTTGAAGTTTTGAAGCAAACGATTGTGTCATGAAATTGATTTGACTGCCGGAATCTAGTAAAGCCCGCCCACAAACTGGGCATTTAAACTTATCCATTACATTCAGCATAGCTTTAGCCAAGAAAATATTTGAAAGCCCGCATCCACGTCCAATGGACGTAAGCGTAGTAAAATTAGGCGGCGTTGACGGTTTTAGAATGAAACAATTGGGTGTGGTAGTGCTCAAATGTTTTAAAGTGTGGTGCTCACTTTGACAAACTTTGCATGAATCTTATCTACAAGATGTCCAGGGCCCCTATTCCTGAATACAATACGTATCGTTACACGATACAAAAAAGTTATACGAAACGAGAATGAATTGGTATTTCTAAATTCAATCGAATCAAATATTTTTACACTGTCATGTGAGAAATTTATTTTAAATGGATGAATGTTAAACCCTGAATATATGTTTTTGACGTTTGAATATAAAAATTATTTAGTTTTCATTTATTATTAGGTAAGTGTCTAATGACAATTTTCTATACCATTTCCGCATGTTACATAACTCCTCTTCGGGCTCCTATATAGTTGCTTTTCCAATTGTTACAGTCAGCCCGAGAGTTTTTATACCCAATCATTGCGACCACGCTAGTCGAACTCGTGAGTGTAGGCCCAATTTATGTATTAGTCAAGGAAGCAATTTAAAGTTGCGAATGTCATAGATCACGTAATCCAGGAAGTTAACCGCATCTGTAATTCGCTTGTTAAGGTATATATTGATCGTTAACAAATGTTGTTATTCAATTTGAATGCTTCAAACAGTGAACTGGAAGCATCCCTTTATTACCATGTTAACACCACAGATTTTATGGATTGTGGTTAGTACGGAAACATGTGCTCTGATTCTCCCAAAATTCTCTACTACACAAACGTCCTACAAAAGTGGTTGTTCTTTAAAAAGAATGTACACAATCACTCTAGTGAGTCCTATATCCGCGGAATAGAGTGATGTATTAATATTTATTTGTGTTCTTAAGGTTAGTACTATTTTGAAACTGACTAACCGTCGAAGCCTACAATTATTTGTTTTTTTTTTATATTAATCATATTTAAATAAGAAATACGTCTTGGTTTTAGTTAATAGGTAAAGTTTCATCACATCCCTGAAAAAGAAAAAAATGAATACAAACGTTAGTTCAAGATATTATTGTAGCGGAGAGAAACAGAAAAAAAGGAACTTTTAAATCGAAAGAGAAAAGAAACTGGTAGGCAAAGATGGACAGAACAAAAGGCCTTTCTCCACAAGAGAAGAGCGTTGATAATTGCTACATCTTATTCCTGTTCATTACTGCTACTAATCTCATCGGACTTAAAATTTCTGTTGCTTCAATTTCGTTATGTTGTTTGGTATTCACTATGCTGTTCATCATAGCCATAGGTTGGTTCGTTGCTTCTCTGAGTATTGCGTTTTATCTCACAATGAGTTTTGAATTATAAATTATAATCAAATCATAATTTATACAAGTTTGGGGTTTTAAATAAAACATTCTGTATTTTATGATCGTTTTATTGGGTTGGGCAGACTCCAAATTATATTATTATATGTGACTTTAAAAAAACAATATTTTGAGGTTTATTTCCAATTTACAATCGTGGAATTGGACAGTATTTATTTTGAAAAATTATTAAATTAATTACATCCATTTTTTAAGACATTAAATTATTAAATTTTAGCTTAATCTTAATTACAATCAAAATATGATACATAATAATAATTTTTAATGTTTTATTATATTTTAAATATACTTTAAATTAAAATATTTATTTTCGAAAAAGTAATTGCTTTTGATCGGAGAGTTTCTTTGGTACCGGAAATATTTAAACTGTATTCACGTTTTGCAAAATATCACGTGCTATATTAAGTGAGCTATAATTTAATGACAACTCTTGTTTAATTAAGTCAGTGGCGTAGTACAAGTATTAACATTTGTCGATGAGCAATTTTGATCTACTTCTGAATAAGATACATTTTTTTAAAGATTTTCCGTTAAATTTATAAATAAAAACCAAATATACAAAATAAAACAAAAAATCTCTTAAGTAGCCAGTATTTACATAGACATTCGTTTAAACGCATTAAGGTGCTATTCCACTTGACTGAATTGACTGATAGTAAAAAAAGCGGAAAAGAGAAAAAAGTCAAAAAAGCTATGTAATAGACAAAGACAAGTTTTTATTTTTTTATTTTTTTTATGGCAAAATTTTAAGGAGAAATTTTGATAGCTCACAAAATCATAACCAAATTATGTAAAAAAAATTAATATTACTAATAAGTCGGATAGTTTTACATCTCAAAATTATCTAAAAATGAAATATTATTAATACTCATATCAGAATTTTATTTTTTAGTATATTTTCCGTAAAAATTAAAAAAATCTCTACCTAAAAACGTTATGTGTTTTTGTATCTTAAATTTTTTATAGCAAAGTTTTAAGGGGAAGTTGAAAATGAAAAATGACACTTCGCTATAAAACAATAATAATCATTGTTATTATTATAACCATAGTTATAACCATAGTGTGCGAAAAATATTTCTCATCATATACTAATTTTATGCATGGGTGTTAGTGTGACTGCCATAAAATGTTCTCAATTTGATACTTTTTATGGCAGTCACACTACTACAGACACAAATATTTCTTGACTGAGAAGGGTTTTTGTTTCATTCGCTTACAAGCAAATCTATATTTTTATCTTCCTTTAGTTTTACTATCAGTCAATTCAGTCAAGTGGAATAGCACCTTTACATGAAAAGTAATTTTTGCATGTGCTATCCAATTGTTTTTATTTATTTCTAATTTGTTTATACATACATATTCGAAGGTAATTACATACAGCAGTTTCGTATTTTGTAAAAAAATTATTTTAAAGACAGTTTTTACAGCAATGCCAAAAGGAAATCGTTTAACAGACGCAGAGCCGTTATCGATAAAAATATATAAAGAGGAGGGATATTCCAACCGGGAAACTGCAAGAAAAATTGGACGATCTGAAAGCGTCATCCGCAATTTTTTAAAAAAGTCCCAAATTATGGTGTAAAAACCCCAACAAAAGGCCGAACGAATATCTCAGCTCGTCAAACAGGTCAAATTCGACATCAGGCTACTCGAAATCGGCTCTCTTGCAAACAGATAAAGGGGAAATTGGACGTGTTAAATATGTTCAAATAGACAATAAAATAATACAAAAAATATATAGTTTATAACAGGCAATAAAACCTTTAAAAACATATTTACTAAAAAAGTAATTATGTATTTCGAATCCTTCCAATATTGGTATAATATGAAAACCAAAGAGAATAGATACAAGAGAAGCATCTTTAATGCATCGCTGTTGCATATGAACTAAAAATCTCAAAATATTTCAGAGTTATTTGATGATGGCAAACGAAATAGGATAAACATATATTTTTTATTTCGTTTTCTCTTTCGAACAATAACAAAAACAATTATTTTACTATACAAAAATAACATAAACTTTCTTTTACTATTTCATATTATAATTCCATTGTAAAATGGAATAGATATATTTTCATATAATAATATGCATGTAAATACATATTCGTTTTCGTACAATGAATATTTTGTTTTCATTTTACACAATATATGTAATATGTATGTATGTGTTTTGTTAATAGTTAGTAGTGCTGTCCTGCGGACGGAAAATATGAAGGAGCGAAAAAAACGATATAAAATAGAATTTTATACGAATGAACAAAAAATCGATATAACTCATTAGTTTTCAAAAAAAATTAACTGCTGCTAAAAAAAAATCCATTAAATTAACGCACAGTTAATTAAATTGAAGAGAAACAATAAAAATGTAAAGGCTTATCATCAAAAAATAAACAAATGCCAGTGTCGATGAAATGATTAGTCAACTAAGATCCCCAAACGAGCCAACTAAAAATGTATGCAAACTTTTATTGAAAGAGGATTATTATTACACAGAACAGGACAAAACATTTGCACAGTGTTTGTATTACAAGTCTGCGACTACGTATAAGTACTTAAAATCAACTTTTGAATTAAAACTGCCATCAGCTTCATCTATATACTAATGGTCACCAATCAAGTATATCTCTCCAGGAACAAACGACATTTTGCAAAAGCAACTTAAAAAGTTATTTTTAAATATGCCAACGTCATCGCGTATATGTTGTTTATCTTTCGATGAGATAATTATTAAGAAAAACTTAACAGTTAATACCGTAACAGATAAGGTGGAGGGCTATTGCGACAATGGGAACCAAAGAACAAACCAATTGGCTACTTCGGCGATGTTCTTTATGCTACGTGGTTTAGTAGGCAATTGGAAACATGTGCTTAATTATGTGCTCATTAACAGTTCAATTAGTGTAGACGAACTTTCAAAATTAATAATTGACAATATAAAGTTATGTCAAGAAATATTAAATTTAGAGGTGGTAATGTTAAACTGTGATCAGGACAACCAACGTGGCAGTATATAAAAAATTTGGTGTTGGACCGGAGAAGCCATTCATACTTGTGGGTGATAAAAAAAATCCGCCTCACTTGATCAAATCTGCTAGAAATGCGCTACAAAAACATCAGTTTTTGCATTTAGAGTATGGAACGACTGATTTTAATGTGGTAAAAAAAATTTATGATCAGGAGCAAAATCAAAAGGTTAAAATGCTACATAAATTAACCAAAGCACATATGGAACCAAACAACTTCCAAAAAATGAGTGTCAAGCTGGCTGTTCAAGTGTTAAGTAATACGGTTTCCAGTGCTTTACGAACCACACTGAAAACAACACCATCGATTTTTGATAATTATTTACAGAATGTAATACCAACAGCGAAAGTTATTGAACACTTCAATAATATATTTGATTGCTTGAACTGCCGCGGATTTTCTTCAAAAAATCCTTTCGAACAGCCACTTAAAATGAACAGTAAAACGTTTAATTATTTGCAACAAAGTTTAGACTTTTTAAAAAATTTAAAAATTTTATCTAAAAGCGAAAATTATTTTAAGTTTATCAAAGGACTGGAATTAACAATATCCGCTCAATTAGCATTAATCCATTACTTAAATTCTTTGTTTGGCATTGAGTTTATATTAACTGGAAAAACTAACCAAGATGGTTTAGAAATTTTTTTCGCAGCATTAAGAGGCAAAGGCGGGTACAACTATATGCCATCCAGTTACGAAATTGGAGTACACTACGCCAATATCATAGTCACAAAATTTTTATTTAACTCAATTCATTCAAACTGTTTACCGGATGATTCCGAAGATGATTACAACTCAAGCCTCAAGTATTCAGAGACCGAAATTACAGATTTGTCAGAAGAGATTGAGGACCTAACCCACGCTGATGAATTAACTATGAGTACAAGTGAGCTAACCACAAATCCAATTGCTTATTACGCAGGGTATTGCATTTACAAAAAAATTAGTTGTGAAAAATGTACCGAAAACTTTTAAAATCGGATATTGAAATGAATGGAGATAATGTCTTCATACATGAAAAAAAATTTAAAAGAAGTCAAATTTCAAAGTTTGGTTCTTTGAAGGCACCATCTGACGAGATGCTTAAAGTAACAGATTTTTTGGTAAAAATCTTTGATTCCTACTTAACTCATAAAAGTCATATTAGCAACGTGTGCGAAGAAATGAGAAAATTCAGTTTGGTTAAAATTAAATCAGTATTTGCAACATTTTTACCTGAAGAAGCTGATCCATGTTTTGTTCATTTTACGAATTTATTGAATTTTTTTTTATTAGTTTTGCTTCGAAAAAATTGTAGATGGTCAGTGCCAAAGAAAAATATAAACGATAAAGCAAAATCCTGTAATACTAAAGTACCAAAAAAATTGCGAATTTTAAGTAATAAGTAATTTAGTTAGCGAGAAAGAATGTAATCATTTATATTTTAATTTAAAAAAAGATAGAAATTAATAATAATAAATTCAAGAAAAAAACGACAGTTTAAAAGTTTATTTGTGTTTTCCAAATTTTACATGAAGAATCCAAATTTTACATGAAGGGATTAGGCCGCAAATTTTCAATATTATAGAAACATTCAAATATAGCCTACTTATGTGTTCCTTAATACGATCAAAATATACTCAGCCCTAAAAGTCAATATATATCTTTCATATAATTGTGCATAACTAGTGTATAGACCTTTATAGATCACAGTGTATATGAATGTTTTAATTAAACGATGGTGGTGGTAAATAACTTTTGTAGTTATATTGGTATTGATAATAAAATAGCTTATTTGATAGTACATATTTGCGTACAAAATTAATTTTTGTGATTGAATCTCACAATTTTTTTATTAATATGAATCCGAAAGATGAGACCATAAGGCAACTTTTAAATTATGTTCATTAACAAACATATGCATTACAATTTACAACTTTGTTCATTCTTATAAAATTCTATTTTATATCGTTTTTTTCGCTCCTTCATATTTTCCGTCCGCAGGACAGCACTACTAACTATTAACAAAACACATACATACATATTACATATAATGTGTAAAATGAAAACAAAATATTCATTGTACGAAAACGAATATGAATATGAAATATTTTGAGATTTTTAGTTCATATGCAACAGCGATGCATAAAAGATGCGTCTCTTGTATCTATTCTCTTTGATGAAAACCATAAACATTTAACATAAATATTCATAGATAATAAACATATGTTATAGTATATAAGTATAGATATAATAGAATAAGAGGAGAAAGGAAAGACTATATATTGAATAGATATAGACTATCCTTTCTTTAAGTATATAAACCACAGCAAAGAAATGATCGGGGGATTGTTGTAAGGAATTTGAAAGGTATCGAATATTCAAATAAAGAAGTAAAATTTTAAATTGATAATTATTGTTTTTATTTATGTACGAGATTAAGTAAAATTAAACAAATTATAAATTTAAAGAAGCAGTTAAATCGAAAAATGGAAAAAATTACATCTATAACCGAAATATTAAAAAAATTAAAAAATGAGAGGCTAGTAGATGAAGAATGTGAGAAAGTACTTAAATGCTCAGCTAAAGAAGTTCCGGTCGCCTTGTTTAAGCGGTATGCATCTAATGAGTCACTGGATCAAGTCTGCAGAAGGGAATATTCCAAATATTCAACAATACGCTTCATTTCTATTCACCAAAGGCTTATAATTATGTTCGTGAAGTTTTTAGATGTGCATTACCACATCAAGAAACGGTACGCGGTTGGTATTTAAAGATTGATGGTACACCCGGGTTTACGCAGCAAGCTATAAGTGCAATTAAGATGAAAGCTAATTCTTATAAACAAAATGGAAAAGAATTATATGTCACTCTAATGATGGACGAAATGTCCATTATGAAAAAAACTGAATTGGTTGGTGGCCGTTTAATTGGACAGGTTGATATGGGAATTGATTATTCGAATGATTGTGAAAAGAATGCAGTAGAAGCATTGGTTATTATGTTAGTTGGATTGACTGAATATTGGAAAATTCCGATTGCCTATTTCTTAATCAATGGGATCTCAGCATGATTGAAAACCGAAATAATTACCAAGGCAATCGAAAAATTAACGGAAGTGGGAGCTAAAGTTGTATCCTTAACGTGCGACGGACTTTTTTCAAACCAAACTATGCTTGAACAACTAGGCGCTGTGTTAACTGTGGATGAACCTAAACCATGGTTTTATTTGAAAGGTAATTTAATTTGAATATTACAATTTACAAATTATTAAATGATTTATATTTTCCAGGAAATCCATTACAAAATATTTACGTAATTTTAGATCCATCGCACATGCTCAAACTCGTAAGAAACCGATTGTACTTCGAAAGGGAGCTTAAATCGGGTATAGCGCGTTGGCAATATATTGAAGCATTACACAAGCTTCAATTAAAAGACTAGGAAATAAACTTTCAAAGGGTCACATAGAATTTAAGAACAAAAAGATGAAAGTTTCGCTGGCAGCACAAACCATTAGCCAATCTGTTGCCACCACAATAAAATTCTGAATGCGATTTACGAATGCCATAATTCGAAGGCAATGAACCAACTGTGAAAATTTTAACAATAATTAATAAATCATTCAATTTGTTAAATTCCCGTAATCCCTTTGGTAAAGGTCCAAAGGCACCGCTCAGAACAAATAACGCAAGTTGTTGGATGCCGGATATCACAAATATAAATAAATATTTAGAATCAATTAAATTGAATTCTGATGTATCCGTTTATAAAACAAATAAACACACTGGGTTTTTAGGATTATACTTGGGGCTCATCGTAGCAAAAAATCTATACATTGATTTTGTAGAGACTGGATATTTAAAGTACATACTAACATACAAGTTAAGTCAAGATCATCTTGAATTATTTTTTTCTGCAATGTGCGCTAGAAGTGGTAACAACAACAATCCGACTTGCAGACAATTTATCGCTGCCTTTAAACAATTACTTGTACATAGTCAAGTTAAAAGTTTCAGCGGGAATGTCGGGGAAGTTTCATAGAACTGTTGGGTACTGTAAGCCGCATTCAACTATTTAGAACGGTTGGTAAGAAATCAATCAGAATTTGTTTTAATTCACAATTAAATAATAAAATTATTCACTTTCACAGGTGATGTTGCATATCCAATAGACATGTTCGATATTGGTGAAGATGACAGCAGCCACGGTTCCCAGAATGATGTTTCGGATTTTTTGGAACAAAACAGCTCATCCCCATTCCAAGAAAATGTTATAGGATACATAAGCGGTCATATGTAGTCAAAATGGTTGAGAAAATTATTAAATGTCACTCACTACATTCTGAATTTGGTGGGGCTCATCTAACTAACAGCTCTAAACTTATTGTTTTCTAAAACTAGAGGAGGACTGATAATTCCATCTAAAGATGTGACTGATTTGTGCTTAGTCACAAATAAATATTTTAAACACGCCAGCATAAACTTTCAAAACAAACATCAAGATGAACGATTGGCGTTAAGAATCTTACAAGATGTTAATATTAATAAATTGTTTCCATCGTTGCATGCTCACCAATATGACACGGAAATTGGAAATAATCACATACGTATATAAACTGGCAAAAACTATTATTAAATGTTATATTAAAATAAAATTTTCTCAAATTTCCAAACAAAAAAACGAAGCCAACACAACACATATAAGGCAACAATTAAGCCGATTAATTATATTCAGACATGAATAGCTCTTAAAAAGAATTATTAAATTTAAATTAATTTTATTTTATTAATTTTAATCAAATGTTTTTATAAATAATGTATCAATAAATATGTATGCATAAATAAAATGCACATTTAATTTTTGACGTTTCACTCGAATTTTATTTTATTTTTCAGGGGTGCATTTCAAATTTCAAGGGAGAAATGGTAATTAATTTATCAAATTATTGAAAGAAAATAGGTAAAACCAAATTTTATTGATCAAAATTTGATATAATTAATTACATACATTGATTTTAGTAATATATTATATAATATTTTTGTAATTCAATTACAAAATTTTATTTTTCGACATTAAACTTGTGGGAGTACAGCACTTTTTCGGAAATAGGTTTTTAGAGCAAGAGGAGAATATAAAAAGACCAGTAAAACTATATAAAAAATTTGTTCCATTTCTTTTTGTTGTTTTCAATGTTATTTTCGGAAGATACTGTATCCATATTTATTCAAATCCGTGGGATTGGTAAACAGTAAATCCGAACTAAAATTAGTTTATAAAATCAGATTTGATATACTCGCAATGAAATTCAAAAAGTTAGAAGATAATTTAGATCATTTACAAGCAAGATTCAGGAACAAAAGAGGCCTGATAAATGGATTAGGATCAATTCTAAAATCGATCACAGGAAATTTAGACAATGATGACTACATAGAACTAGGGAAAGCTATCACGAAAATCAACAAAAACCAAAACATTGTGCAGGAACAACTAAATACCCAGATCTCAATAAACACTAAAATGATAGATAGATTCAATGAGTTTCAGAAATATGTAAATGATCAGAGACGTAAAGTAGAATTCGAGATAAGCAACTTAGAAAATAATACCCAGAACTTAGTAAATATCCTAAAATTAGACCAACACTTCCATAAAACCATATACAACATGGAGTTACTGGATGACCACCTAAAAGATATAATCGAGTCCATTACTATGGTAAAACTTACAGTAATATCACGCCATATATTAGACCATGATGAATTAGATTATGTCCACGCGCATCTAAACAGATTTGGAATAGATTTAAAAATAGAAGAAAGCGTTTACGATTTGCTTTGGTTATAAGCCTACTATAATCAGTCGCAAATAATATTTTCAATCCAAATTCCAAATTTTTACCCTGAAACTCTACAATATTACAAAATAAAATCCACCTTCAATAATCCTCAATGAACATACTTATGTATCAATTTTTGAAAGACCTATGTAACGAAATAGAATCGGTACAGTATTGTATGGAACGAACAATCGGAGACAGTAAAAGCAGCTGTGTACCACAGATAATTAATAATAAACCAGCATCATGTAATCTAACTCAACAAGAATTCAAAGAAGAAATTGACCAAATTCTATCTGAGTATCTATACATCGCCACGGAAAAAGAAAAAATGTTTGAATCTACGTGCAGACAAAAACAAAAATCAATACAAGGGATTAAAATGGTGCACTTCCGTAACTGTACAATCGAGATTAATCAAACGAAATACACTAGTGTCATCAGAGCGTTCCCCGAAAACATCGAAATATTACAACCATATAACTATTGAAACGACCATTTTTTGTTAAACGATCGTTTCGTTGTACATATTTTTATTATGTAAAATTATTAATATCGGCTTATAATGCCAAAACAAATGTCATAAAACATGTGCATTTACAACAGAAAATTGGAAACAATAGAAAACAAAATATTTTTTTTTATAAACATAAAACAATCAAATAAACTCTTTTGAAAAACAATATTTTAAAATAATATTGCAAAATTATAGTAGATCCTATCATAAAACAATAAAATTTAAAATAAATGTATATAGTCATAAAACAATAAAATTTAAAATAAATGTATATAGTCATAAAACAATAAAATTTAAAATAAATGTATATAGTCATAAAACAATAAAAAAATAAATAAAAATTAAAACAAATAAGTGATAAAACAATAAAAATATCCATCCTTAAACAAAATTAAAGGAACAGGTAAATTTTAAAAGAATCATAGAGTGATTGGATAAAAATAAATTTTTAAAAAAGGAAAGTGGGGAATGTCCAACCCCCTTAAAAATGTATATATATGAGGACGTTGAACAAAAAGAGGAGAGTTGGTGAAAATCGATTAAAGATAAACAACAAAAAAAAAACGTAGTGTTTTAAATTCAACAATTAATAATTTGCAAGTAGCAAAGAGGGAGTTGATTGTGATCGGTTGATCAAAGAAAACGTAAAGTGTTTACTCCAAGAAAACGATCGAGTTTATTTTTTTTTGATGAAAAAATCTTAAAACGAGAAAAAACGTAGTGTTAAAAATCGAAAATTGATAAAATTACATCATAAAATTTAAAGTGTTAGCTTCCGTATAGTGGATAGTGATAACTAAACATAGAAACGTTAAATTAATTTAATTTTAATTATTAATTGGTGATAAGACGTTTAAAACAAAAATTTATTAAATAAATATAAATATATATATATCTGTATAGACATATATTATAATATATTATTACTTAGTATATAAAGTGAAAAAAAAAATGAATTATATTGAAAGACATTAAGCCAACCAACAAGGCGGCTATAACCATTAAATATATGTATATATATATATATATATATATATATATATATATATATATCATAAACATATAATAACTAAAATAAAGATAATCAGTGCAGAGGAGAAAATATCCCGGAGATCCAGCAGCAGTTCCTGATATATTTTTAATGTAAATAAACCAATATTATTTCCTTATTTTTTTTATATAATTTAAAATGTAAATATAAATTATTATATGTGAAATTTAAATTTTTGTTGTGTTTTTTTTTATTATTGGAAAACAATTGTCCTTACAAAAAAACTCACGCCCGCACTGAGTAGTTAAATTAGCCGGCAATACAAGCCAGGTTACGCGTTTTCGTAACACGATGTGAATATCACAGCCATTAGGACACCAATATTGCTACATCGCTTGCATAACTGGACAATCGACAATGGCAAAAGTATAAAATTATTGCATTCACAATCAAAACGAGAGATGCAATATAGGAACATCATCACCGGAATTCTCACCACCCTAATTTCAATAATGTTCTTGTATACAATAATTAAATATATACTTCACAGGAAAAATAAACAACTATTTCAAGTCGAAATACAACAGGAAAATAAGGCAGAGACTATTGAACTACAACAACTAAACAACCCGAAAGATTCAACAGCTGGCAAAAATCAACAATTTTGGACACTAATAGGTGGGGGAGAAGTTAAGTACTGTAGAGTCCTCCACATCATAATTATATGATGCCGCATCCTGTTGCTCATGGCGATAAGTGACATGCGAACGAGACCCTAATTAAGTAGATAAGATAAGACAAGTAGAGTAAAACCCTTATTTTAATAAGGAAAAGATATCTTTCTCTTTTCCTTAGAACATAGATCTTTCTTTTTACATAGATTAGAAAGAGAGTAGTAGAACTAGAATTACACTTAAAAATTCAGAATTATTGTGAACTTGAACTTTGTAATATAAAAAATTAATTTAAAATAAAAGTTAAATTGTAATTTCTTTTATTCGAAAAACATACATACATAAAACGTTCAAACCTATAACTATAGACCAACCCAACTGGAAGACTAATATTTCTTTTAAAATTATAATCGCAGAGCTTGGGGTTCATATTAATAAAAGTGTAATTTTGAAAATATTGTTGATGATTTGTTTACAACATATATTTCTTTTGGTTTAAATACATAATTGGCGCAGTTGATAGCGGATATTTTTTAATATCTAAAGTGTTCAAGTACGAACTGAAAGATATTCTTCAAAAGTTTATTGTAAAAAATAAACGATTTCGAGGCGACCAGTGATACGATTTAGAATTGAAAATAAACTCATATCGAGAGCAAATCGATAGTAGTGATTGTGCTTACTGGACTAAGAAAAAAAGAGTAAAAGTGATTAATTGAACAGTGTTCAAAATAGTGAATGTGTAGAACCAATGAAACGTTGCGATAAAGTACACCACGTATTGAATACACCTTCGTTATGAGATTGATACATACATACAGGTGATAACATTACACATATCATGAAAATAGGTGATAACTTAGTAGGCACGTTATGAGATTGATACATACATACAGGTGATAACATTACACATATCATAAAAATAGGTGATAACTTAGTAGGCGGATAATCCAATTTCTCCCTACGTTTTAAAACTAGCAGAACTTCAACTAATGCAAGTGGAGATGTTTCTTGGTTCCAATTTTTATAGTAACGGATAGTGTAGCTCTCAAGTGGTTACTCCGTTAAGGTGATTCAGTAAAACGTGTCGGTCGTTAAGCCTTAAAAATTCAAAATTATAATTTTCAAATCATTCATCGTCCTGGAAAAGAAAACATTGTTCATAATGCCCTCTCTAGATAGCTCGAAGAAATTGAAACGAAAGATAGCTGGTACGATGATTTATTAGGAAAAATAACTCAAAACCCAGACGAATACGCTAATTATAGAATTTTAGAAAATGAATTGTACCAACTCCTTTAGAATACCAATACATATGGTATAGAATCTTGTCTTTGGAAAAAAATAGTTAATTGAAGTACAAAACTTCAACAGTTAAAAAAATTTCATGTCGAAATAAGAGCAAGACATTTCGAAAATTGTAAAACCGACCAACAAATTTTTGAACAATACTATTGGCCAAACATGACTCAGGATAAAAATACACAGCGAATAGCGACACTTGCAATGCTTGTAAATCATCAACAGTATCAATTAGGCCTCCTATGGGCAAAATGAAAAAAGCTACTAGACCATGGGATATAATTGGTATTGATTATATGAGACCATTTCCCAGATCAAAACAGTTAAACATTTTTTTATTAGTAAATGTCGATAATTTTGCAAAATATCCAGTAATGTTTCCAGTACGAAATTCTAAACCCTTAACTTTAGGAAGAAAGTTAAAAGAAGATATCATTAGTTTATTTTCTTATTTTCTGTATAGGGTGTTTAAACAGGTGCGCTTAAAATTTTGCCGATAGGGACAGCGAACGACGCCATATTTTTTATTGTTCTTTTGTCATTTGGAAACTTCATTAGTATACATTTCATCATGGAACGCTATACACTTGAACAATTCGTGAATTGGGTTCAAGAGCAAACCGAAAATGATGCAGATTTTCACCGAAAAATCATCTTCAGCGATGAGGCTCACTTTTGGCTAAATGGATTTGTCAACAAGCAAAACATGCGTTACTGGGCAGGAAGCAACCCACACGTGATTCATGAGGCACCGTTGCATCTCGAAAAATCCCGTCACTGTTTGGTGCGGATTACATGCCGCCGACGTCATTGGGCCATATTTTTTCATCGACGATAACGATCGCCACGTTACTGTTAATGGAAATCGATACCGCGATATGATAAACAATTTTTTTTGGCCGCAATTGAATCGAATGGACTTGGACGACATGTGGTTTCAACAGGACGGGGCCACATGCCACACAACACACGATACAATCGCGTTATTGAAGACTAAGTTCGATCAGCGTGTTATTTCGCGAAATGGGCCCGTCCAGTGGCCGCCGCGCTCGTGTGATTTGACACCTCTAGATTATTCTCTTTGGGGTTATGTGAAGTCATTGGGCTATGCCAATAAGCCGGCGACGATGCTAGAGCTCATAGCCAATATTGAACGTGAAATTGCTGGAATTTCGGCCGATTTATGCGAAAGAGTGGTCGAAAATTGGGTGCAACGATTGGACTTCGTAAAACGTGCACGCGGTGGTCATGCAAAAGAAATCGAGTTTCATACTTAAATGTATATGATGAAGTTCGTTAATAAAAAAAAAGTTAGCTCAAAAGTCGAACAGTTTGTGTTTTATTCAAAAAAAAAGTTGAAGTGCTCTTATTGAAAAACCCTTTATAAGCCAATCAAAGCCATGAATTTGCTGCAACTATACATAATTGTATGTATTTAATGGTTAATTATTAATGGTTTAGCTTAATTAATGGTTAAGTATTTAAGATTAATGCTAACTTTAATTTGTAATTACTAATTATATTTTGTTTTCATTTTTTTCATGAGAAAATATGTACGCCATTCCAGTTAAAACTTTTTGCAGTCGGTGCAAATAAATCAAAATTAAAATGTCGTGGTTTTATAATGGTGGCATGGATGTGATATTTATTATTTAAGATAAGTATTTATTATTTATTAAAATTCTGGTTGTTTATCTTGATTGTATATTTATAGATTCATGTAATGGAGGGATTCCCTGTTGGAATATATACAATCGAGTCTTTTGTGGCAACATTTAAGATTTCACCGAGGCGTTAAGCCATTTGCTTGCAGCGTCGAAGGATGTACCCCAAAAATTTACGATTCGCCCTTATTTGGATGATCGTATTCGAAAATAGCACACTGGTGAACGGCCGTGTCAGTGGAGAACGTCAATATGGATGCGAATATAAGTGGAATATAAACTACCCAACAGTAGAATGTATACATCTTGTAGAATGTTTACATCTTTGTCAATGTATAATTGTAATAATTTATTACATTAATTAAATTTTTATTTATATGTACATTTATACTTTTATTTCAATATGTTCTGAGGTCGTTTGGTTTTCTGATAGTCTTAATTCGAGATTATTATAACCGTCTTTTGGTGTATCCTTACAAGGTAACACATACATACAACGATTCAGTATTTTCAGTGGGTTTGGTTGTGAAATTACAGTGTGTACAATTGTTCTGAATAATATAAACAAAAATATCGCGGAACAGTGTTTCCAGTATTAAAATGGGTAGAGTGTATAGTAACATTTGGTGGTGGCCTTACGAGTTTGATTTCTCTTTCGAAAGATTTCAAGAATCTCGAAATGAACCCCTCTAACGCCGTGTCTGCCATACTTATATGATACTTTATGTTTTATGCAAAAAAATACTTGCTTTGTAAATAACATCAATTTATTTACATTATGTCAAAATTATGCCAAACTGATATAATTTTTGACAACCGCAAATTGAGCAAAAAGTCATGTACCAACATACTAGAATAAAAAACGGCTAACTTCACCCCGCTTTGCAGACAATTTTGCAGCAAGATAGAAATGCATAAACTCGCCATCAAGGAGCTCATGAAGAGAGGTATGGTATAGGAGCTCATGAAGAGAAGTGTTGTATAGGAGCTCATAAAGGGAAGTGTGGTATTTGAACATTAATTGGCATAACTATTGATAAAAAATTTATAGTTTATCAACGCTTTATTTACACCGACGATTGTGAAATTAATGAAGACTGGTTTGAACAATAGAATACTAAACTCATTGGACTATTAATTTTTTGAATCATAACAATATAATTTGTAACGCGTAATTTGTAATAAATAGCGCTACCGAGCTATGATTAATGATTTTTTATGGCCGGAATTGGAAGATATTGATGTAAAAATGTTTATTTTTAGCAAGACGGCGCTACGTGCCCCACAAGTAACGATCCAATCGTAATTTTGCAAGAAAAGTTTCCTAACCGTGTTATTTCTCGAAGAGGTGATCACAATTGGCCACCCAGATCTTATGATTTAACACCTTTCGACTATTTTCTTTGAGGCCACGTGAAAGATAAGCTCTATGCCAATGCTCTACAATCGATTCAAGGCCTCAAAGATGGAATTCGTGAAGTTATCGAGGACATACAGCCGCAAATGCAAAAGATTAATATTTTAAAAGAAATTATAGCATGTTTATATATGATTGATCATTCGGTGTTAAAAAAATGTGGCTCAATATGTATTATCTTATAAAGTAAGTATCAATAGTACTTTACTAAGCAATGTAGGATTTAATTGTTAAATAGGCGGCAATATCTTCGCCAGACGAATCGATTGGCAAACAGCAAATACACAAAGAAAACGATGTGTCTTATAGCAGTGTATTAAATGAATTTTTATATTTACAATTATAACCCGATATTTGTAAAATTATTTTTAAAGAAATACTTAACATATTTTTGCCGTTTTAGTCAAGAATATTTAATGACAAAATATATAGTAATGATAACGAGGAAAATTATATCACCGTTATAAAAAGTCGAATAAGATAAACAATGTCACTTGGAAATCTTTCTGCAGAACCATTAAGATTAATCAAGGAAAATAACGATTGGACTAAAACGTAAAAAAATGGGAATTCTAAAAATTTATAAAAATCCTGAATATGTATCAACAGTGCTCGAAAAAGACGAAATGTGATGAGGACAACCAAAAGCTTCCAAATTTCATTTTTCTATAAACTCTATCAAAAAATTAAGCGAGTCAGAAGAGAAAGAAAGAAAGTTCGATAATCGAATATTTAAGTGCAAGAAAAGTACCATCCAAAACACCAACAAGAAAAAAATTTCAAAACTTTAGAAACAGACCATCTTTTTTTAAAGAAAACAATTGCACTATAATCACATTTCCAGTTTAATTAATGCATTGTTAAACTGGGAAGAACGTTCTGCAAAATTTTTACAACATGCAATACTAGCGCAGCTGTATGGATTAAATTGAGATTTTATTGGCTAAAAAACATCCTAGTTAACGAGTATATAACGCGAGAGTTTTCCCGCTTTATTTACACCGACGATTGTGACATTAACGGAGACTGGTTTGAAAACTATTTCGATTTACGATATATCATACCATCGAAAATATGTTACTTTAATTCCTTTAATTGCAGGTTATTTTGTTTCAAAAGTTCAAGGTAACACTATTCAATTCTATAATAATTTCAGACCATACATTTCAGACGATGAGCCAATTCAAGATACAGCACAATCACCAACCTGGATGACTTCAACCTTGTAGCTATTCGCCGGATAATTCACAGTTATCGAATAAATCGAATGTTACCCTGAGGAATTTACACGAGAAACTAAAATCTGATTTGTCTTTTACATAGGTTCTGTTATTAGCGTAAGACGAATCATCAAGAAGCTCTGTTTTAAATGGAAAACTGCAAAGGACAACCGAGGAATTCTTATGGAAAACAGCCATTCGATTGAAGAGGGTACAATATTTACGACGAATAGCGCAGTTTCGAGAAAAGGGATAGTCCATCGTTTATACGGATGAGAAATACGTCCACACGAACCACCAAACAAACAAACGATGGTGGAATGATAGCAACAGGAGTGAGTATTTGATTTTCGACAATTTTTAGTTTTTGTCATACAATAATTATTAAAATTCCGTTTACTAGTAATGTGAAACAAGCAAGAAAAGTGAAATTAAAATATAAGTTAATACAACAAAAATGGCAACAGGGTAATCTGAACCAAATCAACAAAAATTAAAAATAAATATCTGGAGCCGAAAATTCAAAATAATTCGCCTCTTCTTGAAAATAGCGGTAACAAAGAATTACCAGAAATAAATATAATACGAAAAAGGAGAAAGAAAGAAACACAAATCGCCATAGTTGACTTTACCACCGAAAACGTTTGCAAAAATCCCGACACGAACGAAGAAATGAAGATGACACGGATTTCCCCACACTAACTTGGAGGGACGATAAAAGCCGTAAAACCATCAAAAGGCAAAACAAACCTAATAAAGCTAAATAGAGCAGAGCAAACCAACCCAAAAAGGTAGAAACCTCAAAAACCCTAAGGATCCACCAATCATGGACCCGAGTTTGAAAACCTAAAACTAGACTCAGGCCCTAAGGTGCGATTATATGGAGGGGCATCGGCGGTTGTTCAACTTCCTGAAAGGCAATAATATCGTAGCACACACCTTTACAAGCAAGGACGAAAGACCGCCATACTTCTAAAAGGTGTACACAACAGTTTACCCAGCAGAGGAAATTGAAAAAGATATCACCCGCCAAGGATATAAAGTAAACATGCATATAGTGACAACAGTTAGTGCAGAGGAATTGGAATCAGTGACAAAGTTGCGATCCTGATGCAATAAAAGATAAAAGATAAAAATAAAAATATAAAAATTAAAAAAGTATACGATCGTGGAATTGGAAAAGAGATTGACGAAGAGGGGAATTCAAAGTAATTACATAAAGGTGGATCAAAGTTATAAACCAATAGGATTCAGATTAAAAGAGAACTGGTGATGAAGATTTTAAAAGCAAAATGTATAAAACGACAAAACATCCTTTACAAAGTACCTTGTTAATAGACTCTGTCAAGATAACGTTGTGAATAATCTTAAATAAATAATTTTTGTAGCGTTTCTGTAACTAATTGTTTATTTGGTAAAAAGGACGAGATATACACAATTACCTTCAGAGAATATTTTAGAATTCGGAGGAAGAATACAAGATTTGGCCACAAGCGGCAAAGATTAGTTTAGATGTAAATATTGGTAGTGGTAAATCAGGCTATAAAAGTTTTCAAAAAAGGGTTGTCAAATGTTGCAATCAGAACATCCTTATTGACTTATAAGAGTGAAACCCTTAATGAGCTTATGGAAATAGCCATTAATCTTGAAGACTCGTATTCCGATTGTAAAACAACGCCAAAAGTAAATGATATTAGTTTAAAGGATGCTCTTAAAATACCGCTTCAAGAAATGAAAGAAGCATTATCTAAGATAGCCCTTAAACAAAATGCTAAAGAAACCAATAATTAAAGACCATCAAGATGTTTATTCTGTCGGAATTTAGGACACGTTAAGGAAGAATGTAGAAAACTTAAAAATTCTCCAATTTGTACTTGAAACGCTTATAGAACCCAAAATAAATCCAAAAATATTTGAAGATAATTATACCAGGAATTATTCTCAGGATCAAAATAATAATAGGAATAGAAATAACCTGATCACAGACGGTGATCATTATAACTTGTTTTATATACGCTACAAATATAAAAAAGACCAAGTCAACCAATTTTCAAAGTTAACTCGAAAGAGGAAAATCATAAAGTAGCTATACCATTATCCAATCAATCTAATAATTTAATAAAAGAATAATCGAAAATAAATGAACCAGAGTCAAACAACATGAATAAAAATTATCCAAAACTTCCCAATATTTCTGAAACTCCGATGATAACGAGTTTTTCTACACTCTACAATAAGATCATATCGATTACCTCATTTTAGTGAAGCTAAATTGTTGGTGGCTCATATTCCAATTTCTGCTACCGGATATGAAAACGCATGGCGAATTCTTTTAAATCGGTAAAACAATGAAAGGACGATAATCGAATGTCACTTAGATGACCTATTGAACTTATTGAAAGTGTCAAGTAGTAGTTTAGCATAAATAAAATCTCTCTTTGATATTTCAACTGCCAATATTGATTCGTTAGAAACATGGGAATTTAGGCTGGACAGGTTATCTGAAGCTTTAGTCGGTAGAATAAGTATAGGGCGATTATATTTAAATTCCAGAAGGGAATTTGAAAGTAAGTTAGGGCTAGATGAGTTTCCCACTTGGTTAAATTTTCAAATATTCTTACAAAAAAAGATACGAGTTTTAGAAACAATAGGACCACATAGAAAAATAGAATCCCAAGACTATAGCCGCAAAATAAGATCAATTCGTTCGTTGTCCTAGTTGTAAAGGTGATCATGGTCTAGCATTGTGTCCAGCTTTCATTAAACTTTCTCCATTAGATCGTTTCCAGAAGGTAAAGCAATTACTGTTATGCATTAATTGTCTCAGGCCAAACCATATAGTTTCTCAATGCACCAGATCGACTAGTAGACATTGCTCGCAAAAGCACCATACACTTTTGCATAGAAAAACCTATATACCATTAGAAAAAAAATGCAAGTCCAGTACAAAAAGAAAAAAAAATCGTAGTTTTTTTATTGTTCCTTATCGATCAAGAAGAAAGGTTCTCGAGTTGTCTTACAGCGAACTCAATAAAAATTGTTATTTTTTTGTGATTAAAATTCCAAAAAGAAAATTTTTAAGTATTGAAAAATTAAGAATATCTCAATTAAGTCAAATTAATGGTTAAGTAATTAATAAAGTATTTTATAAAAGTGCAAAGTGTGTTGTTTAACAAAAAATAATCGATAAACAGTATTTAATCGAATAAGTTGGCAACCAATTAGTTTAAGTTACTTGTGTTCGTGTAAAGAAAAACATTTATAAACAATTATGTATATAAAATCGAGTTACAACGCAGAAAACCAGCACAGTTTACCGCATTCCTGAAGAAGGTTGTCTGGTAATAATTTTGAAGGTTAGTTAAGTAAAAATAATTAATTTAAGATTAACTATAAGTTTCTAAATAGTTTGTACATAAATAAATTTATATTTGAATTTGAATTTCAACTATTTAAAATCTCAATGTTTCAATTCACAATAATCAACAGTATTAATGATCACCTTAAAAGCAACAGCAATTTGTGAAACACAAAATTATGGTTATGCGTGGTGTAAATTACGACACACCACTTGAGGAAATCAAGTCAAAACTTGAATCGCGTAGTTCAATAGTATTGGGTATGTACCCCATACATAAAATCACCACCACCACTAAGGTTGAACTACCTTGCTCAACAAGGTAAGCAAAACAAAACTGCCAATCCTTTGACCATGCAGTTACAAACTGTATTATGCCTTATAAGTGCGTGACATGTACCGGAAATCATCAACCAAAAGAATGCCTAAGAAACGCAGTAAACCATATATTTTATTAAACTCATCAATGGTCTCTTAGAATTTATGGAATTACCTAATTTAATTGATATTTTATTACACCTAAGAGTACTATACATATAATAAGAATAAATTTTTAGTTTTAAGTATTGGATTCGTCCTTTAACATCATTGTGAACAAGTTCGACTAAAACAAACTGTGAAATTGTGAAAAAATACATTTAAAAAATCACTAAAAAGTAACTCGCTTAATAAAGTGAAAACTATATATAATAAATTAAAACAAAGTTTTAAAATTTAATAAAGTGGTGTGTGACTTATAATTAATTTCGGGGAGAGGTCGCTAGAAATATATCTAGGGGCTATGCCCACGATGCCCACACACTCATGCGCAAAACTACAAAAAATTAGTAACTTAAAAAGTGCGCGTCATTTAAAAGCAAAACACATTAATAAAAAAATGTCATCAGAAACCGAAAATAAACTCCAAGAACAAGTCGGGCAACTTGCAGAATATGCCAAATACATCAGTGAACTGAGAGAATATATTGAACAACTCGTAACTAAAAACAAAGAGTTAGAAAACAGATTGGAGCAATTTGAAAAAACAATGGTATGTGACAGTAATCAGCATAAAAGTGGCACAGACAGTGAAGAGTATCGAGAAATCACCTTTAATAGATCTAGGAAAAAGAGGAAACAAAATGTTAATGTGGAAACAGTTGACCCAGTTCAACAAGTCCAACAGAATCAATCAAGAAATGAAGAGGCAAATTGCCAACCTGGCAGTAATTTATCGTCAGCCAGAAGAACAGGGAAGTGACAAAGAAAAAAAAAATAGAAAATACCTCCCATAGTGAGTTATAACATAAATTCGAAAGACATAATAACAAAGCTAAACAAAGTGATAGGGAAAAATAAATTTTCCCTAAACCGGAATGTGACTCACATTATAACATCGGATATAAATAGCTTCCTCAAGACAATGGAAATCATAAAGGAGGCAAAGAAAAATTTCTACACATGCACCTACGGAGCTTAAACAACAGTCATTACTGTTGAAAGGAATCGACAGCAGCTTCGAGGATCGCGACATCAAAAAGCATTTGACCAACATCAGGTGAGTCAGCATATTCTTAAGCTATCCAAATACGAAACAAGAAACTCCATAAAAAATAAAAGAGACCTTAGTATCTGGCTCCTTCAAATAAAACCCAACACAGACCTTTCAACATTTAGGAATATAAAACGTTTGTTACACCAGTCGGTAACATTCGAAAAGTTGGTCCGAACAGAAACAATTCAGTGCAGAAACTGTCAACGCTACGGACACGCAGCCTCTAACTGTAACATGCAATATAGATGCGTAAAATGCGCAGAAACACATGCACCAGGCATGTGCTCGAAGCTAGACAGACTGTCAGAACTATTTTGTATAAACTGCAATAAAATAGGACATCCCGCGAACTACAGACAGTTTCCTAAATATCAAGAACTCTTAGATCGAAAGGGAAAACTAAGGCTGCATCAAGAGGAACAAAGATAAGACAAGGCAAATGTATAATAGCTACTACAAACCAGGCATATCCTACTCCAGAGCAGCAGCAACCAACCACAATACAACCCGTACAGAACCAACAGATTCCAAAACAGATACCAAATTCATCAAATCCTCATCCAATAAAAACATGGGATCACACATGTAGTGGAATGTTTGGATCAAACAGACAATTTTACGAATTCACACCGAAATTTAACGCAATACATGAACCAACACAAAAAAAAATAGCATTACTTGAATTCTTCGCCAAAATGACTAACCCGCAATGACGAGTCCCAACCCAACGTTAACCATAATACAACTTAACGTAAATACTTTAATCAGCCGCAAGAAACGACACGATATGGAGGTTTTTCTAAACACAGTACGATACAATAATAATCAGCAATGCAAACTATACAATAATAATCAGCAATTAATCCTCTATCACAAACCCTCCCGAACAGATACACAGCATCTAGTTTATAATATTAACCAATAAGAATATAAATTTAAGATCAAAAATAATATCCACAACCAACCACGAATTGATTGAGCTGATTTTGGGTTTTACTTATGAAAATACAATAAGATATTAATTAAGCAACATTAATAAATAAAAACTATCCTTGTAAATAATCCCCTATTGTATATAACCTCAAAATAAAGAACCAATCATGATAACTATGTGCAATGCCATAAGGGGTATATAGAATACAAATTCAAAATGAACAAATAAATACTGACAAAAACCCCATTTAATACTAGGATAATACTTAGGTAAAGAAATTTATTTAAAATTTCTGTTAAGTACCATTAGAATAGGTAGTATAATGTAACACTTGTATATTAATTAATTGTTCAAACACAATCAACATCACGATATTTTCTTCACGATTAACATCGCCATGTTTGTAGATTTTTGAGAGATACGCAGGAGAGAACGAAAATGAAAACAGGTTGGTGATTCTGTGATGCTATCTCATATTAGGCGATAAAAAACTGTGAAATAATGAATTGTCGCAGCTTACGTGGATGAATTGTGGATAAATAACGTGACGTCGCTTATTGATATTAATGAAAACAACCACAATAATCTTCTGTGCTGCTTTTACTAGTGGCAAAAACATACAAAATCGAAAAATATTAAAATCCCATTTGGGTAAAAAAAACAATCAGTAATTAAATTATTGGATTTATATAGCGTGTATATTATATACATATGTACGTAATTTTTTTCTTCAGAAAATCGTGACAAAAAAAATCTATTTATATTTTTATTTTAATTAGACTGGAATAATATTTTCAATTAAATCATATATTCAAAAATTCCTTAAAATAAACATATAAGGAACATGCACATATTTCCATTTTCGATATTTACATAAAAAAATATGTTGGTTTGTTTCATTTTAAAATGTGATAGGCTCCTTTATTTTAGATTAATAAAATAAGAATAACAGTCATGCAAATGAAAGAGACCAAGAAGATATGATATATTGTTATCCCATTTTCGTCTGTTACATCAGAGACATCTGAAAGATAACAATCTGTATATTCTTGTCTTTGGTAGCAAAACAAGAAATCATGACAGAATTTAAGGTGATGCTAACAGTATATTCATATGCACATAGTACGATGACCAACAATATCTTTTTAAAGAATATTCGAATGTAAAATATCGATTCAGTAATATATAAAAATTACAATACATCTTTTTCAAAAATGCCAAATTGTTGTAATTAAACAAAAATTAGATGATGCTCGATGTACTTTGCAACAGTTAAAATAATTCGGGGGGATCAAATGCAATCACATTTTTTACAAATGTATTAAATTATGATAATTTTAAATAATTACTCTTAACTAATTTTACCTTCTGCTCCGCACACGTTCTCGGTTTATTTGCTGCATGATCTGCTGACAATCTAACATTGATATCCATCACCACGTTTAATCCGCTTGGCGTTTACTATTTATGTATAATGCTGCCTAATTTTACAATTAACACAGATGATTTATTATGATTTTAGCACCAAACACTTTTTTATTATGTTCACTTAAGATGTTATTTGTTCACTTAAAAACTGCATTTAAGACTTTTTCAACTATGTTCTCAACAATATGATTTTACTTATTTGAACTATTGCTGGTTTATGTTATCATTTGCTTGTTTGACATTATTATTATATATGGTATTAATTTTAATTTGCAGCACAATTTTTATTGTTTAATTAAAAAACCGTTCATTCGCTTTTAATATTTTTTTAAATAAACATTTACAATATTATACAGCTAGCACATTTACTACACGATGTTTCTTTCACAACGGCTAGTCAAACTTTAAAATTTTGTGGCTTAATGTGAGCTATTTAAATAGAAAAATATGTTGTAAAAGGTATTTAATTAAATAGAGTTTTTTTTACCTGTAGCGAATATGGAATATTGTTTAAAATAAGTCCTCCCAAAAATGAGTCCTCCCCTATCCTAATGACGCATCATTTACAAATTGACGAATTTTATATTTTTTATGAATTTATGATTGTTCGACTCCTTTTGTTGTACTCCTTTTTTTCATCCCCAATTTATTATAAGCGTATGACTAATCATTTGTTTCCAAAATTTAACCGTTTTATTCTACTTAATAAAAATAACGCTCCGATATTTCGCATCGTAAGTTAAGTTATGATCAGCTTGGGATTGCGTATTAGGTTTAAAATAAATAAAAAACGTTAATTTTAATTTTAGGCACTGTATTTCTTAACACATTGAATTACTATTCTATTCTAAATTCAAAAATACATTTTAATTATAAAATTGTATCGGCACAATATTGTTTACATACAACAGAGTTTATTAACTTTAAAAAAAAATTAATTCAAAGTTTTTACTTTAATATTACAATAATAAGTTGCTTACAACAGAGTTTATTTACTTTAGAAAATTAATTGAGTATATTGGCTTTATTTATAAATATAAAATATTATTAAACTTCACGTACGCGAGTGGTTTAATATTTCATTCAAGTTTTCTAACGACCGCGTTACACGTTCACGTGGTGATGTTGTGGTTGTAGGTGATGGATATAACTCTTAATCGAATTAATAATATTTCAGATCAAGAATTAATATCACCCACTACAAAGGAAAAAACGTAGGTGAAAATCTTATTTTCTCGAATTGTCATTCAGATCATCACAGATTTCCAATTCCTAATTAGTGGCCAAATAGGTACTGAGCAAGTTGTACGAATTTAACTTTGTTTGACATATATTATAAAATTATAGTACATATGTATATGTATCTTAATATCGTTAAGATAAACCATTTTAACATTTAGGATAAAATTTTGTTATCTTTTAAAATGACACGTTGTTTTGTATAGCTTGAACATTTTATTTTTTATACAAGCATCGCTTATATGTTTTACATATTTTGTCAATAATTTTGCATTATTGCTCTAAAGGAGTTTCTAAATAAACCTCAGAAGAAAATTTTTTTTTTTAAAATGGCTTACTACTTTTTCGTGGTTAATCGATCAGAAAGAAAGAGCTTATTGCAAGTTTTATCTAAACAACTTTTCTCTTTCAACAAAAAATTGCTGATTTAATGTTTCTTATTAAAAATAATTTGCCATTTACTTACCGTTAGCGTTAATCGCCAGATATTATGACAGCAAGAAAAATGTTACTACGCATAATTTGCTCGCGTTGCTTCAATAAGAAAATACCGATTTTAACACGGCTATGAACAATTTCTTAACTTATTCCTAAGTAAAAAAAACTGTGATGTTTAAATTAATGCAGTGTATGTAAACATTTAGGCGAATATATGCTTTGATATAATTAAATCGATCGTTCTACTAGTAATATAAATTACCAAAGATAAAACAATGAACTCATAAACAATTAAAAATGCTAGTTTAAAAGTTTCATGTCGATATTTCATTATGTTAAAATTATGAAATACATATTATTTTAAAAATTATTTAAATTTCTTGGATATCGACGATTGATAGAACTAATCGTGAAACATAGTGGCACCGATGTCTACCTCGCAAATTCTGGATTAGTATTCAGTTGAATTGAGAAAATCAAACAAACCAATAACGATGTGTTTCGCGGCCAAGTTTGACCAATCCAGAACAATGACAAAAATCTTAAAAATTTCCTGAATGTCGACAATTGATAGAACTAATAGTGAAACATAGTGCCACCGATGTCTACCTCGCAAATTCTAGAATAGTATTCAGATGAAGTGAGAAAATCGAACAAAACAATAACCATGTGTTCCGCGGCCAAGCTTGACCAATTCAGAATAATGAAAAAATCTAAAAAAGAGTATTGACAATTTATAGAACTAACAATGAAACATAGTGGCACCGATGTCTACATCGCAAATTCTGAACTATTTTTCAATCTAAATTTTATAATTAATTAAAACTCAAAATTTTTAATAATATCTAATAATGAAATATCGACATGAAACTTTTAAACTAGCATTTTTAATTGTTTATGAGTTGATTGTTTTATCTTTGGTAATTTGGTAACTACTAGTAGAACGATCAATTTAATTATGTCAAAGGATATATTGGCCCAAATGTTTATATAGTCTGCATTAATTTAAATATTCACAATACATACCCAGTTTTTTTTTTCTAAGGAATAATTTACGAAGTTTTTCACAGCCCTGCGCAAGCGTGAAAAATTTTTCCTAAACCAATCCTAAACGTTGTTTTTGTACCTAGGATTGATTTAGGAAATATTTCACGCGCATATTCAAACTCAGTTTTTACTTCTATCACTATAACTTTCTCGAGAAAAATCAAATTCGAAAATTGATCGGTTTTGGGGCGGACAATCCCAGCGTTATGATAAGGAAAACTATTGGCTTTCAAGCCTTGCTCAAAACCAAAAATCCGTATTTATATTCTTTGGTATGCCACTCGCTTCATTTATGTTCATCTAATCCTGCGAAAGCACTTTCCGATGAGGGCGAAGAATTAGCAAGGAATATTATAATTATTATTGCTTTTTATTATCAATTTTTATCACAGTTACTATCGTAGATGTTACAATTTCCAGTTTTGTTTATGTGATTAAACCAATTGGTTGCATTCAGAATTTTTTATTTGTTTAATTCAGTACTAGTTTATAGTATTGCTATTGTAATTTTAGTATTTGTTGTTTATTTTTTCGAACTATCACATTTTTATATTTCAATTACGTTTCATATACTAGAATTTACACGATTGTACATTTTTTTTATAGTTCATTTATTACTAATTTTATTGTTTTATGGTAGTAGTCAGTGCTTTTTTTTATATATATTTTTTTTAATTTACTTGAAATCGTGTTTTGAAATGCAACAAATGTCGTTTTGTTTCTGTATACATACCTACGGACATAGTTTGAGCTTTGGTATGTTTTTTATGATGGATAATTATAAATTTTGTTTGCAGTACATTCGGAGTATGCGCAAAAATATTGACACTTAACTAACGTTTAGGCGATTAATTTCGATTTCGATGTAATATTTCTTATACTGAGACTTGGATCGCAAGTGGTGAAATATCTGAGTATAGTGTAAATGGTTACTCATTTTTAGTTAAAGCTAACTGTAATGACCATTATAAATCTGGTGGTGTGGCTGTGTTTATCAGATCCTCACATAATTACGATGTGTGTTCAGTTGGTCTTTCTTCAGCTGACATTATGAAAAGTTTTATTCAACTTGGGAATATTAAATTTTGTTTTATTTTAATCTGTAGGTTTAATTTTTTGTGCATTTGACACGTCTTTGAAACAATTAACGGATGTTTTATACATTGATAATCTAAATATAAAATTCTTCTTGGTGTTATAAATTTGGACTGATTGAAGGATTTGCGTGCAGAAGAAAAATATTTACCACTGTGTTTTTCATTTGGGATAGATTTTCTTCTAAACAGTGTGACTGGACCAAGTTCAGGGACTTGCGTTGATCATGTATTTTCAGAAACCCTTTGCCAACAATATTCTGTTGAACTTACAAATTTGAATTTATTTGTGAATGATTATTTAAATTTAAAAATAGCCAATAAATCAAAATGCGGTCGTCGGTACCGGAACCGGTTTATCAGACAAATTACACCGAATTGGAGTGATGTGTCTTCCTCGGATGATCTTAATGTTGCTTATTCGTATTTTATTGATAAATTTGTTTTTATTCTAAATAATTTATTTATTTTGTTAAGATTAAAAGAAGTAACTTCAAACTCAAGCCTTGGATGAATGATTGGAGAGGTGAAATCAAAATGGAAAGTTGTTAATAGTGTTTTAAATGACAACCGTAACCTTCTCAGTATTTCTGAAATCGATATTGGTAATAATGCTACAATCACTGATTCAAAGGGTATTGCTAACGTATTTAATGAATAATTTAGCAATATACCTAAATCCATTGTAAATAATAATCGTGAAAACATAGTTATTACTGACGATGATAGAACAAATATGGTTTTGTCTAGGTACAGTAATTTAAACCTTTTCTTCTTTCCAATTAACGAACTGGAAATTGTGTCAGCAGCTAGTGAATTGAAAAATTCTAGTTCTTGTTGTGTGGTGTGATCTCGAATTCACTAGTGACAAGGGATATTTTTAATATAACACATATTCTAGAGTTTATCTTCAATGATTTGTACAGGAAATGTTTCCTGATAAGTTAAAAATTGGTATTGTAAAACCACTACATATTTAAAAAGGACTCCCGTGTTGATCCTAACAATTATCGCCTTAGTACCATATTAAATACTTTTTCAATGTACATATTGAATCGGTAAAATCATTTAAATACGTATTTGGGATTAATCTTAGATTATCAGCAAAGAGCACGTGGCCAACTTAAAAAACAAACTAAGACAAACTTTAAGATCATTGTATTATCTGAAAAATAACTGCAGCCCGATATTTTTAAGATGCCTCTATTATGCATTGTTTGATTCACATTTCTGGTATGGTATACTTTTTTGGGGTGGTATTTAATTATCAAATATCAAACCCTTGATGATCATTCACAACAGAGTATTAAGAATTATGAAATACTCATCAAGGACCACACCATCGTTACCTTGGCTTGTGAATTTAAAAATTTTACCGCTGCGCTACTTAACGTTTTCAAGGGTTTAAGAATGTGTTATTCGATGAGCGTCTAATCAATATTGATATCACTGTACCGTATATGTTTCGTAACAAAAATAGATTGAAAATTCTACATCCGAATAAAGAGCATTTTAGGAAATTTTTCGCATTCATTCATTTCGCATTCGCGTTCTTCGAATATAGTGAACGCAAAAACTTTTAATGATTTTTTTCGTTTATTAAAAGATTATTTACATTTGATGATATTAAAATTTTATTTGAAACCATAATTTGATTTATAGAAATGTTTTGTGTACAATGTTTAAAATTTATATTACCAACCTAAGGTGTTGCCCATTTTAAATTATTTATTATCAGTATTTATTTTAGATTTTTCTTTGATTTTTTATTATTTCTCAAACAATGCTCGCTTTTATGCTCGGCAGTTAAAAGTTTCTTAATAATGGTGAGACATAAATTCATTAAAATTGAATTCAAATATAAATGAGATAGAAGACTCAATGAATGTAGATTCCCTAGTTTAAAAATATTTATTACTGGTCTTCTAAGCCTTCCTCATAGTATAGTGCTGTATGCTCTTCTAATTAAAATAATATAAAAACTAGGAATCGCAATTGTTTAAAAACTGAAACTATCATCGCATTAATGATTGCACCACAGCTTACTTTTATGTAATTGGTACATACCCGAAAATTAAAAAAAAAAGTATTAGCTTGCATAAATTAGGTAGCGTATGCAACATATTATATCTATATATATATATATATATATATATATATATATGTGTGTAATATTATTTATAAGTAGTGTCCGGATGTTTAGCAAAAAAAAATTTTTTCTTAAGAACTACTTTGAAGTTCTTTTTTGGTAGTAAAACTTGGTAGATGGAACAAATAAAACCGGATGAGCCCTATTTGCTGCCACATATTTTTACATATTCTGGTATAATTATATATTTTTTGCATATTTTACATTTTTTTCTACATATCATCCATTTTTTTTTTGCGATATTTTAGCTACAGCGACTTATTTTTCGTAATTATACAAATCATTTCGAAAAAAACATTCTTGGCAAAATTATTTAATACAATCAACTACTTAATTCAATAGAACTCAAAATAAATCGAAGCAGAAATATTGAAATCATTTCGCTATTATTATTCCTTCATCCAAAGTCAAATGAATTTCTAGCGTATTCCTCAACTACTATCAATAAACAATTGGCTAAATCGATAAAAATAATAAACAATATTTAAAGGCCATTACTGGCCCCTTACTGTGCCAATAATCTGGCTGCAACGGTTTCGATCCAGAGTTTAGTCTTCATACTGTCTTAGACAATCTGAAGAACCCAAGTCGCTTTCCACACCGTGGAACCATCGTCCTCTGCATATACATTGACTTCTCATTTACAGAGCTCGGTATGTATCATCTACTTCGCGTTTTAGACCGTAAATCACACGCATGATTCTACTCTCGTAAGGAACCATTTCTCGTATGCATCCGTCAGCGCCCAACTTTCACATTCAAACAATACAACGGGCCTGATCACCGCCTTGTAAAGCTTTAGTTTCAAGGCACTTGATAGGTGTTTAGATTTTAGCAGTGGCCTTAGAGGGTATAAAGTTCAACTGCTTGCTCCCAGCCGCAATTTAAATTCATTACGCACACTGTCATCGTGAGTGATAAGATTACCCAAATATTTGAACCTCCTAATTCCTTCAAAACTATCGTGGCCTTTACTAAAATCTGGTGTGCCAATGTCCCTATAGCCAGATAGCATGTGTTTCATTTTGGACTCATTGATCTGGATTCCAACAGAAGTTGGAAACTGTACCAGCGGATCAAGTATTTCCTTCAATCCGTTGCTATTCAGTCCAATCACGCATATGTCATCTGCATATGCAAGCGCCTGATTGGACTGGCCATATGAGACGTTGCTAAGGTGTTTAAGTTTTACGGAAAATGTACTAAAACATGAGATTAAGAGTATCGGGGACAGAGCTTCTCCCTGCCGAACACTTGAGTTGACTGCAAAAATTGTCGATAGCCTGTTCTCAACTTTAAAACAGCATTGAAACCAATTTTATTGGCATTTCTAGGCACTCCAGGGCAGACCACGAATTCTATTGGTTGATCGAGTTATAGGCCTGCCGGAAATTAAGGAACACCAGATGTACAGAGAACAGAGATAGACGCCTCATATTATTTAAACAGAATTATCATTAGCGAAGATACTTGATCAGTGACTGCTGATCGATTCGGACGAAACTAGACCCTCGACCAGAAGGGTGATCAAAGCTGTGCAAAGGAGAGCTATACCGCGATAATTCCCACACTTCTAGCGGTCTCCCTTCTTCAAGATAGGGAACATCGCGGCCACTTTCCATTCGTCAGGAATAACTTTGGTTCGCCCTATTAAGCGAATAAGGTCGAAAAAAGTGTTCCACAAAGTTTCCCCTCTGAATATCAGGAACTCCGAATTACATGCAATACAGTGCACTTCAGATGAGCGGTTTCGTTTGAATCTCAGCATGGCCATAGTGAATTCCTCGTATGATGGATCCCCAATGCAAATCTCCGCAGTCTGTATTTGAGGTGACTCAACAACAGTCTGTGACGTATGATGAACACCAAGCAGGTTGGTAAAGTGCCCATTTCATGAGTCGAGTACTGCGTCGATCTTGACACATAGGTTTCTTTCTCGGTCTCGAATGACGGTTAACGCAGACCTGAAAGTATGGTGCAATCCGGTTATTCCTTTAACGAAATTACGCGAACTGCGCTCATTGGTGAGTTGTTGTACTTTCAGAATCTCAGAAACTATCGGCTAAATTGATAACATGTTGTTTATTTCCGGTACATTTTATAACTGCCTGGAAGTGTGTGAAATTTTCTTAGAATTCCATCCCAGAAAAATTAAAAATATTTTCCAGGCTATACTATTCTCTCCCATAATTTTAAATGTCATTCCAAAATTTGTAATCAACGTTTTTGCTTAAATATTCTTGTCGTATGAAGTCTTTGGCACCATACACTTTTTGATGTTTTCGACTTGGCATGGTGTCTACTTGCTATGATAAATCGTTCAACTACAGCCGTATGCTGTAGCGCAATTGGCTCATATGCATATGGCCCCAAACATGTAATATATAATTTATTGTAACAAGTGGACACCATACCAAGTCGAAAACATAAGAAACATTTTACGGC
Organism: Tipula unca; assembly: GCA_951394425.1. NCBI lineage: Eukaryota > Metazoa > Arthropoda > Insecta > Diptera > Tipulidae > Tipula > Tipula unca. The sequence continues at coordinate 121,645,180 of OX596381.1, read as the reverse complement.
ACTCCTGGTTCGCGAGAACCATTAATTTTAATCCATTTTAAATCTATTGGGCCATATACATATAAGCCTATTGTGCCAATTAAAACATACGTCTAGTACTGAACGATTTATCATAGCAAGTAGACACCATGTCAAAGCGAAAACATAATAAATTTTTTCTGGCAATACGTTTTACTGATTGAAGACAATTGTACTAATGTTGTTGGCTCATTAAGTTTCCAGTATCTTTGGTGACCCTAACCAACGTGTTGGTCCGCAAGCATAATTTCCAAGTAACATACGATGTGAGGAAATGTCTCATCGGCATGGGAGCTTTCGTATATTGCCAATAAACGTAATCTCTGAAGAAACTAATTATATTAATGTTTTTTTGGACGACTTTATGAGTGGTTGAGGTTGATATTTGCATAAATACGTAGCATTGTTATTTTTTTTCAGAATAAGTCGAATTTTATTTGTCTCAGACCAATGCGCAGCATTATTACTTTTTTCAGAATAACCGAGATTTTGGTGGTCTGTATACTTTTAAAAACTGTAATTTCACTTCTTTTATTTTTTTTAGAATGTATAGTTAACTCGGCCAAAGGTGCGTTGCTCGATTGAGTATTCCATTTTACCTTACAATGGGATTGTTGCATCACATGAGTTTTGGATTAAAAAATATAATCAAATCATAAATTATGCACGTTTGGGATTTTAAATAAAACTCCTTGTATTTTATCATCGATTCATTGGGTTGGGCAGCTTCCAATTATATTATTATATGTTACTTCAATAAAACAATATTTTTAGGTTTATTTTGGATTTACAATCATGGACTTTAACAGTGTTTATTTTAAAAAATATTAAATTACAATCATTACATTCAGTTTTTAAAATTTTAGATATCTTAATTCTATCTTAATCCTAATAACAATCAAAACATTATAAAATAATTTTTTAATGATTTAGTATTTTCGAAAAAGTAATTGCATTTGTACGGAGATTTTGTTTGGTACCCGGAAGTATTTTAACTGTAGTCACGTTTTGCAAAATGGCAAGTGCTGTATTAAGTGAGCTATGATTCAATGACAACGTTTGTTTAATTAAACCTGTGGCGGTAGTACAATTATATACATTTTTCGATGAGCAATTTTGATCGATTTCTGAATAAGTCAAATTTCTTTTAAGGATTTTCAGTTAAATTCATAAATATAAACAACATAAAAGATTTAATAAAAGAAAATACCTTAAGAGTCACTTGTTGTGATATGATTTCTCATTATTCATTATCCAATAAAGAAATATTGATCATCCGAAAAGAAAAGGGATTGTTGGAAAGTGTTTCGCCGCTATTTACAGAAAAACAACATATGGAAATGTAATCCATCTGGCCTAAGATTAATGTTGATATGGTAAAATAATAAAATCTTTGTTAGCATATCAATTATTTTATATCTTTATCAGATAACTTGCAGCAATGAACATCTGGTGGGAAGAAAAACCGAATCAATAATATTGTGTTCGAGATATGCGGGACAGATCGACCTTCAATAATCGATTTAGTATTAACAAACGATCCGGGACATCATAATATATCGGTTGTTCGAGAATGCAAATTAATATCAGATCATGTGGCGGTCAAATTTGATATAAACTTGGCAGTTTACAAAAATACTGATATCGATGACAATCGAAATGAAAATAAGTTACCAGCGTCTCAAAGATAAGATATTGAATTGAAAATTAATTTAAATGAGATGCTTTAAGAATTTCGTCCAAATAATTTGACAAAAGACTCAAACGTTATAAATCATTTTAATGGTTTAAAAGGTAATATTAAATAATGAAACCGTAAGATTGCGAAAACGTCTAAAAAGATCAATTATTAACAATCATGCTAAAGTTACGCCGTACCAACTATTGATAATGATAAATAGTGCTAGGTTTTATTTCCTTGAGTAATTAGCCGGTAATAAAACCCAGGTTGCGAGAAATCGTAACAATACATAATTAAGGAGTTCTACATTGAATCAATTTTTTTTACAGTTGATGGCGAGTTTATGCATTTCTATCTTGCTGCAAAATGTTCACCGACCATATATAAGCCAATCAAAAGTAGCCATTTCGTAAACAAATTTCCCAAATTTCTTCCAAATTAAAATAATTTCAAATTGATTCAAAATGTGCAGCAGGCTGGCACCTGCTACAAATTAAAAATATGCTCAAATTTTCACTCATTATGTCAATTTTAGCTCTTCTACAATTAGTTTTTTTTTTTTGTTGCTTATCTTGGTGAAACCGAAAGTCATTGTCGTCTTGACGTTTTCAAAACAGTGACATGAATTTGCTGCAACTATACATATTTGTATGTATTTAATGGTTAATTATTAATGCTTAAGTAAGTTAAGCTTAATTAATGGTTAAGTATTTAAGATTAATGTTAATTTTAATTTGTAATTAATAACTATATTCTGTTTTAATTTTTTTCATGAGAAAGTATGTACGCCATTCCAGTTAAAACTTTTTGCGGTCGGTGCAAATAAATCAAAATTAAAATGTCGTATTTTAATAATGGTGGCATGGATGTGATATTTATTGATAAGTATTTAATATTTATTAAAATTCTAGTTGTTTATCTTGATTGTATATTTATAGATTCATGTAATGGATGGGACTTCCAGTTGGAAGTAAATATTTCTGGCAAAATTTTGACTAAGTTATTTTATCGTGGTAAATCATATATACAATCGAGTCATTTGTGGCAACATTTAAGATTTCACCGAGGCGTTAAGCCATTTGCTTGCAGCGTCGAAGGATGTACCCTAAAATTTACGATTCACCCTTATTTGGATGATCGTATTCGAAAATAGCACACTGGTGAACGGCCGTGTCAGTGGAGAACGTCAATATGGATGCGAATATAAGTGGAATATAAACTACCCAACAGTAGAATGTTTACATCTTTGTCAATGTATAATTGTAATAATTTATTAAATTAATTAAATTTTTTTTATATGAACATTTATACTTTTATTTCAATATGTTCTGAGGTCGTTTGGTTTTCTGATAGTCTTAATTCGAGATGATTATAACCTTCTTCTGGTGTATCCTTACAAGGTAATACATACATACAACGATTCAGTATTTTCAGTGGGTTTGGTTGTGAAATTACAGTGTGTACAATTGTTCTGAATAATATAAACAAAAATATCGCGGAACAGTGTTTCCAGTATTAAAATGGGTAGAGTGTATGGTAACATTTGGTGGTGGCCTTACGAGTTTGATTTCTCTCTCGAAAGATTTCAAGAATCTCGTAATGAACCCTCTAACGCCGTGTCTGCCATAATTATATGATACTTTATGTTTTATGCAAAAAAATTACCAACAGTAGTATTTTATGTGATATATTATCATCATACTTGCTTTGTAAATAACATCAATTTATTTACATTATGTCAAAATTATGTCAAACTGACATAATTTTTGACAACCGCAAATTGAGTAAAAAGTCATGTACCAACATACTAGAATAAAAAACGGCTAACTTCACCCCGCTTTGCAGACAATTTTGCAGCAAGATAGAAATGCATAAACTCGCCATCAAGGAGCTCATGAAGAGAGGTATGGTATAGGAGCTCATGAAGAGAAGTGTTGTATAGGAGCTCATGAAGAGAAGTGTTGTATAGGAGCTCATAAAGGGAAGTGTGGTATTTGAACATTAATTGGCATAACTATTGGTAAAAAATGTATAGTTTATCAACGCTTTATTTACACTGACGATTGTGAAATTAATGAAGGCTGGTTTGAACAATAGAATACTAAAATCATAAGCATATTAGTTGGACTATTAATTTTTTGAATCATAATAATATAATTTGTAACGCGTAATTTGTAATAAATAGCGTTACCGAGCTGTGATTAATGATGTTTTATGGCCGGAATTGGAAGATATTGATGTGGACAATGTTTATTTTTAGCAAGACGGCGCTACGTGCCACACAAGTAACGATCCAATCGTAATTTTGCAAGAAAAGTTTCCTAACTTCCAAATTGCCCACCCAGATCTTGTGATTTAACACCTTTCTACTTTTTTCTTTGAGGCCACGTGAAAGATAAGCTCTATGCCAATGCTCTACAATCGATTCAAGGCCTCAAAGATGGAATTCGTGAAGTTATCGAGGACATACAGCCGCAAATGCAAAAGATTAATATTTTAAAAGAAATTATAGCATGTTTATATATGATAGATCATTCGGTGTTAAAAAAATGTGGCTCAATATGTATTATCTTAAAAAGTACTTTACTAAGCAATGTAGGATTTAATTGTTAAATAGGCGGCAATATCTTCGCCAGACGAATCGATTGCCAAACAGCAAATACACAAAGAAAACGATGTCTCTTATAGCAGTGTATTAAATGAATTTTTATATTTACAATTATAACCCGATATTTGTAAAATTATTTTTAAAGAAATACTTAACATATTTTTGCCGTTTCGGTCAAGAATATTTAATGACAAAATATATATGTAGTAATGGTAACGAGGAAAATTATATCTTCGTTATAACAACTCGAATAAAATAAACAATGTCACTTGAAAATCTTTCTGCAAAACCATTAAGATTTATCAAGGAAAATAACGATTGGACTGAAACGTAAAAAAATAGGAATTCTAAAAATTTATAAAAATCCTGAATATGCATCAACAGTGCTCGAAAAAGACGAAATGTGATGAGGACAACCAAACGCTTCCAAATCTCATATCTCTATAAACTCTATCAAAAAATTAAGCGAGTCAGAAGAGAATGAAAGAAAGCTCGGTTTTAAATGGAAAACTGAAAAGGACAACAATTTTTAGTTTTTGTCATACAATAATTATTAAAATGCCGTTAACTAGTAATGTGAAATAAGCAAGAAAAGTGAAATTAAAATATAAGTCAATACAACAAAAATGGCAACAGGGTAATCTGAACAAAATCAACAAAAATTAAAAATAAATATCTGGAGCCGAAAATTCAAAATAATTCGCCTCTTCTTGAAAACAGCGGTAACAAAGAATTACCAGAAATAAATATAATACGAAAAAGGAGAAAGAAAGAAACACAAATCACCATAGTTGACTTTACCACCAAAAACGTTTGCAAAAATCCCGACACGAACGAAGAAATGGAAGATGACACGGATTTCCCCACATTAACTTGGAGGAACGATAAAAGCCGTAAAGCCATCAAAAGTCAAAACAAACCTTATAAAGCTAAATAGAGCAAAGCAAACCAACCCAAAAAGGTAGAAACCTCTCCCTAAGGTTCCACCAATCATGGACCCGAGTTTGAAAACCTAAAACTAGACTCAGGCCCTAAGGTGCGACTATATGGAGGGGCATTGGCGGCTGTTCAACTTCCTGAAAGGCAATAATATCGTAGCACACACCTTTACAAGCAAGGACGAAAGACCGCCATACTTTTAAAAGGTGTACACAACTGTTTACCCAGCGGAGGAAATTGAAATGGATATCACCCGCCAAGGATATAAAGTAAACATGCATATAGTGACAACAGTTAGTGCAGAGGAATTGGAATCAGTGACAAAGTTGCGATCCTGATGCAATAAAAGATAAAAAATAAAAATATAATAATTATAAAAGTATACGATCGTGGAATTGGAAAAGAGATTGAAGAAGAGGGGAATTCAAAGTAATTACATAAAGGTGGATCAAAATTATAAACCAATAGGATTCAGATTAAAAGAGAACTGGTGATGAAGATTTTAAAACCAAAAAGTATAAAACGACAAAACATCCTTTACAAAGTACCTTGTTAATAGACTCTGTCAAGATAACGTTGTGAATAATCTTAAATAAATAATTTTTGTAGCGTTTCTGTAACTAATTGTTTATTTGGTAAAATGGACGAGATATACACAATTACCTTCAGAGAATATTTTAGAATTTGGAGGAAGAATACAAGATTTGGCCACAATCGGCAAATATTTGTTTAGATGTAAATATTGGTAGTGGTAAATCAGGCTATAAAAGTTTTCAAAAAAGGGTTGTCAAATGTTGCAATTAGAACATCCTTATTGACTTATAAGAGTGAAACCCTTAATGAGCTTATGGAAATAGCCATTAATCTTGAAGACTCGTATTCCGATTGTAAAACAACGCCAAAAGTAAATGCTATTAGTTTAAAGGATGCTCTTAAAATACCGCTTCAAGAAATGAAAGAAGCATTATCTAAGATAGCCCTTAAACAAAATGCTAAAGAAACCAATAATTAAAGACCATCAAGATGTTTATTCTGTCGGAATTTAGGACACGTTAAGGAAGAATGTAGAAAACTTAAAAATTCTCCAATTTGTACTTGAAACGCTTATAGAACCCAAAATAAATCCAAAAATATTTAAAGATAATTATACCAGGAATTATTCTCAGGATCAAAATAATAATAGGAATAGAAATAACCTGATCACAGACGGTGATCATTATAACTTGTTTTATATACGCTACAAATATAAAAAAGACCAAGTCAACCAATTTTCAAAGTTAACTCGAAAGAGGAAAATCATAAAGTAGATATACTATTATCCAATCAATCTAATAATTTAATAAAAGAATAATCGAAATAAATGAACCAGAGTCCAACAACATGAATAAAAATTATCCAAAACTTACCAATATTTCTGAAACTCCGATGACAACGAGAGCAGACTCGTACAATAACAATAACATCATATCGATTACCTCATTTTAGTGAAGCTAAATTGTTGGTGGCTCATATTCCAATTTCTGCTACCGGATATGAAAACGCATGGCGAATTCTTTTAAATCGGTATAACAACGAACGAACGGTAGTCGAGTGTCATTTAGATGCCCTATGAACTTATCGAAAGTGTCAAGTAGTAGTTTAGCATAAATAAAATCTCTCTTTGATATTTCAACTGCTAATATTGATTCGTTAGAAACATGGGAATTTAGGCTGGACAGGTTATCTGAAGCTTTAATCGTTAGAATATATAGGGCGATTAGATTTAAATTCCAGAAAGGAATTTGAAAGTAAGTTAGGGATAGATGGAGAAACCCATGACCAGATGGTCAAATTAGTCTCTGTAAAATTACCCATAATTTGGAAATTCCCAACAATTTAAAATAAATGTTTCTGCCCTAATTTTAATAGTAGCAATAAAATTGATATTGTTAGGTTTAAGCTTAATTAGTTTAAGATGTATATTATATAGACCAGGTAGTCATAGTTAAACATTATAGTACATAAGAAATCTTTGTTTATAGTTATATTTATATTATAAGGAGTAGGGGATAATTTTAAGTATATATACATATATACATATTATAGTTCGTTTTTTTTAGACTCATTACTTTTTCGTTGGTCGTTGATATTATATCGTTAATAAATAACACTAAAAAATCTCATTTATCGTTTATTTTTGTAATTTCGTTTCGTAATATTCTCAGATGAGTTTCCCGCTTGGTTAAATCTTCAAATATTTTTACAAAAAAAGATACGAGTTTTAGAAACAATAGGATCACATAGAAAAATAGAGTCCCAAGACTATAGCCGCAAAATAAGATCAATTCGTTCGTTGTCCTAGTTGTAAAGGTGATCATAGTCTAGCATTGTGTCAAGCTTTCATTAAACTTTCTCCATTAGATCGTTTCCAGAAGGTAAAGCAATTACTGTTATGCATTAATTGTCTCAAGCCAAACCATATATTTTCTCAATGCACCAGATCGGCTAGTAGACATTGCTCGCAAAAGCACCATACACTTTTGCATAGAAAAACCTATATACCATTAGAAAAATAGGATTTGTTAAAAAAAAACGCAAGTCCAGTATAAAAAGAAAAAAAATCGTAGTTTTTTTATTGTTCCTTATCGATCAAGAAGAAAGGTTCCCGAGTTGTCTTACAGCGAACTCAATAAAAATTGTTATTTTTTTGTGATTAAAATTCCAAAAAGAAAATTTTTAAGTATTGAAAAATTAAGAATATCTCAATTAAGTCAAATTAATGGTTAAGTAATTAATAAAGTATTTTATAAAAGTGAGAAGGTTGTCTGGTAATAATTTTGTAGGTTAGTTAAGTCAAAATAATTAATTTAAGATTAACTATAAGTTTCTAAATAGTTTGTACATAAATAAATTTATATTTGAATTTGAATTTCAACTATTTAAAATCTCAATGTTTCAATTCACAATAATCAACAGTGTTAAGGATCACCTTAAAAGCAGCTGCAATTTGTGTAACACAAAATTATGGTTAGGCGTGGTGTAAATTACGACACACCACTTGAGGAAATCAAGTCGAACCTTGAATCGCGTAGTTCAATAGTATTGGGTATGTACCCGATACATAAAATCACCACCGCCACTAAGGTTGAACTACCTTGCTCAACAAGGTAAGCAAAACAAAACTGCCAATCCTTTGACCATGCAGTTACAAACTGTATTATGCCTTATAAGTGCGTGAAATGTACCGGAAATCATCAACCAAAAGAATGCCTAAGAAACGCAGACCAGAGCATACGACTAGAATGTGTAAACTGAAGAGGAAAGCACGCAGCCAGCATCACCGAATGTCCTTGGCGTCTGGAATATTTGGGTAAGCTCACCAAACCTAATAAGGCAATAAATTTAAAGAAACCCAACTTAACGAAACCATAACTTCCAACTTCGCAATGTGTGGGGTTAGCTACGCCGAGGTTATCCTACCCACACCAACGGTTTCCAAAACATATCATGTGGCAAGCCCTGCCCAAACCAACCAATTAACTAATTTATTCAACCTGTCTACACAACTCTTTGACATGGACTTCATTTTCATGAAATATCCTTGCTCCTGAGTAAAATCAATCCGTTTGTGGTCTGTCTGTCACTGGTAACATCTGGAACCAATAATCATAAACAAAATTTCATTTTGGTTTTAAACATAAACTCCTTTTATTTAAAATTTTTAATATTTTGTTCATTAGTCCCTTTTTTGAAAAACCATTAAAAATAAAACAATAGAAATACAATCGCATCAACAAAACTAGTTGTAAACCATATATTTTAATAAACTCATCAATGGTCTCTTAGAATTTATGGAATTACCTAATTTAATTGATATTTTATTACACCTAAGAGTACTATATAATAAGAATAAATTTTTAGTTTTAAGTATCGGCATCGATTCATCAGATCAGATGCGAAAACGGTTAGATGGTGACTGTGACCTCCGAAAGGAAAACATCTAAATTAAAAGCGTGTAAAAGTGTTTAAAAATTAAAAGGAAAAACGAAAAATTTTCAAAAATAATAAATAGAGTTTTTATTAAAAGTGAACAAACTGTGATAAAGGTGATGCTAGTGGAAGAGCTGGAGCAGGCAGTGCAAGCGCACTGCTTGCAACATAACATTGACTACAGTGAGGCAATGTCCAAACTGCTATTAAAATACCAAGACGAAGATTCCGGTGATGACGATACATCAATGATATCTTCATCAACAAAAAGGTCGATATCGTCTCATCATAGCAGAAAGGGATTAAGTAAGAAACAAAAAATAAACCACACGGAACCAATACCGCTGAAAAATACATTCTCAGTGTTAGCGGAATTAGAACAATAAACACAAAAAGATCAAGAGAAAAGCCGCAACATCCAGTGCCCAGCGGAGAAAATAATTAAAAAAAAAAAAGTGCCACCGATAATAGTGCCCAGCTTAGACACAAAAAAATTGAGAGACATGTTGAAAAATGAACCGGAAGTTAAATATACGGTAAAAATTACTAAAGCAAATACGAAAATTGTTACATGCGACAACATGGACAACCACAAAAAAATGTTCGAAATGATAAAGGAGAACCAACTAGCTGCTCATACATACACAAGAGACGACGAAAAAACCACTAGGATAGTGATGAGAGGAGTACAACACACCTTTTCTAATGCAGAGATAGCAGAAGAAATTAAAGACGTATACGGCATAAACACAGTTATTAAAAACATGGTAAATAAAAAAGGCATTAAAATGAATTACAATATAGTGACAGTGATCAATAAAGAAAACATCAACGTGTTACGCAACATAAAATTTATGTGTCACAACAAAATCTCATGGGAAGCGTTGAGAAAAACATCGGTAATTCAATGTAAAAGATGCCAACGAATTGGACATGTGGCAAAAAATTGTGCACATCAATACAGATGTGTCAAATGCGAGGAAGAGCACGAGCCGGGATGCTAATTGTACCTAAAAAAGGAACCTTCCCTCGATCAGGATCCATTATTGATTTCTACCTAGTTACAACTAGCATAGTCACAAGCTACGCAGGAAAAAATAATTTCCAGTGTAAATCAATTCCATCATTCTCAGACCACTGCGCGGTGGAACTATCAATAGATCTTCTAGGTATCACAGATTTCTTAAGAATTGAGCCTCCTAGCCACTTTAACTATACAGCCACAAACTGGACAAATTTCTCAAACAAAACAGATCAAAACCTACAGAAGATACCAATAGTAAACGATAGAAATCTGTCAGAAAAGGAAATTGACAAGTATATTCAGACACTAACCATGGCCGTGCAAAATTCAATCAGTACGCTGATTCCTAAAGTTAAACAGAAAAACCAAACATACAATAACCTTCCACCGCTGCTCCAAACACTTTTTGAGGTACCGTAGGAAACTAAAAAAGAAATTATACAGAATATATAACAGAACGCTAAATAACCAGGATCCCAACTACCTCTCAATTAAATCTCAGATAAACTGTCTCACATATATCATCCAACATCACATCTCGAAACATATGACAGAAAAATTCACTAAAAGAATCACTAAAATCAAACCCGGAAACACCATGTTTCAAGAAATAAACAGAGTAACAGGTAGAAAAATGTTCGTTACGCCAGAAAAACTTGAAATAGAGGGACAAATAACGTACAACATGAACGAAATTACGGAACATTTCGCCAAGTATTACAAAGCTCTATACACAGAAGAAATTCCTAACAATAATACTACCCTCTCACAAACAGTGTGCCAAAAGGTTAAAAATTTCATCACCACACCACCCGATCCATTAACCGAATTTTCCAGTGCAAACACATCCATTGAACCACTAGAGAAGGGCTTCACTAACCCAGTAGAACTTAAATACTTAGTAAAAAATACGAAAAAATCTGACAAAATTTCAAACTTCATCATCAAAAAACTCCCACTAATATATTTTAATCATCTATCAATTATAATAAACAACTGCTTTAACTTATCATACTTCCATGCTGAGTGGAAAATAGCTCACATAATTCCAATCCCTAAGGTCAAAAAACTAAAAAAAGCAGAAGATAGCAGAGCCATTTGCTTAATTTCAAACCAAGGGAAACTCCTTGAGAAAGTTATATGGAGATCACTCAGGAGAATAGTATTTCCACTAGCAGGCCCATCCATAATTCCCCAATTTCAATTTGGATTCAGACAAGGACATTCAACTACGGATGCCCTAACGCTGTTCCACCACAGTATATCTAAATCCTTGAACCGAAGACAAGTCACTGCTGCTTGTCTACTAGATATCCATAAGGCATTTGATTCTGTCTGGATCACAGGTCTAATTTTTAAACTCATAAATTTCAACCTCCCACAAAATATGATAAAAATAATCTTCAATTTCCTTCACCACAGACAGTTTTTTGTGGAAATAAATTCCATTAAATCCCAGAGCTACACATCAAACCGCGGAGTACCCCAAGGATCGATCTTGGGGCCTATACTTTACAACTTATATATTGCAGACCAACCTTTAAATAGAGACACAGAAATGATACTGTGCGCAGACGACACCGTAATACTAACGCCATCCCTCTGTCCAAATATTGCAACTAGAAAAATACAAATACACATACAAAAACTGGAAAACTTCTACAAAGACTGGCACTAAGATAAACGAAAACAAATCAAAATTCATAATCTTTAGACCACCCTCAGGCAGATGCATTAAATCAGCAGTAGCAAAAAGTAGAAAAGCCAATCTCTTAATTAACGGGAAGAAAACAGAAACGACGGACACAGTAAAATACCTAGGAGTACACTTCACAAACAAATTTAAATTTAACCTAAACAGTCAAAAAACTATAGAAAAAGCTAAAGCAGCATATGCGATACTAAGACCGATTACCAAAAAAGTGCAACTACCTCAACGGACAAAAGAAATCAAATATAGCCAACTGATCAGACCAATACTAACCTACGGTTTCATCTCATGGTTTACTATATCACCCACAAGTTACAAAAAACTCGAAAGGTTCGAAAGAAACATCCTTAGGCACGTGACGGGTAAAATCAGAAAATATAACCAATATGAAGACAGGTACCACTACTACAGCAACACCGAACTTTATAAAAGCACCAAAATAATAGAACTGAACCTTTACCTTGAGAATCTAATAAAAAAATCAACACAAAGAATAAATACGCACGAAAACCAGCTCATGACAGAAATAAATGTAAATAATAATAATAATGTAAGCCCAAATAGATATGTCAACTTAAGAGAAGTGTCAACATCAATCTTGTAGATTTTATAAATCTCAAACTTGATGTTCACAGAGGGTAAAACCTCGTAGACCTGTAAATATTGTAAATAGTAGTTAAATAGTTTAAGATTGTCAAAGTGGAATTAAGACTTGAAGACACCAAACTTTCAATATAAAATAATCTAATGCACAAATAAATAAATAGTAATACGACAAATTCAGCTCAGGGCAAATACTTGTATTAGAGTAGGGCTCGTAGTAATTAATAAGTCAACAAATGTATTTAAACCATAATCAATGTAAATAAAGCAGGAAACAGACGTGCGGAAAAACGCGCGTTTAAACGCGCGTTTAAATTAGAATACACTACTTTATATGAAATGAAATACATGCATTCCGCATAGTATGCGTTTTTCCGCAAGTTGTCTCTAATTCTAAATAAACGCAAAAACGCGAGACAACAGTGTGGACAACACAAAAATAAAACATAAATAAATTAATTGAAGCCTACTTCACGGTATAATTTGGAATATTTCAATATTAGCTGTCAACGAAAATAGAAAGATGGAAGAAAAATTAATTGAATTTGTGAAAGAAAATGAATTTATCTATGATAAACAACACCGTAATTACAAAAATAATTACTTACGAGATAAAAAGTTTAAACAATTGTCCGAAAAATTAAACATACCTAGTAAGTACCTAAAATTTAATATATGTTTATTAAATACTGTATTAAATAAATCATGTTATATGTAAAATATTGCCAGTAAAATTATTTTATTTTGTAGTGGAACAACTCAAAAGTAAATGGAAAAATTTGCGTGACAAATTCCAAAAAGAATTTAAAAAAATGAAATTAAGTGCCTCGGGTGAGAAAGCATCCAGCCCTTCAAAAAAATGGAAGTGGTTTGATCTTATGATGTTTTTGAAAGATGTGAATACGTCAAATAAGAGGTGAACGAATGCATTTCTTAAACACAATAACCTGTATTTCATTTATTTTTATTTATAGTACAACTGGAAATTACCACCACGCAGAATATATAGATGACGATTGCATTGAAACAAATTTTCCAATTCGAGCGATGAAAACACTTCGTTTGAATGGAGTAACAAAAGTTACAAAGTGGGACTGGACCACGATTTAAGCATGCAATACTCAGTTCCATCGCCAAACACTTCTATTAATATTTCATCGCCGACGCCGAGTACGTCTAATAATACTTCTTGGCCGACGCCGACTACATCTAGAAGAAAAAATAATAAATCTGTGAATGCAATCTTAGATTCTACCAGTAAAGAGATGAAGGCGTTAATCGAAATTGCTAAAAAATCATTTGTGCGGTCAGACGAAACTACGAAGACCCCGGCCACGCTGTTTTTTGAATCTGTGGCGAAACAAGTAGATGAAGCCAGTATTTCATCAGCTGATTTCGGCAAAATGCAGATAGAAATACTGACAATTGTCAACAATATACTATATACAAATAAATAAAATAAAACTTTATATACATTTTTTTATTATTTATTATTATTACCAAAATTACAGATTATTCAAATATTGTTTTAAATTGTCTCTGATGGAAAATGCTGTTCTAGATGAGTTGAATCGAGTAAATAAACGATGTTGAGGTAAGGGCTGGACTTCCTGGCGCCAATTTCCTTTAACCAGCTCATCGTTATCATTAAAATAATCCACAAAATTATTTGGGACATAGTTAGCCGAATCGTGTAATTTAATGAAATTGTGTAAAACCAATGTGGCTTTAACTATTCTTTCGGCGTTTTCTGGGAACATATTTAAGACATTTGTCAGCACACGAAATTTTGCTGTTAAAATTCCAAAAGTATTTTCAATTCGTACCCGTGCTCTTGATAATTTTTTATTGAATAATTCTTTGTCGTTTGGGAGGAGACGTCCAGGATATGGTCTCATTAAATTTTTCCATAAGGGAAATGCCGAATCTCCAATCAAATAGCAATACATAAAATAGAAATAGAAACAAAAATCGACAAATAGACACAGGAGTATACAAATTAACATGTGACAACTGCACCAAATTTTACATAGGACAAACAGGTAGATCATTTACAACCCGATTCAAAGAGCACATCACTGACATACAAAAGACCGAACCAAAATCAAATTACGCCCAACACATAAAACAGGAAAAACACAACTATACAGATTGCAAAACAAACATAAAAATTTTACATAAAACTAGAAAAGGACAGATGCTAAATAGATTAGAAGAACTTGAAATATATAAAAACAAAGACAACGACAAACTTATGAATGACAAAATAAACACAAAGACAAACTAAATATACAACCTGATCATAGAAAAATAAAATACTAACACTATATAAGCACAGTAATTTTTAAGAATATTTAATAGTTAACAAGGTACTGAGGACGACGCAAGTCGAAATCGATTTACCGAAAAAATCAAAAATAAAAATTGTCACCATAAGGAAGAATTAAACTATAAAATCAAAAATAAAAGTATTTTATTTAAAATAAGTTATATAGTGACAAAAGATTACACAAAAACATTAAAATGAATAACATTCATTTAAACTCAATTAGATAAGATAGGACAAGTAGAGTAAAACCCTTATTTTAAGAACCATGTGAGTGTTAAAAAGGAAAATATATCTTTCTCTTTTCCTTAGAACATAAATCTTTCTTTTTACATAGATTATAAGAGAAATTACACTTAAAAAATCAAAATTATTGTGAACTTGAACCTTGTAATATCAAAAATAAATATAAAATAAAAGTTAAATTTTAATTTCTTTTATTCGAAATACATAATTCCCGCGAAAGGAGAATCATTAAAGGTTTCCCATGCCATGAAGTGCATTAATATCGTTCGTGTATTCCGATGAAATCCCCTACGGATGTAGTAACCAAAATTAGCCTTTTAAAATAATTACCTTCCGAGAGTATTTTAGAATAGGGAGATTTGGCCACAAACACCAAAGAACTTTATAAATGTAAATATGCTGATAAAGATACTAGCCTTTTAGAGGAGTAAGTAGAAAATCAGGCTATAAAACCATTCAGAAAATTGTTATCAAATGTTCCAATCAGAACATTCTTATTGACTTATAAATAATAATAATAACCATTATATTCAAAGAGCTGGAAATAAATAAGAAATAATAACAGAAGCACACGAAACTCATTTCAAAGGAACCGCGTATTAGTTGTAGAATCTAACAATTAAAAAAAAATCGTTAAACCGAAAAATCATCTTCAGCGATGAGGCTCACTTTTGGCTAAATGGATTTGTCAACAAGCAAAACATGCGTTACTGGGCAGGAAGCAACCCACATGTGATTCATGAGGCACCGTTGCATCCCGAAAAAATAACTGTTTATTACATGATTACATGCCGGCGGCGTCATTGGGCCATATCGCCACGTTACTGTTAATGGAAATCGATACCGCGATATGATAAACGATTTTTTTTGGCCGCAATTGAATGGAATGGACTTGGACGAAATGTGGTTTCAACAGGACGGGCCACATGCCACACAGCACACGATACAATCGCGTTATTGAAGACTAAGTTCGATCAGCGTGTTATTTCGCGAAATGGGCCCGTCCAGTGGCCGCCGCGCTCGTGTGATTTGACACCTCCAGATTATTTTTTTTGGGGTTATGTGAAATCATTGGTCTATGCCAATAAGCCGGCGACGTTGCAAGAGCTCAGAGCCAATATTGAACGTGAAATTGCTGGAATTTCGGCCGATTTATGAGTAAAGAGTGGTCGAAAATTGGGTTCAACGATTGGACTTCGTAAAACGTCATGCAAAAGAAATCGAGTTTCATACTTAAATGTATATGTTCAAGTTCGTTAATAAAAAAAAAGTTAGCTCAAAAGTCGAACAGTTTGTGTTTTATTCAAAAAAAAAGTTGAAGTGCTCTTATTGAAAAACCCTTTATAAGCAATTATCTAGATAAGAATGATTTCGTGTATTTTCAAGAGCCTATTACTCCTCTTAGTTTTTGGTTCACACTAGCCTGTGAATCAAAATTGTAATACGAAGACTAGTTTTTTATAGATATTAACAATACTAAGGTAAGGCCCCAGTTAGGTTACTATCAAAATTAACCAAACCTCCAAATCACCTCCAAAATTATAAAATAGTTGTACTAACAACTAACAAACAATACCAAATCATAGAAAGTAAAATAATTAGTGTAACAAGTTCAAGGAGCTCATGAAAAGAAGTGTTGTATAGGAGCTCATGAAGCGAAGTGTGGTATTTGAACATTAATTGGAATAAATATTGATCGAAAATTGATAGAGTATTTCCGCTTTATTTACACCGACGAATGTGAAATTAATGAAGACTGGTTTGAACAATAGAATATTAAAGTCATTGGACTATTAACTTTTAACTCAGCAACATCTTCGCCATACGAATCGGTTGACAAACAGCAAATACACAAAAAAACGATGTTTCTTATAGTAGGGTATTAAATGAATTTTAATATTTCCAAACTCAGTGATGAGGCCCATTTTCACCTCGGAGGCTACGTTAATAAGCAGAATTGTCACATTTGAGGCTCAGAAAATCCAAGAATGATTGTTGAAAAGCCTCTCCATTCTCAACGTGTTACTGGAAGATATTAATGTGAACGACGCTTATTTTCAGCAAGACGGTACTCCGTGCCACACAAGCAACGAAACAATCACAATTATTTTTAAAGAAATACTTAACGTATTTCTGCCGTTTTGGTCAAGAATATTTAATGACAAAATATATAGTAACAGTAACGTGGAAAATTATGTCTCACTTATGAAAAGTCGAATAAGATGAACAAAGTCACTTGGAAATCTTCCTGCAAAACCATTGAGATTTATCAAGGAAAATTACAATCGGACTCACTGAAACGTAATTAATTGAGCATTCCAAAATTTTATGAATATCCTGAATATGTATCAACAGTGCTCGAAGCAGAAGAAATGTGTTGAGGACAACCAAAAGTTTCCAAATATCATTTGTTTTTTAACTCAAAAAATTAAGCGAATCAGAAGAGAAAGAAAGAAAGAGTTCGATAATCGAATATTTAAGTGTAGGAAAAGTACCATCCGAAATACCAAAAAGATTTTAAAATTTCAAAGGTTTAGAAACAGACCATGCTTTTTTGGACGGAAAAAACTTGGCAAAAAACGGCACCATCATCACAACACTTTTCCAGTTTAACTAATGCATTGTTAAACTGGGAAGAAGGTTCTGCAAAAATGTTACGACATGCAATACTAACGGAGCTGTATGGATTAAATTGAGATTGTATTGGTCGAAAAACATCCTAGTTAACGAGTATATAACGCGAGAGTTCTTCCGCTTTATTATTAACGGAGACTGGTTTGAAAAGTATTTCAATTAACGATATATCATATCATCGAAAATATGTTACTTTAATTAATTCCTTTAATTGCAGGTTCTAATTTTGTTTTATAAGTTAATACTATTTCAATCAATAATTTCTGACCATAAAATATGTAATTTATATTAAGTATTAGTAAATGTTTGGATCTCGTATAATCGGACCATAGTTTTTTCTTAAAATATTTTCGAGTAAAATTGTAACATTTTTACAAGAAAACTTTCCTAATTTATTGATTGGCATTGTGGTGCAAGAGAAACAGGAAATGTGCCTTCAGTTGGAAGGGGCAAGAGCTTACATATGTAGAGTTCATTGTGTAAAACAAGCATTTTAAATTAAAATAAGATCATAATTGTGAAATAGGTAACGCGGTAACATAAAAATTATTTAGAATAAATAAAATTAAAAAAAATGATTAAATGAATTTTGCCAATAATGCACGCATGCGGAAAATAGCAATTTTTCCACATAATTTCGGGGTTTCTCTGCAAAATAGGATAAAAATTGGGAAAACCATGATAAAAACGTGCTAATATATATTCATAGAGCATAGACAAGATGAAGTATTACCAAACGCCCTAGCTGAAAATTTTTTTTTCAGGAGAAATGAATTTTCTATGGGCAGATCAATTGTTAGCTCTTCTAGAACAAGTAATCCAAATGCCAGAAACAGCTGCTTTGGTCCAAGGTTATTTATAACAATAAGAAAATCAAAATAAATTAAATCATTAAAATGTAAAATTAGAGAAATAATTGTTTAGGTACTGAAGAACACAAAAGTCGACAACGATATACCATAATTGCCATACAATTGTCACTATCAGGAATTTTAACCATAATTAAAAAAACAAAATTAAAACTTTGAGTTTTATTTTAATCATTCTAACAGTTCTGATTAGAGCTGATGAAGCGAAGTGTTGTGTTTGACCACCAATTGAAAAGCATTTTAGTTAACGAGTAAAAAACGCGAGTTTTCCGCTTCATTTACACCGACGAATGTGAAATTAATGAAGACTTGTTTGAAAATGATAAAGTGACCATATCCACTTTAAATTATGGCATTGATTGCTGAAGTAATTAGACCAATTTTAATATAATGTATGGAAAGTACACAATGCATTAGCATTTGGAGCAAATATATTATATTTGATGAGGATTAGATTTGTGTAAATTAACATAGTGTTTACAAATAACGATAATATAGCATTTAATGTTTTAAATATAGTTAAAGTATCATGATGATGATTTAAGGTACACTGACCATATTAACATGAATAAATAAAAGCACAACAAGAAATAATGATGATATAGAATTTAAACTAACATCATAAATATGCAAGGGTCAGTCTAATCAAGAGTTTTTTTTTAAATGTAAAATTAAAAATGAATAAATCGATTCAGTAATGTATCAAAATTGCAATACACCTTTTTAAAAACCAAATTGTTTAACTAAACAAAAATTAGATAATGCTCGATGTACTACGCAACAATTAAAATAATTCACGGGGATCAAATGCAATTACATTTTTTACAAATGTATTAAATTATGATAATTTTTAATAATAATTCTTAACTAATTTTACCTTCTGCTCCGCACACGTTCTCCATTTGCTCAATTTCTGCATGATCTGCTGACAATCTGACATCTCTGTTCAATCTTTCATTGATATCCATCACCAAGATTAAACCGTTTGCTGCTAAATATTTATGTGTAATGCTGCCAAATTTTACAACTATCACAGATTTATTATGATCTTAGCACCATGCACTTATTATGTTTACTTAAGATGATTTGTCCACTTAAAAACTGTATTCACTTTGAATTTGTGATATTTTGTTGAAGCTTCAACTGTGGTCAAACAATATAATTTTAGTTTTGTAAACTATTGTCTGTTTATTTTATCACTATTTTATCATTATTATTTATTTATTGTATGCACTTTAATTTGCAGTTCAATTCTAATTTTTTTATTAAAAGATCTTTTATTCGATTTTAATATTTTTTTTAAATAAATATTTACAGTATTATACTGCTAGCACATTTATTAAGCGATGTTACTTTCACCACGACTAGTCAAACTTTAAAATTTTGTGGCTCAATGTGAACCACTTAAATAGAAAAATTTGTTGTAAAAGGTATTTTTATTAAATAGAGTTTTTTTACCTGCAGCGTATATGGAATATTGTTAAAGATTCATCCTCCCATAAATCAGTCCTCCCCCGATCCTTATGACGCATCATTTATAAATTGACTAATTTTATATTTTTAAGAATTTTTGATTGTTTGATGGTTTTGTACTCCTTTTTTTCATCCCCAAGTTAATAAGAATAAACATTTGTTTCCAAAATGTATTCGGTTTATTATACTAATTAAAAATAACCCATGGTGGGCGTTTATAATTTGAATTAGTTGGGTTCATTTTATCACTTTTCTCGAATGGTTTCAAAATACAAAAAATTCGTCGTATATTTACATTTTTCAAACGGATTGTCAAAAATTTATAAAACTGTGTTTGGCATTTATATGTCAATTACAGTTCGATACGATGATACTCAATTTTTTAAATTAAACAAATAAATTAGGTTTATTATTATTATTATTTATTGGCTAGCTACCGAATTTTTCCTTAACCATAGAAAAATGATTTACAGTGAAAACAAAACACAAATAGAACAAATAATTCCGGAACACTTAACCACACTTTTATTATCTACTTAAAAGACATCAATGGATGCAAGAGAAAAATCAATTTAAATTCAATTGTAAACGTGAATCATACCAAGGATTATCATGCATACAGTTTTTTAACCCACGGCAGTCACTCAGTAACCAGGACCGTTGGAAGGTCCAATCACATGCATGAAGGAGTGTCAGCTGCAATTCATTGTTCTTTAAGAAACTCCCTGTTCTAAAAGTGGAACCATGTTTTTCAGTTCTTACAGATATAAGAACACAGCGAAACGCATGAAACGTTTTGACAGTGACGGCTTGATAAATGAAGATCAGCGACAACATTGAGAAAGCTAATTCCTCGTAGGATCTCCGCAGTCTGTGTTAGAGGTGACTCAATTACAGTATGTGACGCATGATGAACACCAAGCAGGTCGGTAAAGTGTTCAATTCATGAGTCGAGTACTGCATCGATGTTGACACATAGGTTTCTTTCTCGGTCCCGAATGACGGTTGACGCAGGCCTGAAAGTATGGTGCAATCCGGTTATTCCTTTAATGAAATTACGCGAACTGCGCTCATTGGTGAGTTGTTGTACTTTCAGCATCTCAGGAACTATCGGCTAAATTGATAGTATGTTGTTTATTCCCGGTACATTCTATAACTGCCCGGAAGTGTGTGAAGTTTTTTTTAGAATTCCATCCTAGAAAAATTGAACATTTTTATCAGGCAATACTATTCTCAACTCCCATGATTTTAAATATCATTCCAAAAATTGTAATCAACGTTTTTGCTTAAATATTCTTGCCGTATAAAGTAATTGCCACAATACAATATCTGATGTTTTCGACTTGGCATGGTGTCTACTTGCTATGATTAATCGTTCAACTTCAGCCGTATGTTGTAGCGCAATTTGCTCATATGTATATGGCCCCAAACATGTAATATATAATTTATTGTAACAAGTGTACACCATACCAAGTCGAAAACATTTTACGGAACTCCTGGTTCACGAGAACCATTAATTTTAATCCATTTTAAATCTATTGGGCCATATACATATAAGCCTATTGTGCCAATTACAACATACGTCTAGTGTTGAACGATTTATCATAGCAAGTAGACACCATGTCAAAGCGAAAACATAATAAATTTTGTCTGGCAATCGTGGTTACATACGTACTGCTCGCCACCAATAAAAATACAACTCGGCCACCCAGGTAACAATACAGTGAAATAGTTTTGAAAACCTAATTAAACGAAATTGTTACCAAATGGACTTTCTCCAGAACAAAAGAGCGTTGCGTACATCACTCTGTAGCACAGACTGCACAGAGTCTATGCATTATTGGTAATGTTAACATTTGTGTCGCATTAATTTCATCTGCATTAAATCTTATTGGTTCACGCATAGGCTTCGTACGAGTATAATGCCAAAAGCGTAATTAAATCCGCGTAAATTGCATAAATCCGTAGCTCCATTATCCAATAAAAAAATGTTGATCATCCCAAAAGAAATATTCGAATATACGGAAATTTAAAAATCATTGTAGACTATTGAAAAGTTCAAGGGATTGTTGGAAAGTGTTTCGCCGCTATTTACGGAAAAACAACATATGGAAATGTTATCCATCTGGCCTAAGATTAATGTTGATATGGTAAAATATTAAATCTTTGTTGGCATATCAATTATTTATATCTTCTTTATAACAGATAACTTGCAGCAATGAACATCCGGTGGGAAGAAAAACCGAATCAATAATATTGTGTTCGAGATATGCGGGACAGATCGACCATCAACAATCGATTTAGTATTAACAAACGATCCGGTACATCATAATGTATCGGTTGCTCGAGAATGTAAATTAATATCAGACCATGTGGCTGTCAAATTTGATATGAACTTGGCAGTTTACAAAAATACTGATATCGATGGCAATCGAAATGAAAATAAGTTACCAGCGTCTCATCGACAAGATATTGAATTGAAAATTAATTTAAATGAGATGCTTTAAGAATTTCGTCCAAATTTTTGGACAAAATACTCAAACGTTATAAATCATTTTAATGGTTTAAAAGGTAATATTAAATAATGAAACCGTAAGATTGCGAAAACGTCTAAAAAGATCAATTATTAACAATCATGCTAAAGTTACGCCGTACCAACTATTGATAATGATAAATAGTGCTAGGTTTTATTTCCTTGAGTTGTAATTAGCCGGAAATAAAACCCAGGTTGCGAGAAATCGTAAAAATACATAATTAAGGAGTTCTACATTAAACCAATTTTTTGACAGGTCAACGAGCTCATGAAGAGAAGTGTGATAAATGAAGATCAGCGACAACATTGAGAAAGCTAATTACTAGTCTGACTGTGTGAACTCTATCTCGGGGGTACTGAAAACTTCGGTTGTCAGTGCTGCTCAACAGACTTTAGGTATAGTGAAAGTCAGACCCAAGAATGATTGGTTTGATGACGAGTGTCGTCTTGCAGTTGAGCAACAAAATATAGCCCATGATGTAGTGCAACAACGTCTAACAATCGCGAGGGTAAACAAGGCTGCTCCTGCTTAGAGGATAGCAAGGCGGATTTGTAGACGGAAGAAGCGCGATTGGTGGAAGGCCGAGGTTCTGAAAGTTCAACAATTCAGCAATGACCGCACGCAGTTCACGTAATTTGTTTAAAGGACACCATATTTTCAGGCCTGTTTCAACCGCCGTTCGGGATCGGGATGGAGACCACTGTCATGTTGAAGGACATTTTTCGTAAAACTGAAACACCTAAACGTAATATCTTATATCACCAATCAGGTGTTTGCACTGCTAAAATCTTAACATCTATCAAATGCCGTGATGCTGAAGCTTCACAAAGTGTTGATAAACCGTTGTTATGAACGGATGTGAAAGTTGGGCGCTCCCTTAGACGTGTGATTTACGGCTCAAAATGTGAAGAATATGGTACATGCGTGCTCAAATGTTCTACATATTTTAATTTTTTACTTAATTTATTATTTATTACTTAGTTATTTTAATTTTAACGATTTTATCAAACACAACACGGTGTAGAGAAAGGCTAGGCTTCTTCAGGTAGTTTAGGATAGTATTTAGACCGAGCTCAGGATCGAAACCACTCAAGTCACATTGTTGATACAGTAAGGGGCCAGTAAAGACCTTAAACAACTGTTCATAATAATAATAATCATATCTGTCATTATGGGTTATTTTAAAAATGCCTGAAACACAGCATTTTGGCAGGACCTCATACGTAGTCGCTGAGACTTGGTTCACAACCTAATAAGAAATCATTATATGTAAAAAATAAAATTAATGGTTGATTTGTCAGTTTATCGGAGGAAGAACCTGGGTAAATACAAAAAAAAATTAAATTAATAAAATAATAAAAATGGCAGTGAGGCAAATGATTCGGATCTCGAAAACATGACAAAAAAAAACATAAAACTATATACCTAAACCCCCAAAAAATTAAGGCACAAATATTTTAGACAGGTATAACAATTACAAAAAAAATTGGTGAAATCTAAACATACGAAGGATAATGGAGACAAACAATGTACAGTTTCTCAAAGCAGTCGAGCTATTATTGTGCGAAAAATTCACTCGATGTAAAACTAGCGATCCCCGCTTTTGACCTCGGCTTTGTTTAAGACTTTTCTATTAAAACCATTTTATTTAGTTTTTTTGGCGTTTCTATTTATTCACATTTGCAATCATTTTGTAATGAATATTATATTTTCATAATAAATACTAAAAATGTTTCCAACGAAATATAATTATACGTCAATATTGTGTTACTGTAGCAATTTTGGTTTTGCCGTTGAAACTTGTTAAATAAGCAGAATTCCGTTTGGACGGATAATTAAATAAAGATTTTGGGAATAATATAAAATTTAACCTGCCAGTTGGTTAAAAGTGCGTTACGATTGAATCGTGCACTATCGGTGGTAAAAATGTGTGTTGATGAAAATCGACCTGCGGTGCCCCTCAATAGTTGGGTTGTTTTTGGAATCCCACAGTAGAGGCGCAAATACATGTTTTAGTTCTTTTTCATGAGACGCGACCAATAAACTGATTGAACTCCGAAAAGAAAGTGGAAGAGCATAGCAAAAGAAAACAAGGTGAAAATTGACCTCATCACTGAAGATGATTTTTCGATAAAAATCCTGATCGTTTTGATGCATTTGAAGGACCCAATCAGCGAAGATTCGACGTTTATGGTGATCGACCGGCCTTAGTTCTTGTGTTAACCGAAATTGAAAAGCCTTAAGGCCTAAGTCTTTTTGCAGAATACGGTGTAATATCGTTTGTGGAATGTCTAATTCCAAAGATCGACAAACCTGGGTTTTCTGCAACACTCCGGGCTACACAGCAGTATTCTCAGTTGTTCTTGAGCGACGCACACGCTTTCGATTCTTTACATCACTAACTTGTCCCACCAGGTCAAATTTTTCCACCAGTTTCACTATTGTCGGTCGAGAAGGTGTTTCATGGCGACCAAAAAGTGCATTAGTTTTGCGAACTGTGACTGCAATATTTTCACCATTTCTGTAGTGAATTTAAACAATTTCAGTGCGTTGTCGAAGCGTGTATCGTACTATTTTTACTAATGGCGTAGTTTTTACTTGTCAAATGTCAAAAGATGACAGGTTCAAAATTAACATCTGCCCAAATAGCAGGCTATTCAAACTGAAACCTCTTATTGGAAAACTCTATGTAAGGATTGAAAACTAGGTTGATAAAATAAAAAACTCATAATGACACATATTGTTTGGGGATCACATTCCTGTAGTACAGTGCACCACAGCTCCTGTAAGTTCGTGGCCTTAACATCAGGACATATATATATATACACCGGAATCACCTCGGATTAAGGCGATCGTGGAGTACCAGTGCAGCCCTTATGTGTAAAAAATCAGCAAAAAAAAATGGCTTGACGCACGTGGCAGCGGGTGGTGAAAAAAAAAATAATAATAGGTAGTAAGATGGCGTATTACCACCAGGTAAATACAATTTTGTACAGCGATGTATAATCGTTTTTTTGTTGTTTGTTAAGTTAAATTTATTTAACTTTTTCTTGTGTAATATTTTTTGTTTTTGTTTATAATTTAAATAAAGTTCTGTTCTTTTTTAAAGATGTTATATTTTTAGTTCTGATTGGGGCATTACCTTCTCTCGTGTAGTTTATTTTGTTTGTTACTTTTATCTAGTTTCAGGTCCTCATTCAGGTTCGAAGAACTTTGCGCACTTATATACCAGGAACTAATTTCGTGGCATATTTTAATCTGATGTGGTGAGTCACCCTTGTGGAATTATTTTATAACAACACACTTTTTATAATTCAGTTTTATAATTATTGAATTTAAACTTTAAGTTTATTTTTTACAGATTTTAATTATCTAAGTTTATTAAATTTATTAATAGTTTATATTAAATTTAATTTCAATATATAATATCAAAATATATAATATTTTACAGATTAATTATTGTTAATGATTTTTAATTGTATAACTTTACTGATCGATGGTAACAACTCATCTGTTTTTTGAAGCTCGTCATATATCTATTTGTTAACGTTACCTAATGATGTATTTGTCCGTTAACAATAAAGCAACATAAACAAATTTAATCTTTTGGATTAAAGCATATAGTGAGTGAAGTAGCATTGCTTTTGTACAAGCACAAGAGGTAGTAACTATACGTCAGTCACAACACTGAGACAAAAGAAAAAAAAAATTATTTATTTTAAATTAAACTTAGTAATTTTTATTTTGGTTTATTTAAAATTAAAATATAACTATGTATTAAAGTATAAGGCAGTGGTTATAAAAAAACGGTTATAAGCTGAAATAATACGAGTTAAATAAGTACTGGATTTTCGAGAGATGAGTGAGATTGCGCACGTGTGTTGAGGTAAGTATGTGTTCGAGAGCAGCTCCCTAGGTTACGCAGAGACATTACTTTGATTGTGCTACTCAAATAAAAACATAAAAGTAACCACGGTTCAATTAACGAAATTTACCTAAATGAAATTTATTAGAGTTATCAATTGCTTAGAGTATTGCTAGCAAAATATTCTTCTGCATCGGATATACGTGGGACACCGTTTACCACTTTCAGAATAGTTACGGTAACTCTGAATTGAAAATTAGCATTGTTTCCATTATAAGTAGTAAAGAGTTGAATTCTCTAATTTAGATTGATATTAAGTATCATCAGTCAGTACCTGACGCAGACATTCCGCCAACTGGATCATCAATCAAACTTACTTTAGAAATCTGGCGCAGGTTGAATTCTCGAATGGCTTGGTAAAAATCCTTTATATTTTTGTTTCAGAGTTACTGTAATCTGCTATCTCGTAAGCGAGGCAGGAATACGTTGCATAGAATCATTTACAACTCAAACGATAATTCCGTTTAGTTCTAACGTTCAAACTAAAGTTAGAACAAGTACATCGTTCAGTTTACGATTATTTCTGACAAAACAATCACTTGTGAGTGGCAAATCCACGGAAGATCGCAATGATTCAAAGAAACTGAATCGTAGGCGCAGGTCGTAGTGAATATCATCAATCATTTGTTTTCTGAAGGTTGCTTTAATCTCTTTCTAATTATTTGTAGTATAATACTATACCATTGTGACGCACAAAGAGGATATATTAAATAAACATAGAAACAGACATGAAAGTGGTTGGTTTTGATAAATAGCCGCCTGAGTTTCATCAATTACAAACAAACTGTATATACCAACGATAACCTAACCTCTTTCAACGGAGAGAAGCAGATTAAGAGAAACTTCTAAATTAAAATGTTAGAAGGAGCTACTAAACAAAAAAGGAACAACTGGCCTACATGCAACAAATAAATAATGACATGCAGGGAAATAAAAGTCATAAATAGTTAACGTTACATATAAAAAATGAGTGAAAGTTGAAGTAAAATAATATTAAAAGAAAGATTTCCAATGTCGAGTATCGAATATCCGGGAACTCGATTTTTAAGAATTTCCATTGCTCAGGTAAAATAATTATAAACAATACGTTATTCTCATACTCTGTTACGTCAAGTGTCAACATCCCTACTTACGTTATACTTATTTAACAATATTATATTTCTTTATATTTTTATTTAACGAAAATTATAAAAAACTCAACTAATATTTCCAGAAGATGTAAAAGTCTTTCATACAATTGAACAAATGCGTGATGTTGACGAACTACAAGATGATCTTAATCGACTTGGTGTGTGGTGCGATCAAAACTCATTGCACTTAAATATCAAGAAATATAAAATTATGACGTATCACCGTAAGGAGAATCCAGTGGTTACCGCGTACAAAATAAGTAAATTCTAATAGTTAGCGATATTTAACATATATATCGACAGCTGTATTGCTAAAGCGTATTTTATGTTTGGCTTCGTCAAACGATGGACAGGAGATGTCAAAGATGAACATCTTCATGAACATCATATTTCGCTTATGTGAGATCTCAGGTGGAATATGATATGGTGGTCTGGAGTCCTTTTTATGCTGTACACACCAAAAGAATTGAAAGCATTAAAAAAAAATTTGAGTTCCTTCTAAAAAAACTACCTGGGGCTACGATCACAACATTGAATGAGCATGTTGCTCGTCCATATTCAACAATGTACAAAGAATACAAAATATGCTAAACTTGTAAACAGACGTCTACTTCTGGATGCTGCTTTTATCGGTAATAAATACACTACTTGGTTGAATCGATCCACCTTACATATTGGAAAACATCTATATTAATGTTCTAAGTTGGACGCTGCGGGATCATCGATTTCTGGCGCTGGAGCACCACTCCACCAACTATGAATGGCGAAATCATTTAATATCATAGATCATCAATTCGATTTTAACTTATCAAAAATCAATTTTGAAAGTAATTTGAAAACCTATTTTTTAAGTTGTTAATTCCGACAACTTCAACTTTGAAGGCAACTATTTTAGTTCTTTCATTTACCTTCAGAAATATACATAGGTGGCAATATTACAGGGATGATACATAATCTAAAACACACAACGTTAAATTTAAAACACTATGCGAAGCCGGAGAGCTTATAAAAAAAACAACCGCTGTACGGGTTCCACAATGTTAGGCTTTACAAATGAGAATCTTAGGATGGTTTTTCTTTTAAATCTTGAAAGGACTTAGAAGCAAATAGAAAATGTTATATACAGTTCATTGTACCACCGGGAAAACATCGTGAAACTTGTAAAACGTCGATTAGTTGAATGTGGTATTACGTTAGGCACTTTTATAAGCATTAGAAAGCCAATTATGGTACAACCACGCCATTCAAATGGTTGTCTTTAAAGTAATGAATGAAGTAAGGACCATGACGACGAAATAATTTTTGTCCGAGGCAAATTCAATGACAACTGCCATTAAGAAATCATTAGAAAAACTGAAAAAATAACTAAAGTTCTTCATAAAATTGGATGTTCGTACAGAAATTTAGTTAATAGTTTCAATGCAAGGGAAACTGAGTTTTGACTGCAGGACACGGTGTAATACTCATTATATAAATTATTTGCCCAATAAATTTCTGAAATTAAAATTGCTATTTTAACAGAAGATGCAAGTGTTTCTGAACCTCTAATGTTGCCGGTTGAGGAATTAAGCAAGCAGGATACAAACTTGATATCTGCCAATGCAACATTGTTTTACATTTTGAAACAGTTCTAGAAAATGAATCAGCTTGTCCACACAAGTATGCAGTGCATGATGTATTTTAAGGAAGAGGAGAGGAAATATTTGGGTTGCAACGCTCTCAACCAAAATTTTGTGTGATGAACGAATTGTAACGAATCAACTACTTAATACTATAGAACTCAAAATGCGTCGAAGCATAAAATAAAGTGAAATCGATTTCGAGCGTATTCCTCGAAAAAACTGTCAACATACAATTGGGTAAATCGATAACAAGTCGTTTATTCCCGTTACATTGTCAAACTGCCCATTGTCTGGTATCAAGTATTTTGAAAACCCTAATCCAAAGAAACTGTCACCAAGAGACCTTTCTCCAGAAGAGAAGAGCCTTGTGCTATACATCACAATGTGCCTTATTAATACTGTCGACATTGGTGTCGTTTCAATTTCTTCTTCATTATTAAATTCATCATTGCTCCATAAATCTTAATGTCCCACATATAGGCTTTACATAATGCCACATGCGATCGAGATGATAGTCACTGTATGGATATTTGTCCTCTATTACTAATTGAAGGCAGTGGTACTAATATTGTTGGATCGTTATGTTTGCAGTATCTGTGGTGACTTATCGTAATCTCTGAAGAAATTAATTCGATTAATGTTTTTTGGACTACTTTATGAGTGGCTGAGGTTGATATTTGCGGAAATACGTGGTTTTGTTATTTTTTCAGAATGGCTGCGATTTTGATGGTTTTTATTGGTGGAGGACACTATTGATATTTTTTTTCATTTTATCGATATTTTTCGATAGTAAGTAGAAGAAAAAATTAGCAAAATGTGAAATTGTTAAAAAGAATATAAAATTAGTGGTAATAAAAGTAATCTTTTGGACTAAAACATTGCCATCCAGCAAATCCGAGCCGACTACTTCCACCTCTGGGGCTTCTATAATTATCAACGATTACTTAAAACCTTAAAATGTTTATGATCACGGTAGTCAACGTAAACAGAATAAGATTTCTCGCTAGTTGGTATGGTAGCTCTACATTTTCACCCTTTTACTCTGGTTGAAGCCCATTCAATGAGGATTCAGGGCATTTGTCAATTTACTCGATATGAGTAAAACTCAACTTAACCTGTGATTTATGGTCTTCACGAGGTAACGAAAGTTTTTTAACGGTTACTTCTCATTTTACTGATAACGCTTTTAACATTTATATTAAATAATTAAATAATATTATGATGAGCAATCATACAGCAGACTAATATAGTCTGAGGAAATGAAAGAGGTTATTGTAAACTGGCTTATAGAAGTTAAAGTGGCTAGTATTGTAATAAGATAAGATAGTGCTTCATCGACGATCAAAGCTTACCAAAATCTCAGAAACTGTCACAAGCACAACCGATGTTTTGCGCACAATTGAACTTAGTTGTTCAGGATGTACTGAAATGCAAGCAAATTCAACATATGCTCATCAAAAGCAAAGAGAAAGATGTATTAATTTGGCAACTCAAAGGCTATTTTATGAAAGTAAAAAATAAGATCCCCCTTAGGTTGATCCTTTAGTTCCAACCCGTTGGACCAGTGCTTTTAACATGATTAAACTAACGTACAAATCAACGTTTCGTTTGCCCTCTCCAATATACCAAAATTACCTGCTGGCCCCTACACAATGGTTTTGAATGATCTGCTGTCGATACTAAATATATTCGATGAAGCTATCAATATAATTTCAGGTAATTATGTGACAATGTGTCTAATTATACCCCTTGTTTTTAGAACATATATAGCATATTTCTCAAGTCTGTAACAGATAGGATCAAATCTCAGCCTTTTCCATAGGAAGACCGAACGTTATCCCGACTTACAATTTTAGATGCAAAGATGAAAAAAGAAAGCTTCGGTCACAAGAAAATGCTAATGGTGCTACACAGCTAACTGACTCTGACAGAACAATAGGTATAGCAGCGTGAAACGATATAGGGGAAATCCAGAGTTAACTATAGGTCATGAACAAACCACCTATACTTCGAAATCGTTATTCGGGTTTATGGACTTTCGCAGTCCCGAGAGAAATTGGCAACGTACTAGGGGTGTGGTCAATATAATTATATTGCAACATTATTTAGAACGTCATGATGCCACGTTTAGCACGGTTCCATTATTATTTTTAAAGGTCAGAGAAACCAAGAGCGGAAATAACCTTTAGTCGTGAACCCAATTTATAAACCAATAATCAAACATTGTTTTTGAAGGTCAATGGTGCTCAGTTTCAATCTCTCTCTCTCTAAGTTCTTTCATTTTATTTTGCACCTTTATTTGAAGGAAATATTTATATTTCATTTCGTTCCTAAACAAAATTCAACTATTTTTCTTAAGAGTTTTTCAACTTGCTTCTGAATTATTATTAATCGAATCGGAAACTATCGATAGCTTTACTTTAAAATATCAATAACTATCGATTGGGCCGATTACTGATTTATCTCCTTCTTTATGGCCTTGTTATTATTTTCAGAATAGCTGCGATTTCGGAGGCCTGTATATATTAGTTTAAAAACTGTAATCTCACTTCTTTTATATTTTTTTTTAGATGTAATTAACTCTGAAAAAGTGCGTTGCTTGATGGAGTATTCCATTTTATCTCACAATAGGATTGTTGCATCACATGAGTTTTGGATTAAACAATATAATCAAATCATAATTTATGCAAGTTTGAGATTTTAAATAAAACACCTTGTATTTTATTATCGATCCATTGGGTTGGGCAGCTTCCAATTATATTATTATATGTTACTTCAATAAAACAATATTTTTAGGTTTATTTTCAATTTATAATCATGGACTTTGATAGTGTTTATTTTGAAAAAATATTAAATTACAATCATTACATTCAGTTTTTAAAATTTTAGATATCTTAATTCTATCTTAATCCTAATTACAATCAAAATATGATAAAACAATTTTTTAAGTTTTATTATATTTTAAATTAAAATATTTATTTTCGAAAAAGTATTTGCATTTGATCGGTGATTTTGTTTAGTACCGGAAGTATTTTAACCGTATTCACGTTTTGCAAAATGTCACGTGATGAATTAAGTTACCTATGATGCAATGACAACTTTTGTTTAATTAAACCTGTGTCAGTAGTACAATTTTATACATACGATTTCTGAATAAGACAAATCTGATTTAAGGATTTTCAGTTAAATTCATAAATAAAAAAAAACTGATTATTGGAAAGTTTTTCGCCGTTATTAACAAAAAAGCAACATATGTAAATGTTATCAATATGGCCTAAGATTGATGTTGACATGGTAAAATAATACAATCTTCTTTGATTGCTTATTAATTATTTTATATCTCTTTATCAGATAACTTGCAGCTGGAAAATCAATGAACATCGGGAGGGAAGAAAGACCATGTCAATAATATTGTTAATCGATTTAGTATTAACAAACGATCCGGTACATCATATTATATCGGTTGTTCGAGAATGTAAATTAATATCAAATCATGTGGCTATCAAATTTGATATAAAATTGGCAGTTTACAAAAATACTGATATCGATGACAATTGAAATGAAAATAAGTTACCAGCGTCTCATCGACAAGATATTGAAAATTAATTTAAATGAAATGCTTTAAGAATTTCGTCCAAATAATTTGACAAAAGACTCAAACGTTATAAATCATTTTCATGGTTTAAAAGGTAATATTAATAAATGAAAACGTAAGATTGCGAAAACGTCTAAAAAGATGAATTATTAACAATCATGCTTAACTTACGCCGTACCAACTATTGATAATGATAAATAGTGGTAGGTTTTATTTCCTTGAGTTGTAATTAGCCGGTAATAAAACTGTCATGGAACATCTGTCCCAATTCCCACACTCTACGATAACAACAAAAATATTATTAATGATTCACACAATCATTATATATTTTAACAGAAACGATCGTAAACAAACCCGATCATAAAAATAAAAGGTTATCTGAGCATCAAGGACGGTCATAATTGTCGGCGACAAAAGAAAACCAACAGTTACCATCCTGATGTAATAAAAGATAAATACGATAAAGACAGTAAAATTCTACGATCGTGGAGTGGGAAAAAAGAGATTGCAGAAGAGGGGAAATCAAGACAAATACAGGAAGGCGGACCAAATGTATTAACCAATAGGATTCAGAATAAAAGAGAAATGGCGATTAGGATTAAAAGACAAAAAAAGTATAAAAGGACAAGAGACGCTAGTGAAGGTCTCTTGTGAATAAATATATTGACGAATTAATATATTCCAATAAATTCCTTAAAACATAACTAAAATCTGTTTTTGTGAGATATCGAATTTGGATCCCAATCGGTAAGTATTCTCGTCTCTACAAAAACTCACGAAATCGTTGCTTCTGTATAAGCAATTATCTAAAGAACGATTTCGTGTATTAACAAGAGCCTAGTACTCTTATTAGTTTTTTGATTCACACTGGTCTGTGAATCAAAATCGTAATTCGAAGACTAGTTTCATATTTTAATTAACGTTACTAAGGTTAGGCCCCAGTTAGGATATAACTAACAAAACTAACCCCCTCAAGTTCTCTTAATATGAAATAGTTGTTTTAACAACTAACACGCTAATTAAATACAACCAGTAACAAAAACAAAAGGTAACAATCGAAATCGTAACAATATCCATTTGTAACAAAACCCAGGTTGCGAGAAATCGTAACAATACATAATTAAGGAGTTCTACATTGATTCAATTTTTTGACAGTTCAAGGAGCTCATGAAGAGAAGTGTGGTATCGGTGCTCATGAAGAGAAGTATTGTATAGGAGCTCATGAAGAGAAGTGTGGTATTTTAACATTAGTTAGAATCAATATTGATCAACAGTTGATATTTGATTTTCGCTTTATTTACACCGACGAGTGTGAAATTAATAAAGGCAATACAACACTAAAATCATGTGCATAGACCAAAAGTTGGATAAATTTAAAGGCAGTTTTAGTTACCAAGAGGATAGTTCGGTAAGTTTTGCACATTATTCAATTATTAAAAAGTGAGTTTAACTGTAATGTAACTAAAATAACATACTAAATAACATGTAACATTTTATACTGGCCAAAATGGCAGAAGTTTTAAAATAAAATATAAAGAACACATCAATGACATAACTAAAAAAGACGTAAAATCCAACTACGCACTACACATAAAAAACTATCGTTCACAGAACTAAAAAAGGACAAAAACTAGACAGGCTCGAAGAACTAGAAATATACAAACGAAAAAACAATAGTAATATACGGAATGACAAAATTAACACCAGAACAAATAGAATTTACGACCTAATCATAAAAAATAGTAACAACTAACCCCAAAAATAGTATTAAAAGTTTTTAATAACTGAAGTAGGAAGTATTTCCGAAACCGATATTAAAAAAACAAAATTATCACAAAAAAGGAAGAAAAAATAAAATATTAAATCAAAACTAAACCTACAAATAGTTTTATTAATATAAATTAAAAAAGTGATAAAAGATCACATAAAAATAAAAAATGGATATCCATAACTCAAATAAAAAGTGAGGTTAGCATTCCTATGTATGCTGGCCATTGATCTCTTATGAAATGGATACAGTATACAAGAAAATATAAAATAGTGTGTGACAGAGAAAGAATCCAATTTTGTCCTTGTCTTTAAATTCGAATTTTCGAAAATCAAATTCAAAATTTTGATTAATAATAATTAATAATTATAATAATTTTATAGATATAGACTTGTTCGATATTGGTGAAGATGATGACAGCAGCCACGGTTCCCAGAATGATGTTTCGGACTTTTTGGAACAAAACAGCTCATCCCCATTCCAAGAAAATGTTATAGGATACATAAGCGGCTATGTAGTCAAAATGGTTGAGAAAATTATTAAATGTCCTGAATGTATTAACTCACTGCATTCTGAATTTGGTGGGGCTCATCCAACAGCTCTAAACTTATTGTTTTCTAAAACTAGAGGGAGACTGATAATTTCATCTATTAGTCACAAATAAATATTTTAAACACGCCAACATAAACTTTAAAAACAAACATCAAGATGAACGATTGGCGTTAAGAATCTTACAAGATTTTAATATTAATAAATTGTTTCCATCGTTGCATGCTCACCAATATGACACGGAAATTGGAAATACATAATCACATATATAAACTGGCAAAAACTATTATTAAATGTTATATTAAAATAAAATTTTCTCAAATTTCCAAACAAAAAAACGAAGCCAACACAACACATATAAGCCAACAATTAAGCCGATTAATTATATTCAGACATGAATAGCTTTTAAAAAGAATTATTAAATTTAAATTAATTTTATTTTATTTTATTAATTTTAATCAAATGTTTTTATAAATAATGTATCAATAAATATGTATGCATAAATAAAATGCACATTTAATGTTTGACGTTTCACTCGAATTTTATTTTATTTTTCAGGGGTGCATTTCAAATTTCAAGGGAGAAATGGTAATTAATTTATCAAATTATTGAAAGAAAACAGGTAAAACAAAGTTTTATTGATCAAAATTTGATATAATTAATTACATACATTGATTTTAGTAATATATTATATAATATTTTTGTAATTCAATTACAAAATTTTATTTTTCGACATTAAAGATATCTGTGCATCACGGATGGTCATAATTGTTGGCGACAAACAATCAAAGTTATAAGCCAATAGGATTCAGAATAAAAGGGAAATAGCGATGAAGATAATAAAATCGAAAAGTATAAAGAAAAAGAACGGGACTGGGTAAGTTACTTGTCTCTAATAAAAACCCACGAAATCGTTGCTTCAGTAAAAGCGATTATTTTAAAAATGATTTCGGGTATTTCCAATAGGCTAGTACTCTGATTAGTTTTTTGATTCACACTGGTCTGTGAAATCAAATCGTAACACAAAGACTTGTTTTTATGTATATTAACAATACTAAGCTTAGGCCCCAGTTAGGCTACTAACAAAATAAACCAAGCCCCGAATTCTCCAAAATTACAAAACGGTCGTTCTAACAATTACCAACAAAACCAAATTATGCAAAGTAAAAAATTAGAGTAACAAGTTCAAGGAGCTCATGAAGAGAAGTGTTGTATAGGAGCTCATGAAGAGGAGTGTGGTATATGAACATTAATTGGAATAACTATTGATCGAAAATTGATAAGACTATTTTCGCTTTATTTACACCGACGAGTGTGAAATTAATGAAGACTGGTTTGAACAATAGAATACTAAAAAAATTTCTACGACAAATAAAAACAATAACATTGGTTAAGGAAGTGGTATATTCAGCCCGCAAAAGGAGAATCATTAAAGGTTTCCCATGCCATGGAGCTCATTAGTATCGTCCGTGTATTCCGATGAAATCCCCTACGGATATAGTAACCAAAATAAGCCTTGTAAAACAATTACCTTCCGAGAGTATTATAGAATTTGGAGGAAGATTTCAAGATTTGGCCACAAACACCAAAGAAGTTTATAAATGTAAATATCTTGATAAAGATACTAGCCTTTTAGAGGATTAAGTAGAAAATCAGGCTATAAAAGCATTTAAAACATTGTTGTCAAATGTTCCAATCAGAACATTCTTATTGACTTATAATAATAAAAATAGCCATTAATATTGAAGACTCGTATTCAGATTGTAAAACAACTCCAAAAGTAAATGCTATTGGTTTAAAGGAATATGATTCACTTAAAATACCGCTTCAAGAAATGCAAGAAGCGTTATCTAACAATTGAATGTTCAAAGTTATCAAGGAAACAATAATGGAAATTATGTTCAAAGAGCCGGAAATAAATAACAAATAATAACAGAAACACACGAAACTCATTTCAAAGGAACCGCGTATTAGTGTTGTAGAATCTAACAATAATTTAAATAATATTTTACCCGATTCGGGAAACGATATCAGTATAAGCAATTATCTAGATAAGAACGATTTCGTGTATTTTCAAGAGCCTAGTACTCCTATTAGTTTATTGGTTCACATTGGCCTGAAAATCAAAATTGTAATACGAAGACTAGTTTTTATAGATATTAACAATACTAAGGTAAGGCCCCAGTTAGGTTACTATCAAAATTAACCAAACCTCCAAAATTATAAAATAGTTGTTCCAACAACTACCAACAAAACCAAATCATGGAAAGTAAAATAATTAGTGTAACAAGTTCAAGGAGCTCATGAAGCGAAGTGTGGTATTTGAACATTAATTGGAATTAATATTGATCGAAAATTGATAGAGTATTTCCGCTTCATTTACACCGATGAATGTGAAATTAATGAAGACTGGTTTGAACAATAGAATATTAAAGTCATGTGGATAGACCTAACCAAATATTGGACTATTAATTTTTAACACAGCAACATCTTCGCCATACGAATCGGTTAAATTAAGCAAATACACTGTCACGGAACATCTGTCCCAATTCCCACACTCTACGATAACAACAAAAATATTATTAATGATTCACACAATCATTATATATTTTAACAGAAACGATCGTAAAACAGAAACGATCGTAAACAAACCCGATCATAAAAATAAAAGGTTATCTGAGCATCAAGGACGATCATAATTGTCGGCGACATAAGAAAACCAACAGTCACCATCCTGATGTAATAAAAGATAAATACGATAAAGACAGTAAAATTCTACGACCGTGGAGTGGGAAAAAAGAGATTGCAGAAGAGGGGAAATCAAGACAAATACAGGAAGGCGGACCAAATGTATTAACCAATAGGATTCAGAATAAAAGAGAAATGGCGATTAAGATTAAAAGACAAAAAAAAGTATAAAAGGACAAGAGACGCTAGTGAAGGTCTCTTGTGAATAAATATATTGACGAATTAATATATTCAAATAAATTCCTTAAAACATAACTAAAATCTGTTTTTGTGAGATATCGAATTTGAATCACAATCGGTAAGCATTCTCGTCTATACAAAAACTCACGAAATCGTTGCTTCTGTATAAGCAATTATCTAAAGAACGATTCCGTGTATTTACAAGAGCCTAGTACTCTTATTAGTTTTTTGATTCACACTGGTCTGTGAATCAAAATCGTAATTCGAAGACCAGTTTCATATTTTAATTAACGTTACTAAGGTTAGGCCCCAGTTAGGATTATAACTAACAAAACTAACCCCCTCAAGTTCTCTTAATATGAAATAGTTGTTTTAACAACTAACACGCTAATTAAATACAACCAGTAACAAAAACAAAAGGTAACAATCGAAATCGTAACAATTTCCATTTGTAACAATTGGCTCCCCGCCAAAAATCGATTAAGCTAAATAAAAAAAAAAGAAAATCCGCGTGACAGGCTCGTGTTATTCTAATGTACTATATAGTATATTAAAATTAACATAAATCAAAAATAATTATTCAAACCCTAAAAATAGGCAAACTCTTTAAAAACCCAATAAAAATTAAAACATTTTTAAAGATCAAGTGACAGGTCAATAATTTTAATAAAATAAATATTTTATTAATTTTATAAAGATTACTAATACCTAAGCAAGTTTCAATAAGCCTTAGGGAATAAAAAACTATAAAGATCACTAATACCAAAACAAATTCAATAAGCCTTAGGGAATAAAAAAGTATAAAGATCACTAATACCTAAGCAAGTTTCAATAAGCCTTAGGGAATAAAAAACTAAAAATTATATGTTAGACGCAAATAACATAATAGGGAACATCGAAGAAATAAATACTCGCAGGGGAATCTATCCTAGAATCGTTGATAGATTCAATAACTCAGTACAAGAGAATTTAATCGCAATGGCTGAAGATTACGGTAAAGTA
Organism: Tipula unca; assembly: GCA_951394425.1. Classification (NCBI taxonomy): domain Eukaryota; kingdom Metazoa; phylum Arthropoda; class Insecta; order Diptera; family Tipulidae; genus Tipula; species Tipula unca. Next base: position 121,606,026 of record OX596381.1, on the reverse strand, counting down.
ATGAAAATGTTACAATACATTCCTATTTTTTCGGGTACACGAAACAAAAAAGGAATTGAGGAACTAAAACTATTCATTAAATCAGCCGAATAATTAAATGTTGCACTGTCCGATGCTCAAAAAACCCTATTAGTCAATTTAATTACAAATAGACTTTGAGGTGATGCTTTTTCGGTCGCAACTAGACGAAAATATGACTCTTTAACAGGATTATTCGTTAAAACTATTATTAAATGTTATATTAAAATAAAATTTTCTCAAATTTCCAAACAAATAAACGAAGCCAACACAACACATATAAGGCAACAATTAAGCCGATTAATTATATTCAGACATGAATAGCTTTTAAAAAGAATTATTAAATTTAAATTGATTTTATTAATTTGAATCAAATGTTTTTATAAATAATGTATCAATAAATATGTATGCCTAAATAAAATGCACATTTAATTTTTGACGTTTCACTCGAATTTTATTTTATGTTTCAAGGGTGCATTTCAAATTTCAAGGGAGAAATGGTAATTAATTTATCAAATTATTGAAAGAAAACAGGTAAAACCAAATTTTATTGATCAAAATTTGATATAATTAATTACATACATTGATTTTAGTAATATATTATATAATATTTTTGTAATTCAATAACAAAATATTATTTTTCGACATTAAATTTCACTTTTTCGGAAATAGGTTTTTAGAGCAAGAGGAAAATATAAAAAGACCAGTAAAACTATATAAAAAATTTGTTCCATTTCTTTTTGTTGTTTTCAATGTTATTTTCGGACGATACTGTATCCATGTTTATTCAAATCCGTGATGCTGGCTGATGTGTAAAGTTGTGTCATGGAACATCTGTCCTAATTCCCACACTCCACGACAACAACAAAAATAATTAAACAATCTCTATTTTATTAAAAAGCGATCGTATATAAATAAAGACGAAACCGATCGTAAATATAAAAAAAAGTTATCTGTGCATCACGGATGGTCATAATTGTTGGCGACAAACAATCGAAGTTATAAGCCAATAGGATTCAGAATAAAAGAGAAATAGCTAAGAAGATTATAAAAAGAAAAGTATAAAGAAAAAGAACGGGACGTTCGAACTGGATCATTCTGGGTAAAAATGATTTCGGGTATTTCCAATAGGCTAGAACTCTTATTAGTTTTTTGATTCACACTGGTCTGTGAAATCAAATCGTAACACGAAGACTTGTTTTTTTATATATTAACAATACTAAGCTTAGGCCCCAGTTAGGCTACTAACAAAATAAACCAAGCCCCGAATTCTCCAAAATTACAAAACAGTCGTTCTAACAACTACCAACAAAACCAAATTATGCAAAGTAAAAAATTAGAGTAACAAGTTCAAGGAGCTCATGAAGAGAAGTGTTGTATAGGAGCTCATGAAGAGGAGTGTGGTATATGAACATTAATTGGAATAACTATTGATCGAAAATTGATAGACTATTTTCGCTTTATTTACACCGACGAGTGTGAAATTAATGAAGACTGGTTTGAACAATAGAATACTAAAAAAATTTCTACGAGAAATAAAAACAATAACATTGGTTAAGTGGTATATTCATCCCGCAAAAGAAGTATGATTGAAGGTTTCCCATGCCATGGAGCGCATTAATATCGTCCGTGTATTCCGATGAAATCTCCTACAGATGTAGTAACCAAAATTAGCCTTGTAAAACAATTACCTTCCGAGATTATTTCAGAATTTGAAGAAAGATTTCAAGATTTGGCCACAAACACCAAAGAAGTTTATAAATGTAAATATCTTGATAAAGATGCTAGCCTTTTAGAGGATTAAGTAGAAAATCAGGCTATAAAAGCATTTAAAACATTGTTGTCAAATGTTCCAATCAGAACATTCTTATTGACTTATAAATAATAAAAAAAGCCATTAATATTGAAGACTCGTATTCTGATTGTAAGACAACTCCATAAGTAAATTCTATTGGTTTAAAGGAATACGATGCATTTAAAATACCGCTTCAAGAAATGCAAGAAGCGTTATCTAACATTTGAATGTTCAAAGTTATCGAGGAAACAATAATGGAAGTTATGTTCAAAGAACCGGAAATAAATAATAACAGAAACACACGAAACTCATTTCAAAGGAACCGCGTATTAGTTGTAGAATCTAACAATAATTTAAATAATATTTTACCCGATTCAGGAAACGATATAAGTATAAGCAATTATCTAAAGAACGATTTCGTGTATTTTCAAGAGCCTAGTACTCCTATTAGTTTTTTGGTTTACATTGGCCTGAGAATCAAAATTGTAATACGTAGACTAGTTTTTATAGATATTAACAATACTAAGGTAAGGCTCCAGTTAGGTTACTATCAAAATTAACAAAACCTCCAAAATTATAAAACAGTTGTTCTAACAACTACCAACAAAACCAAATCATAGAAAGTAAAATAATTAGTGTAACAAGTTCAAGGAGCTCATGAAAAGAAGTGTTGTATAGGAGCTCATGAAGCGAAGTGTGGTATTTGAACATTAATTGGAATAAATATTGATCGAAAATTGATAGAGTATTTCCGCTTTATTTACACCGACGAATGTGAAATTAATGAAGACTGGTTTGAACAATAGAATATTAAAGTCATTGGACTATTAACTTTTAACTCAGCAACATCTTCGCCATACGAATCGGTTGACAAACAGCAAATACACAAAAAAACGAGGTTTCTTATAGCAGGGTATTAAATGAATTTTAATATTTCCAAACTCAGTGATGAGGCCCATTTTCACCTCGGAGGCTACGTTAATAAGCAGAATTGTCACATTTGAGGCTCAGAAAATCCAAGAATGATTGTTGAAAAGCCTCTCCATTCTCAACGTGTTACTGGAAGATATTAATGTGGACGACGTTTATTTTCAGCAAGATGGTACTCCGTGCCACACAAGCAACGAATCAATCACAATTATTTTTAAAGAAATACTTAACGTATTTTTGCCGTTTTGGTCAAGAATATTTAATGACAAAATATATAGTAACAGTAACGTGGAAAATTATGTCTCACTTATGAAAAGTCGAACAAAGTCAACTTGGAAATCTTCCTGCAAAACCATTAAGATTTATCAAGGAAAATAACAATCGGACTCACCGAAACGTAATTAATTGAGCATTCCAAAATTTTATGAATATCCTGAATATGTGTATCAACAGTGCTCGATGCAGAAGAAATGTGTTGAGGACAACCAAAAGTTTCCAAATCTCATTTCTTTTTAAACTCAAAAAATTAAGCGAATCAAAAGAGAAAGAAAGAAAGAGTTTGATAATCGAATATTTAAGTGAAAGAAAAGTATTATCCGAAACACCAAAAAGATTTAAAAATTTCAAAGGTTTAGAAACAGACCATTTTTTTTTTGGGCGGAAAAAACTTGCACCATCATCACAACACTTTTCCAGTTTAACTAATGCATTGTTTAACTGGGAAGAAGATTCTGCAAAAGTGTTACGACATGCAATACTAACGAAGCTGTTCGAAAAACATCCTAGTTAACGAGTATATAACGCGAGAGTTCTTCCGCTTTATTTACACCGACGATTGTGAAATTAACGGAGACTGGTTTGAAAAGTATTTCAATTTACGATATGTCATTAAAATTTAATAATTTAATTAAAATAAATTAGATCATTAAAATTTAAAATTAGAGAAATAGTTGTTTAGGTACTGAAGAAGACAAAAGTCGATATCGATATACTATAATTGCCATACAATTGCCACTATCAGGAATTTTAACCATAATTAAAAAGCAACTTTAAAACTTTGAGTTTTATTTAAATCATTCTAACTGTTCTGATTAGAGCTGATGAAGCGAAGTGTTGTGTTTGAACACCAATTGAAAAGCATTTTAGTTAACGAGTAAAAAACGCGAGTTTTCCGCTTCATTTACACCGACGAATGTGAAATTAATGAAGACTTGTTTGAAAATGATAAAGTGACCATATCCACTTTAAATTATGGCATTGATTGCTGAAGTAATTAGACCAATTTTAATATAATGTTTGGAAAGTACACAATGCATTAGCATTTGGAGCAAATATATTATATTTGATGAGGATTAGATTTGTGTAAATTAACATAGTGTTTACAAATAACGATAATATAGCATTTAATGTTTTAAATATATAGTTAAAGTATCATGGTGATGATTTAAGGTACACTGACCATATTAAAATGAATAAATAAAAGCACAACAAGAAATAATGATGATACAGAATTTAAACTAACATCATAAATATACAAGGGTCAGTCTAATCAAGAGTTTTTTTTTTAAATGTAAAATTAAAAATGAATGAATCGATTCAGTAATGTATCAATATTGCAATACACCTTTTTAAAATGCCCAATTGTTTAACTAAACAAAAATTAGATAATGCTCGATGTACTACGCAACAGTTAAAATAATTCACGGGGGTCAAATGCAATCACATTTTTTACAAATGTATTAAATTATAATATTTTTTAATAATAATTCTTAACTAATTTTACCTTCTGCTTCGCACATGTTCTCCATTTTCTCAATTTCTGCATGATCTGCTGACAATCTGACATCTCTGTTTGTCATCATTTCCACATGACCTCCTGACAATCTGACATTGAGATTCACCACCATTGTTTCCTTCAAACCACTTATTGTTTATAATTTATTTCAAATTATAATTTTAGCATCATGCACGTTTTAATTAAGTTCACTTAAGCCATGCTCACTAAGAAACAGTATTGACTTTCAATTTGTGACATTTTGTTCAAGTTTTAACTATACTCTCAAAACTATCATATTATTTTTTTAAACTATTGTTTATTTAATTTATCACTTGCTGGTTTTACATTATTATTTATTTATTGTATGAACTTTAAATTGCAGTTCAATTCTAATTTTTTTTATTAAAAGATCGTTTATTCGATTTTAACATTTTTTTAAGTAAATGTTTACAATATTATATTGCTAGCACATTTATTAAGCGATGTTTCTTTCACCACGGCTAGTCAAACTTTAAAGTTTTGTGGCTTAATGTGAACCACTTAAATAGAAAAAATTGTTGTAAAAGGTATTTAGTTAAATAGAGTTTTTTTACCTGCAGCGTATAGATTCATCCTCCCATAAATCAGTCCTCCCCGATCCTAATGACGCATCATTTATAAATTGACTAATTTTATATTTTTATGAAAGTTTGATTGTTTGATATTTTTGTACTCCTTTTCTTCATCCCCCATTTCTTATAAGCGTATGACTAATAATTTTTTTCTAACATTTAATCGTTTTATTATACTAATTAAAAATAAATTAACTGATGGCGTAAATAAAAATAATTTGAATTTTCTAGAGAAAGCCTACTTTCCATTATGAAAGATATTCTGACAATAAAATCAGAATGGGACCTCTGGATATCATCCATACAGCACAACACTTCCTTACCTTGCAAGTCTCCTAGTACATTATACATTACTCTTTGGAATGTACTCGGTGCATTTTTTAATCCGAAAGGCATTCGAACAAATTCATAATGCCCGGATTCTATAGAAATACCCTTGGTATATTCTGTGCACATATCTCAATTTAATGAAATCCACTTGCTAGATCAATAGTTGAGAAGTATGTTGCTTTCCCCAAACTATCTAGAATGTTTGTTATATGCTTAGTTGTTTAATTTTCTAATGTCGATAACTAATCTCCACTTTTTATTACCATCAGGACTAGGTTTCTTTGGTACAATCCATATAGGACTTGACCGTGGAGAAAATGATGGCCTGAAGATACAATTATCTAATAATTTCTCAATTTGTTGTTTGATTTCTTCGCTCAAGTTTTGTGGTTGTCTGTATTATTTTACATACACTGGTTTTGGATCTGAAAAAATTTACTTTCTTTAAATTTTCTTTCTTAAAATTTCTTTAAATTTTTGACATTATAGAATTATTTTTGTTTTTTCTTCATCATTAAGATGCTCTATATTTAAAGGGATTTTTAGGTTTTCCATTTCCTGATCTGACCATATTAGATTTATTTCATCATATTTTGTGTTAAACTGGTTTACGTGTAATGCTCGTAATAAATGAAATTCTAGTGGATTATTTGAAAAATTGACGACATCTAGTTATGTAACATCCACGAACCACCCGTTTTTAGACCAACATCAATCAACACTCTATAATAATAATTCATAATAAGCATAAAACATAAATTCGAAACTCTATAATAATAATTCATAATAAAACATAAATTCGAAACTCTATAATAATAATTCATAATAAAACATAAATTCGAAACTCTATAATAATAACTCATAATTAGCATAATAACTAAATTTGAAACTCTATAATAATAATTCATAATCAGCATAAAACATAAAAACATAAAACTGTAATTTGATAAATAAGAAACGCATATTTAATGTAACAATAAAAGTGCATAATCAGCACAATGTAAACATGTAAAACTAAACGTTAGTTTAGTTCAGTTCAAGTAATATCTCCAAACAATAAACATCTAAAATTGTAACCAGTGTATTCGTTTATTTTGTACTTAAAAATTCAGTCTCCCTAACTCGACACAATAACTGGCGCAGTTGGAAAAAAAAAAAAAAAAATTTTAAATAAAATTAAAAAATTCTCTAAATAAAAAATAAAAAAGTGTCTAAATAAATAAAAAGGTGATTAAATAAAAAATAAAAAAGTGTCTAAATAAATAAAAAGGTGATTAAATAAAAAAAAAAAAGTGTCTAAATAAATAAAAAGGTGATTAAATAAAAAATAAAAAGTGTCAAAACTATACAAAAAAGTGTTTAAAAGTGAGTTAATTTTACGCCTGATCAACGTAGAGTGATGCCAAAATTCCAAACATTTGTATTATTGACGTGGTAAGTGACACATCTTTTTAGACTTATCCCTTTTTTTTTGTACTAACAATTTGCACAAATTTATCTTGAACTCCGGGTAGAATTACTCGTAAAATAATCCGCGTTACTTATGAGAGCAAATCATAGACTAACAAAAAAAAAAAAAAAAATTTATTTAGAATCTAAGAAAAGTGAAAAAATAGTGTTCATGAACGTATGTCACAAGACGACATAAAACTACACAAAACTAAAGTTAGCCCTATTCAAATAGGAAAAAGGTTAAAAGAATATAGAAAATTAAAAATGGACAAGTTAGTTGAGGAAACAATAAAACTATTTAAATTACCAGACGTAGTAAAAGATATAAAACCATTTGATGGTAACAAAAACGAAGTGTATAATTTTATCAATAACATAGATAATATTTTAAAACTATGTGCAAAAATCGAGGAAAGCGATTATTATAAAATTATAATATCAGGAATTAGGAATAAGATAGTAGGTAAAGCTAGCGATATTTTATTAACACAAAACATAAGTGATAGCAATTGGGAAGAAATAAAACAGGCATTAATCTTGAATTTCGCCGATAAACGCGACGAATCAACCTTAACATTCCAACTACATAATTTAGTTAGGAGCAATTTAAACCATAACGATTTATACAGTAAAATAACACAAATAATTAGTTTATTGTCGAACCAACTAAAATTGCAAAAGTTAGAAAAGTGCATTGCTGATGCAAAAATAAAACTATACCTACAAATGGGCTTGATGATCTTTATGGGTGGAGTGAAAGAACCGTTAGGGCAATGGTTACGGGCCAGAAAACCAGAAACATTGGCCGAAGCACTAGAATTCGTTAACCAGGAAGAAAACATACAAAAAATTAAAAACCCGGTCCAACAAACTAAGAAATATTTGTATGATGGGAAGTTTAAAAACAATAATAATCAATCATCATCTCAAAATTATCCCTCGCGGAATAATTGTCAATCATCATTTAAAAATTATCCTTCACGGAATAATTTTCAACCATCAGCTCAAAATTATCCTTCACGGAATAATTTTCAACCATCAGCTCAAAATTATCCTTCACGGAATAATTTTCAGTCTCCATCTCAAAATTATCCTCCACGGAATAATTTTCAATCCACATCACAAAATTACCCTTCACGGAATAATACCAATTTAAATAACTATCCAGTAAAGCAGGAAGTTAAATCAGAAAACAGAAAACCCTACAAACATGGTCATTACAACATTGAAAGCCAAATTGAGGATGAGCAAACAACTGATGAGGAACAAATAATCAATGACGAGGATTTTCACCAAGTAGCCTCGGACAATTAGGAGAAATAAACAATTACCAAACATCAAACTTACCTTTTATAATTTTAACCTTAAATAATAAACATTTGAAATTCCTTATTGATACAGGAGCCAATAAATCATATATTAATCCTGAATATATCAAAAAACATCAAATCATAAAAACCAATATTAAAATCAAAAGCTTATTTAATACAACCACCGTAAATCAAAAAGCAATCCTAAAATTCAAAGAATTTCATAAACCAATTGAAACATTTATATTAAAATTCCATAATATATTCGATGGCCTAATAGGTTATGAAACACTTATGGACCTATCAGCAAGTATTATTCTAAACGAAAATATACTAAAAACCCCAAATTTAAATATACCACTAAATAACAAACTAACGTCGTGTATTAAACCATTTTACGTCGAACCACTAACCAAGGTAATAATAAAACTTCCAATTAATTTAAAGTGCGGTGAATTCTATATTACACCGATAAATCTTCAACCAGGTCTTCAAATTCAGGAAGGTATCTATAGAACTATAGAACCATTCACAGCTTTGGTAGAAATAATTAATTCCTCAACTACTCCAAAAGAAATCTTCTTACTTAAACCACTACAGGTAGAACCATTAAACCACCACGAAATCAATTTTCAATTACCAATTAACAATGAATCAACTAACATGAACATTAAAGATTTAATAAAAACAGAACATTTAAATAGGGAAGAACAGCAGCAAATTATAAAGCTATGTTCAAAATTCGCCGACATTTTCTATAAAGATAGTGACAAACTAACATTTTCAAACAATATAAAGCATGAAATAAACCTAAGTAATGATAAACCGGTGTACGTCAAACAATTCAGACACCCGGAAAATCAAAAATCAGAAATAAAAAAAGAAATTGCAAAACTTTTGAATCAAGGTATAATTAGACCATCTTATAGTCCTTGGTCCAGTCCAATATGGATGGTACCGAAAAAACCAGATTCTAAAGGAAATAAGCAATGGCGTCTTGTTATCGACTATAGGCAGCTCAATAAGCAAACTATAGACGACAAGTACCCTTTGCCAAATATAAATAACATCTTGGATAAATTGGGCAAATCTATCTATTTCACCACTATAGATTTAGCCGCTGGTTTTCACCAAATCGAAATTAAATCATCAGACATAGAGAAAACGGGATTTTCAGTTGAAGGCGGGCATTACGAATTTGTAAGAATGCCCTTTGGCTTAAAAAACGCGCCCAGCACCTTTCAAAGAGTGATGGACAATATTTTGGGTGAAATACAAGGGAATCATGTACTTTCCTATATGGATGACATCATAGTATTTAGTACTAGTCTCCAGGAACATATTAATGACCTAAAGAAAGTATTTCAAAAACTAAAATTAGCGAATTTAAAAATCCAAGTCGATAAAACACATTTTCTTCAGAAGGAAATCGGATTTTTGGGACATATAGTAACTCAAAATGGTGTAAAGCCAAATCCGTCAAAAATCGAAGCAATCACTAATTTTAAAATTCCAAAAACTCAAAAAGAAATCAAGAGTTTCTTAGGGTTAATTGGCTATTATCGCAAGTTTATTAAAGACTTCGCGAAAATAACAAAACCATTAACAAGCATGCTGAAAAAAAACCCTAACACCAAAATAATTCTGAAGGAAGAATTCAAAAATTGTGTAGAAACTTGCAAAAATCTGTTAACATCAGAACCAATATTACAGTATCCAGATTTCAGCAAACCTTTTATATTGACCACCGACGCAAGCAATGTAGCATTAGGGGCAATATTGTCACAAGGTCAAATAGGATCTGACCTTCCAATTTGCTATGCATCCAGAACTCTATCAAAAACTGAATGCAACTATAGCACTATAGAAAAGGAACTATTAGGTATAGTATGGTCGGTCAAATATTTTCGCCCATACTTATATGGTCAAAAATTCAAGATTGTCACTGATCACAAACCTTTAATTTGGTTATTTAACTGTAAAGAACCAAATTCAAAAATTGTTAGATGGCGATTACGATTAGAAGAGTACGATTATGAAATCGTACACAAGAAAGGATCCCTAAACACCAATGCAGATGCATTATCTAGGCTCGAATGCAAAGAGCAAATAAAAAGACTCAATGAGTGTTTGGCAAACGACGGTTTATCATGGCCTAACACCATTGACTCAATAAAATATCCACAGAAGGATAAAACGGAAATAAATCTCTTAGGGTCAAATGACAACCTAAGGAATGTTATCCAAAATCTTAATAACATAAACATTGACAATGACGGTTTATCAGAGTCAAATAAGTTATTAAAAACAATCCAACAAACGGATTCAATTTTAAATGAGTTCAAAACTCAAGTCGTTTTGGAAGTCGACGCCAATTACGACAAAATTAAAGAAACCTTCTTTATTAAACACCTAAAGAAGAAACGATTTATTTTACGAAAAAATAGATTTAGTGAGGAAGATATTATAGAAATATTCTCTAAATATTTAAACTCAAAGAATTTCGCTGCAATCATGTGCAGCGACGACGTATTTCAAACAATCCAAAAAGTTTTTACTAAAAAGTTTAGTGACTCAGGATTGAAAGTTGTAAGAACAACCAAAATACGGGAAGACATAGGTGATTCAACTAAACAAGCCGAAGTTATCATCAATTGTCATAATAAAAACCATCGAGGTATAAACGAGAACTACGCTAAACTAAAACGAATATATTATTTTCCAAACATGAAAGAATAATTACAAATTACGTTAAACTAATTCATATAATAGAGTTAAATGACTTAAAGATTAATTTGAATTCAATTAAGAGTAACATTAATATGATTGAAGAAATTATTATTAATAAAACTCTTCCTACATATAGAATAGAGATAACCAAAAACAAATATGAAGAATTACAAGATAATCTGAGATATATATACCCAGCCGTTAGAACAAAACGAGGACTATTTAATGGGTTAGGCACAATAATAAAAGGTATATCAGGAAATGTAGATCACGATGATTATTTGCAAATACAAAACGCGATAACCAAACTAGAAGACGGTAGTTACGCAACAAACACACTTTACAATAACCAAGTTAAAATTAACGAATTAATGATTAATAGATTCAACAATCTAACAAATCACATTAATGATCTAACATCTAGAATAGAATCAGGATTAGAAACGCACAGGGAATTCACAGCCAGGTACTGGCAGAGTGTATTAATTCAAGAATACTTCTATAGGATAGACAATAGTATAGAAATATTAAAAAACCAGATAAACAACGTCCACGAAATTCTAGCATTTGCAAAAGTACGGATAATCTCACGACATATTTTAACCAAAGACGAATTGATTTACATTCATGAACATCTAAACAAAAATAACGTTAATATAGCTTCTGACGAAGAAATCTATGAGTTGCTTGAATTAAAAGCGTATTACAATAGAACAAATATAATAATAGCTATTGAAATACCGCAGTTCTACAATGACCCACTAACATATTATCACATCAAACCTACACCTATCAATACTACCGAAATAATTCCTATCTCATCCAATTCTATCATCCTAAATCCTCAAGTCTACATGATGTTGACCAAACCATGTTCAATCATCGAAAATGTATATTATTGCCAAAAGGAGCAAGTTTACAGCGTTATAAATAGCTGTGTGCCAAGTATACTGTTAAACCAAAATGCAAACTGTACCACAACCCTATACAACGAAATAGATGACATCGATTACCTGGAAGCTGAATTTCTCTACGTATCATCAAGTAAAGGAATAGACTTCTATTCAACCTGCAAAAGTCAAAATGGAACAATCCAAGGAAGAAAGCTGCTGCATTTCAAAAACTGTTCAGTAACGATTAACAACGTGCAATACAGTAATGAGTACAAAGTAACATTCAACAAGATATTGATAATTCAACCATTCGACAGTGTAAATGTAACAACAAAAATGGAAGATTCTATTAATCTACCACGTCTCGCAAATCAAACGATCAAAAACATGGAATCCATAGATTCAATATTAACATATCACAAACAATATAAAACTAACGATTATATAATTTCAGGATCAACAATAACCTTGATATCCTGTATAGCTTTAGTGATGTGTTACATTTACAACAAATACAAACAAGATAACAGATTCATCAAGCAGAACTTGCAGATCAACATTAGTAAAAGTGACATCGAGGACGATGCCAATCTCAGAAGGGAGGAGTTATGTAACATCCACGAACCACCCGTTTTTAGACCAACATCAATCAACACTCTATAATAATAATTCATAATAAGCATAAAACATAAATTCGAAACTCTATAATAATAATTCATAATAAAACATAAATTCGAAACTCTATAATAATAATTCATAATAAAACATAAATTCGAAACTCTATAATAATAACTCATAATTAGCATAATAACTAAATTTGAAACTCTATAATAATAATTCATAATCAGCATAAAACATAAAAACATAAAACTGTAATTTGATAAATAAGAAACGCATATTTAATGTAACAATAAAAGTGCATAATCAGCACAATGTAAACATGTAAAACTAAACGTTAGTTTAGTTCAGTTCAAGTAATATCTCCAAACAATAAACATCTAAAATTGTAACCAGTGTATTCGTTTATTTTGTACTTAAAAATTCAGTCTCCCTAACTCGACACAATAACTATCTATTAGAGCTATTTTAGGTTTGGTTATTTTATAAATTCTTGGATAAATGAACCAATCATTTTGTTTTTTAATTTGGTCTGCATAGAATTCCCCTGCCATTTGACTTACTGGAATTTCTATGATTTGGTTTGATTTTGGTTCTACCATTATTGGTGGAACACAAGATCATAATTTATAATGAATTTTTTCATTATAGAATTTATAAAGAGACGATTTTGAGTTAACGAAATAACTGCGCTTAACTCATTTAAAGTCTCTATACCCAATTTTTTATTTTTTTTTAAACAGTTTTAAAGGTCATTACTGGCCCCTTACTGAATCAACAATTTGGCTCCAACGGTTTCGATCCCGAGCATGGTCTTCATACTGTCTAAGACAATCTGAAGAGGCCCAGTCGTTCTCTACACCGTGGAGCCATCGTCGCCTGCAACGACCTCTGCGCCTACCATATGGTGGCTTTTCTTTTACAGATCGCTGCACAATTCGTTCCGGATCAGCACGCAGAACGTGCCCGAGCCAGCGTACTCGCTAAGATCTAACTTCATGTACAATATCGGGGATCTTCATCAGATCTCTGATCTAGGTACCATCTATTTCGCGTTTTGGGCCGTAAATCAAACGCATGACTCTTCTCTCCAATGTAAGGAGCCATCTCTCGAACTCATCCGTCAGCGCACAACTTTTACATCCAAACATAACGTGATCAACGCTTTGTAAAGTTTCAGCTTCACACTGTTATCGTGAGTGATAAGAGAAGCCAAATATTTAAACCGCCTCACTCCCTCAAACGTGTGGTGGCCACTACTAAAATCTAAATTGTCCCTAAAACCAGAGATCAGGTATTTCGTTTTGGACTCATTGATGTGAGGACCAACTGAAGCTGAAAACTCTACAAGCGGATCAAGTATTTCTTTCACTCCGTTGTTATTCAGTCCAATCACGCATATGTCATCTGCATATGCAAGCACCTGATTGGACTGGCGATATAAGATGTTACGCTGCGGTGTTTCAGTTTTACGAAAGATGTAATCCAACATGAGATTAAAGAGTATCGGGGACAGGGCATCGCCCTGCCGAACACCCGAGTTAACTACAAAAATTGTCGATGGCCTGTCCTCAACTTTGACACAGCATTGAAACTGCGTCACTGTCATCCTACATAGTCGTACCAGTTTTGTTGGCATTCCTAGGTATTCCAGGGCAGATCACAAACTCTCTCGATTGATCGAGTCATAGGCCTGCCGGGAATCCAGGAGCACCTGATGTACGGGGATGGATGTCTCATAATATTTAGATAGAATCATCCGCAGCGAAAAGACCTGATCGGTGACTGATCGATTCGGACGAAATCCTCCTTGAGAGTCAACAACCAAGCCCTTCGCAAGAGGAGTGATTCTATCCAATCCAATGTATGATAGTAACTTGTATGCTGTGCAAAGGAGAGCTATACCGCGATAATTCTCACACTTCAAGCGGTCTCCCTTCTTGAAGATGGGGCATATCGCGACCAATTTCCATTCGTCAGGCATAACTTCGGTTCGCCATACTAATCGAATAAGGTCGAAAAGACAGTTCCACAAAGTATCCCCTCCGAATATCAAGAGCTCAGAATTAATGCAGTCCACTCCAGGTGAGCAGTTTCGTTTCAATCTCTGCATGGCTTTAGTGAATTCCTCATGGGATGGCTCCTCAGTGCAAATCTCCGCAGGCTGTATTAGAGGTGGCTCAACAACAGTCTGTGACGCATGATGGACATCAAGCTGGTCAGTAAAGTGTCCATTCCATGCGTCAAGTAATGCGTCGATGTTGACACAGAGGTTTTCATCCCGGTCCCGAATGGCGGTTGACGTAGGCCTGAAAGTATGGTGCAGTCCTGTAATTCCTTTAAAGAAACTACGCGAACTGCAGTCAGACTGGTAATTAGCTTCATCAATGTTGTCGCTGACAAGATCCTGATCGTTTCTTTTGATCTTCATTTATCAGACCTTCACAGTCGAAACGTACCATGAGTTTCGCTGTGTTCCCAGACTTGTACGAAAACTTTAATAATTCTTTATATAATATTTTAAAATTTAATTTCCTTATATAAATCATAGATCTTTAATACTACAGCCATATTGAACTTCCTATTTAGTTGTGTCATATAGAATTAGTATTTATCTGATTTTTTTTTATTTAAATTAAAATCAGTGGCGCCCAAGTGATATTTTTAGTTTACTTAATTTCCTACAAGTCTCAAATTTTTTTTTATTAATTTATTCATTTTTATTTTCTATGAATCTTAATTTTTTTTACTTTAAAATGCAAATCGAATTTTATTAATTCCTCAGAAATCCTCTGAGTTAGAGATTAGAAATGTTGATTTTACAAAATTTTCATCCGAACTTTCTGAAAACATTTTAGCTAAAACGCTTCAAGAAGAACGTGATAACGTAAATTTAGCCTCAAATTCAGAAATCTCTGAAAATATTCCTTTGTTAATAGAAAATGTAAATTCCAGATTAAATGAAATTGAAAATCAATTAACATTCGAAACGTTTAATATTTTGAAGCATCTAGAAAATAGATTAATAAGGGCAAAGGTAGATGAGCCAGAATGTATAGAAATTCAAAAAGTATTACGCCGACCTAGAAACGTGAGAAACAATGGACAAAGGCAATGCGAATTAGCAAATATCAAGGAATTATCGGATAATCCCTCTTCGGTTGATGAAACCAATTTATCAAATGTGGTTAATCCAAATATCTCACCTTCAGTTGAAAATCAAAATGTCTTTTCACATGAAATGGTAACAAATAATGAAAATATAAGAAATAACCCTAATATGCCACCACAGTATTATTACTCTCAACTGTCGTTTCCCAATCAAACCCGATTATACAAAATTCATATATGCCTAACTCACTAACTTTTAACCAATTCTCAGATTAATACTGGCGCAATTCCGAAAATTTTTAATTCAAACCTTCGGGCAAATTACCCACCAGTATCAGAATATCCGCATACCTGATTCATATAGTAGAATTCCAATTTCAAATCTTAAACTGAAACTTAAATTTTCTGGAAAACCTGGGGAAAACGTTAATGAATTTCTCACTCGGTTAACACGAATGTACCTTTCTCAAGGGATTTCTCAACAAGATCTCTTAGGTTATATATATTTGACATTAGAAGGTAGCGCTTTACGGTGGCATTATGCGTATATTGATCAATTCCATTCCTGGTGCGATTTCAAGAATGCCTTAAAATCTGAATATTCCGATCCCGAATACGATGATTGTACTATGGATAAAATTAGGAACAGGAAACAATTTAGAAACGAAACTTATGGTGACTATCGTACGTCAATGGAATTACTTTTTAAGGAATTGAGTAATCCACTCTCTCCATTTGAAAAATTAAAATTTCTTTACAAAAATGTATGGCCAACATTTATTAAAGGTTTAGGTTCCAAAAAGTTATCAAACATTCAATCGATCGATGAATTGACCACTCTTTGTAAAAATATTGAAAAAACTCTGTAGAGAAAACATTATAAAGGCAAATGCAAATAAATTTAACCAACTTAGTCTAGTGGAAAATAATTCTATAGATAAATATCAAAACAATGTCAAAGAAAATCTCAATTTAATATCGCAGTATCGCAATTCGAAATTTCAACCTAACTCAAACAATGTTAGAACGCAGGGTAAGCCTGGAAATAATGGCCCAGTAAATACTTCATATAAAAATTCTAAATCGGACAATTTTTGAACAAGAAATAACAAATCAAACCTTCACGGTAAAGGTCAACAGTTTTTTTCACCATCCAAAAATTTAAAGGATAACTTTAAGCAGTCTTTCAATTGCGTTATCTGCTTTGAAAGTACTAACAAAACAGAACAATGTTTTAAACCAAGGCGAGCAAATTATTTATGCTATCGATGTGGAAGAGAAGACGTTATATTCCCACATTGTGCTACTTGTCATCCTCATTTAAATTCTAAAAGTACCTTATCTTCAAAATTATCTGAAAATACAATTTTTTCACAAACTCCTGGAGATAATCGGTTATATCTTAATGTAGTAGTGAATAACCAACCAATGACAGGTCTTTTAGATACCGGTGCCATAATCACAGTCTTAGGAGATAATGCACAAGCATTTATTAAAAGTCAAAATTTGAAAACTAGAACGGAATTTACAAAAATTTTCGCCGCTAATGGTGAACCTATATAAGTTGTAGAAGTAGTCGATCTACCAATTCTTTTTAATAACAAGAAAATAGTCATTACAGCTTACAGTACCTCAAATAAAAAAACCTTTGATTTTAGGCATGGATTTTTGGCAACAATTTGATTTGAATCCATTCCTCTAATTAATGGAGTCTAAAGAAAATAACAATTTCGATCCCTCATTTTAAATTCAGAACAAACCGAAAAGATTGAAAACGTAATTAAACTATTCCCGTTAACTAGCTCAACAAAATTTGGTTGCACACATTTAGTAAAGCATACAATTAATGTAGGTGACAATCCTCCCATTACTCAAAGATGTTATCCTGTTTCACCACATTTATTCAAAGAGGCTGATAAAGAAATTCAGCGTATGCTGCAACTGAACGTTATTCGACCATGTCCTCAATCTCCTTGGAGATCCCCAATGACTATAGTTTATAAACCCAACGAGAAAATTCGTATGTGTTTAGATGTACGGAAACTAAACTCCGTTACCATAAAAGATTCCTACCCTATGCCTCATCTTGAAAATATATTATAAAATTAACAAGGAACAAAATATTTAACAGCATTAGATCTCTCCGATGCTTATTGGCAGATTCCTCTAGATCAGGATTCGCAAGAAAAAAACAGCTTTTACTTTAACAGGTAGACCCTTATATATGTTCGCTAGAATGCCTTTTGGTTTAGTAGAAGCCCCAGCTACAATGGCTCGATTAGCAGATACCATTATCGGTTCTGAATTAGCATACCATGTTTGGACTTATCTTGACGATATTATTATAGCGAAAGCAGATTTTGAAACAGATTTAAAATATTTAAAAATAATTGCGAAACGATTAACAGAAGCCCACCTAACCATAAACAAGGATAAATCGAAATTTTGCGTACCAGAACTACAATACCTTGGATTTGTAGTAAACGAACAAGGAATAAAAATTTCACCCGATATAGTTGTGGCAACCATTAAATACCCACCACCCAAAACAATTAAGCCGGTGTAGCCGGCCGGAATCGGCGTTTTATTGAAAATTATTCGACAATTGTTGCCCCTATTTCAGACCTCTTAAAAGTGGTATTCTAATTTAATGCCGCAAATTCAAGAAACTCCAGAAAATTATAGTATATAACTACCGATTGATCAATAAAAAATTATTTAAATTTTTCCAAAATACAAACAAATTCGGGTTTGATGATTGTTTCTGGAAAGAAGTTGTTCCGGAAATAGACCGCCAAGAATTATTAACAAAATTTCATAATGAACCAAAATTAGGTAATTTTGGAAACTTCAAAAGAAACCACCGACTATCAGAACGTTATTATTAACCTGGATTGATGCAAGACGTTAAAGTGTATATATCCAAGTGTGATATTTGCAAAACCACCAAATCACCTACTGTAAATTTACTACCACCTATGGGTTCGTTTCGGAAAGCCACAAGACCGTGGGAACTCATCATCGTAGACTATATGGGTCCCTTTCCCAAATCAAAGAATGGAAATATATTTATTTTAGTAGTTTTAGATACATTTACAAAATATCCTCTAATTTTTCCGGTTAGGAACGCCACATTTCCCACTCTTCGAAAGAAATTAGAAAAAAATGTTTTGATATATTTTCTGTACCTAGGGCTATAATATCAGATAACGGTCTCCAATTCATTTGCAAGGAATTTCAAAGTTAACTCATTGTAACTCATTACAAATCTGCAGTTTACAGTCCACATACTAATCCAGTAGAACGTACTAACCAAGTTATAGGCAACGCCATTAGAGCGTTTATAGTAGAGTCAGACCATAAAAACTGGGATAAACACATTTCAGCAATCAGTGTAGCCATACGATCGGCAGTCGAATTTGAGTGACGATTTTTGTGAATAAACGATTCAGTGTGTGTATTTATGTTTTTTATAAATAGTTTCTAAAACAATTATATATAGTTTATTTACAATAAGTTAAATTAATAAATAATATTTTGGTTTATAGTTATAACATAAAGAAAATATACAAGAGTAATTATTTTAGTACATTAAAATGTCATTCATAATTTTAAAATGATTTATTTATACTGATTGTATGGCTAGTCTTGCAAAACGAGAAATATATATATTTAATATATTTATCCTTTTTACTCTGTAGAAATAAAGAAAAAACAAAACAATCAAATTGTGTGTGTGTGTATATGTATTAATTTTTCTATAAACAATAGTAAAGCAATATAAATCATGAATGGATCAAAAATATAAAAAACAAAAAATTACAATATTATTGTTGTTTTTGTAAACATCTGGGGCCCTACTATCACTTTCGACAACGATTTTCGACGACGGTCGTTTTTCTATAGTAGGCAAAGGAAGAAAAAGGTAAACAATAGTAAATTTATAATATTGTTTTCCTTTTTCTTCCTTTGCCTACTATAGGAAAACAACCGTCGTCGAAAATCGTTGTCGAAAGTGATAGTAGAGCCCCTGGTTTGATCAATTTTCGTCAACCTATTTTCTAAAAATTTGTTTCGAGTAGAATTGTAATTAAGTATTGTGTAACGAGTATGATCTATGTTTTCAGGTTTATTAATATAATTATGCATAAGAAGATATTTTTTCAATTTATTTTAGATAAATAAAACTGGCTCAAACCAATTATGTTTTTGTTGATTATTAATATTTTCAATTTATCTAAAAAAAATAATTTTGTTTCACTTTCATCAAAACCAATAACAATGACCATGTCATAGGAAACGTACATAGAGGACAGAATAATAGTACATTTCCAAAGGTGTAATAGTGTTGCGACCTATCTATTGGCATTAATACGCATTTTGACATGTACGTTTTGTTTTGTTGTATACTACATGTCATTTAAACTTTCCTCACAGCCAAAACCAATAACATAATCGTACATTCTTCTGGTTTATGTATAATGTTAGACACGACGCAACACTTATACGAACCTATTAAAATGTACTATTATTCTTTACTATTTTTCAAATACCTTTACCAAAGATCGTGCTATGGTGGCAAACTCATCCGAAGGAAGCACTCAATGAACCAAAATTATGTCTTTTATATTAGAATTTTTTTCCTTAAAAGTTTCCTGATGGAACAAGAAATTGATGTCATGCTAATATCTGAAACGCATAACACCAGTAGAAGTTTCCTAAAAATACCAAGATACACCATCTATAACACAAATCATCCTGATGGAACGGCACATGGTGGCACTACAGTTATAATCAAAAACATAATTAAACACCACGAAGTAGAAAAGTATGAGAAGAAGCATCTACAAGCAACTACTGTAGTAATAGAAGATTGGCTAGGTCCCATAACCATTTCGGCCATATACTGCCCACCAAAACATACAATAAAAATGGAACAATTTGATCATTTTTTTAATTCTTTGGGTGGTCATCGCTTTATAGCAGGGGGTGGTTACAATGCAAAACACCAAGACTGGGGATCAAGACTGGCTACAACAAGAGGCCGTGAGTTATTAAAGTCAATCCAAAAAAATAATCTTCATCATGTTTCAACCAGTGAACCTACCAATTGGCCTAATGATAGGAGAAAGATCTCAGATGTCATAGATTTCTGCGTCACCAAAGGAATCGCCAGTAATTATATTAAAGCTGCGCCGTGCTTGGACCTGTCATCGGACCACTCGCCAGTCTTAATCACTTTGGGTACAAAGATAGTGAATACAAAGAAACAGCCGATGTTAAGCAACAATAAAACTGACTGGAACCTTTTCAGATATAATGTAACAGAGAAACTAAACATAAACATCAAATTAAAGACAAAGTGTGATATAGATGAAGCAGTTGAACATCTCAATGAATGTATCCATTCGGCAGCTTGGAAGTCAACGCCAGAACAAAATGACAAAGAAAAGGATAGGAGATGTTCAAATATTGTCAAGAAAATGATTTAAAAAAAAAGAAAACTAAGAAAACAGTGGCAACGATATCGACTAGCGGAAGATAAACGTAATCTAAACAAAGCAACCAAACAGTTAATAGAGTTGCTGCTCAATGAAAAAAACCAATCAATACAAGAATACTTATCTCGACTATCACCAACAGAAAACACAGATTATTCATTATGGAAAGCGACTAAGAAGCTGAAACAACCACAACAGCATGTTCCACCGATACGTAAAAGTAATGGTCACTGGGCGAGAAATAATGAAGAAAAGGCTGAAATATTTGCAGACCATTTTGAAAAGGTATTTTAACCATATCCTTCAGAAACTATAGACGAAGAGAATAACAACATTCAAAGCTATTTGGAATCACCATTGCAAATGAATCTGACAATCATGAAGTTTTCTATCTTAGAAGTAAAAACAGTTATACATAGAGAATTAAATCCTAAAAAGGCGCCAGGATATGATCTCATCACAGGAAAAGTTTTGCAAGAGCTACCCGATAAGGGTATACGATATCTAACTTACATATTTAATGCAATACTTAGAACTGGATATTTCCCAATACAATGGAAGGTTTCACAAGTAATATTAATACCAAAACCTGGAAAGCCCGCAGAAGAAGTTACGTCCTACAGACCTATAAGCTTGCTACCAATTATTTCTAAATTATTTGAAAAACTACTGCTTAAGCGTCTAAAGCCCATTTTACTGGAGAAAAATCTGATTCCGGGCCACCAGTTTGGATTTAGGCCAGAACACTCAACAATAGAACAAGTGCACAGAATAGTTCAAGCAATTCAAGAAGCTCTGGAAGAAAAAAGATATTGCTCTGCTCTATTCATGGACATAGCACAAGCTTTTGATAAGGTGTGGCATGTGGGATTACAATACAAAATCAAGCAATGCTTACCAAATGATTTCTACAGAATATTAACATCGTATCTAATGGACAGACATTTCATTGTAAAACATCAGGATGCATACACAAATATCCGTCCAATTAAATCTGGTATACCACAGGGCAGCGTGCTTGGACCAATATTATATCTAATATATACCGCAGATATACCTACAAGCAATCATGTAACTGTAGCAACATTTGCAGATGACACGGCAGTACTCTCATCACATGAAGACCCCAACAAAGCAGCAGAAGTCTTGCAGGAGAATATTAATAATATCCAAGTATGGATGAAAAAATGGAGAATTAAAGTTAATGAAGCAAAATCTAATCATGTAACCTTTACAATGCGTAGAGGCACATGTCCATCAATACAGATGAATAACCAGGTCATACCTCAATCTGATGAAGTAAAATATTTAGGTATACACCTCGACAAACGTTTAACATGGCGTAAACATATATGGACAAAAAGAAAGCAATTGGGAATGAAACTGTCCAAAATCTATTGGCTCATATGCAGAATATCTAGTTTATCGATTGAAAACAAACTATGGCTTTATAAAATGATAATAAAACCTATCTGGACATATGGTATACAGCTGTGGGGAACGGCCAGCAACTCGAACTTGGACATTCTTCAGCGGTTCCAGTCTAAAATTCTAAGAATCATAGTAGATGGACCGTGGTTCGTGTCAAACGATATAATTCATCGGGACCTAAAGGTACCAACAATAAGTGAACAAATTAGGAACTCCAGTGCCAGGTATCAGTCAAGATTGTCAATTCATCCAAACGAGCTAGCGAACAAACTACTCAACTCCACAACGAGGGAAAGGCTGAAACGTCACAAAATTTTGGATTTGCCAAACAGATCCTAGTTACAAGCAAACACATTAAATTTTAAATTCTCTATATTCAATCGACCCAATCGTAGTTAAATGTGTTATATCAATTTAAACTAATTATAATGTAAGGAGATTTTATCAATGGGTAAAAATACTCCGATCAAGACAATGTAAAAAGACACAAAGTTTACTGAATGTCTCTTAAAGAGATAGATTGTAAAATAAAGGAACCAAAAAAAAAAAAAAAAAAAAAAAAATTTTTTCTGCCAAAAAAGTGTCCGAAATGTTGATTTCATCGCCTTTCTTTATCATTTTTGCCCGGCAGCTTTGGCAATCAATTTTTTTCATTATACAGTAACCAGTATAGTAAACTAACGCATTCTCCTTTATGATGTGAATATCGGGCTCCTCAATAATATTGTCAGGTGGTAAACTATTTATACTGGTAG
The DNA here is from genome assembly GCA_951394425.1 of Tipula unca. NCBI lineage: Eukaryota > Metazoa > Arthropoda > Insecta > Diptera > Tipulidae > Tipula > Tipula unca. Next base: position 121,582,764 of record OX596381.1, on the reverse strand, counting down.
ATTCATGTGATTTTAAACCATTTCAAAATCGGTTTTAAAGCTATTCCAGTCTAATTCAATTGCTTGCGACTCATCGGTCATGTAATTTTTAAATGGCGAATTTACTGTAATTTTTCTTACTATAATATTTGCAAAATGCACCCCTATTTCATGACTAGATGGCATATAATTAAACCCACCTTTCCCACGAAGCAACGAAAAAAAATTTTCCAATCAATCTTGGTTTAAATTAAAATTAAAGTTGGGCGGATTTTACTCCAGCACTCAATGCCACTAATGGGCCCACGGTGCAATACCCACATTCACACTAATTCATGCAAACCATTCATCCCATTCACACATGTACAGTATACCATCTGCGCATTGCATAGCTCCATGTCACCCTGTACAGTGACATGGAAGAATCTTGGTTGGTTCGACCTGTTATTAAATATTCAACGTCAAACTTTTCTTTTAATATTGTTACTAGCAAAATATGAGGTTTTATGGTGATTTTAAGTCCTCTGATAAACTTGAAGTAGTTCTCATTTTTGGAAATAATTGTTAGGTTATCTAGAAATAATAAACTATCTTCTAGTATTTTGTAAACATTATTTCCTATCTTCAGTGGTCGTTCAAATGGAGCGGTAGAATTAGAATTTCGACAGTTTAAGGCATCAAATAGATCATTAAATCTTTGTACAATTTCCGCCGTTGGTATGGCATTGTTAAGGAATTCCTCGAACGTTTCTGGATTCGCTTTTAAAGTAGTTCTAATTGCACTGGCTACTGTTCTGCTCAATATTTGAACTGCTAATCTAACATTCATTTTTTGAAAAGTATTTGGTTCAAAATGATGAACGGTAAGTTTCGGCATTAGTTTAACGTTTTGTTGGCGATCAAATTCGTATATTTTTCGAATGACGTTAATATCAGTTACTCCAAAATCTGAATGTTGAAATTTATTATTTAAAAAAGCATTTCTGACAGATTTAATGAGATGCGGATGATCAAAGTGTGCTAAAATTGGTAAATCGACAACAAAAAAGTATGGTGATTCCGGAGTCACACCGAGTGTTTTACGATTATGTGCTGTTGGTTGTTCATCATCAATATTGGATGGTTTAATTACATATAGGATTGGTACAGCATTTTTTGTCAATCGACTTTTCGAAGTAATATTTTCATTCAAAAAATGCCTTTGGCATACATAATTGTGTTTATTAATGATATCATTTCGTAAAAGTCCAATAGAATCTATCCATTTTTGTGCGTATTCTTTATTTTTCGGAAATTTAAAAAAATGTAGTTCCGATTTCGTCGATTTAGTTTTGCAATTTGGAACAATACAGGTGATGTGTAGTTTTCTCTTTTCTAACTGCCGTGTTTTTTCTAAATTTATTTAAGAAAATGTATATTACTTATTAATGAATAAAAGTAAAAAAAAATTGTTTGTCGTGTCTAACATTTTACATAAACCAGAAGAATGTACGATTATGTTATTGGTTTTGGCTGTGAGGAAAGTTTAAATGACATGTAGTATACAACAAAACAAAACGTACATGTCAAAATGCGTATTAATGCCAATAGATAGGTCGCAACACTATTACACCTTTGGAAATGTACTATTATTCTGTCCTCTATGTACGTTTCCTATGACATGGACATTGTTATTGGTTTTGATGAAAGTGAAACAAAATTATTTTTTTTAGATAAATTGAAAATATTAATAATCAACAAAAACATAATTGGTTTGAGCCAGTTTTATTTATCTAAAATAAATTGAAAAAATATCTTCTTATGCATAATTATATTAATAAACCTGAAAACATAGATCATACTCGTTACACAATACTTAATTACAATTGAACGATCAGATGCACATGGATCATTGTTATCTACTCGAAACAAATTTTTAGAAAATAGGTTGACGAAAATTGATCAAACCAGATGTTTACAAAAACAACAATAATATTGTAATTTTTTGTTTTTTATATTTTTGATCCATTCATGATTTATATTGCTTTACTATTGTTTATAGAAAAATTAATACATATACACACACACACAATTTGATTGTTTTGTTTTTTCTTTATTTCTACAGAGTAAAAAGGATAAATATATTAAATATATATATTTCTCGTTTTGCAAGACTAGCCATACAATCAGTATAAATAAATCATTTTAAAATTATGAACATTTTATTGTACTAAATTTATTACTCTTGTATACTTTCTTTATGGTTATAATATAAATATTATTCATTATTTATTATTTTTAGTAACAATAATCATATCGTGACAGTTTTTTTAATATACATATGTATAATTCTAATAATAAATAAAGTAGTACTTTATTTTGATAGTAGTTGATTCTCATAATTTAATAATCATAATTACTATAAAATATTTCACATAACAATAATGAAACAAAAATTGAATTATGGTAAAAAAAAACGAAACTTTCGTAACAGAGCACGCGTTGGTTACGTCCTTATTGTATTTATATGAGTCTATCAGTCTAAAATTGTTCTATTTAAACAGGAAACGCTTGGGTGAAATTTTAAATTCTGTTTCCACAAGTAATATGGATTTCGACAATCAATGTTCTATGGATTTGGATGTTTTACATCAGGAAACAGTGAGTCAGACAAATGTATCTACAACTGAAAAAGAAAAAAACAAGGACGATTACGGCGACGAAACAATTCTCAATGGCCTACTGTTACGGTTGTATTATAAATAAATAAAAAATGGTTTTACTGCCCTGGTACATAATTAATTAATTTTGTATTGGTATAGCGTAGAGATTCCCATCGTTTAGAATAAAGTTCAATGAACTTTATTTTTGTGTTAATGTTTTGAATCAGCTGTGTGATGGGGAAATTTTGTAAGCTTATACTATATGTATGATGCATATTATCATTTATTTTGGTTGTATTTGGGACAAAGACAATGTCCATCCTAATATCGTATTGGAAGAGATTGCATCAGTGAGGGTGACTGAGAGATAATATTATTGTCTCTCGTTGTGACAAAGAGTGATAAATTTGCATATTGCTTAACTAATCAAATTTACTTTTTTGCTTAGTGTTGTTGAGGCCTCCGCCAGTGATAATAAATACATTTTGGTGTACATAGTACTCGAAACCAGTATAATAAAAAAGGAAAAATAATACAATTTTTCAAGTGGTAAGAATACATAGAATAATTTCTTTAGTGTGATTATACTCCTAAATTTTTCTTTGGTCTTGTTTGCAATCTAGTCTGGTATTTTGGATTCATAGAAGCCAAGCCAAAGTAATTGTGATAGAATCAATTCTATTCAATACACGCTGTTGGTGTATGAGCGGGTGAGTCATGGAACCTCAATATGATGGTATACATTTTGCTAAAATGGTGTTTTTTTTTTTATTCGCATAATTTATTTAGGGGGCTCACAACCAATTTCAAATAAAAATCAAAAATCAAATATAAACAAAAAAAAAATATATGTAAAATATACCAATTTGGTGCATACAATCAACTATCATCAAGTGTGGCGGTTTTTTTTTTTTGGATACGATTTACGGACCTACTCAGTATGACCTCTAGGGTCATAAGTATAACGGATATTGTGTGTGTTAAAAATACTAAAAATAAAAAGTTATAATTTGTAAAATATACATAAGTATATATAAAAGTTTTTAAATTCGCATGTCCTTTTCTTATTATTTTTTTTAATTTTTTTGTATAAAGTGCTTAAGTATAAAAAAAAAAAAAGGAATATACGTTATATATATAATTAGTTGTGTAATTGTAAGTGAGTGAGAGAGCGGGTATAGAGTTCGGTAACAATTTTTTTTCAGCTGTGCCAATACACTCCCAGGAGCGCTCTTCGGATTTAAATTAATTTGGTAAGCGTTTATTTAATTTTATATTAATAACCAAAAAAAAAAAAAAAACGGCTCTCTCATAAAATTTACAAAATATTTTTTTTGTTGCTTATTATTATGATTTCAATTTATTTATTTATTTAAAAGAATATAGTGTAAAAATATGAATTAAATTTCTTTTTATTGATGACGTTGAATTAATCTGGCCATATGTGAATTAAGGGTTAACTTTATAACTTTATGCATACGTATATGATTTGTCGGATCAAAAATATATATAAATAAGAGTTCGGGAGCAACAAACCCCCCAGCCGCATAAGCTATCCAATAAAACGTGTGCAGCTCCCGAATGATCCGTAACACTACATTCATCTGACAGTATTGATTGTAACAATAATAAGGCGAGTAGTTCAAATGACATAGACGATGATACCTTTATAGTTGAAAAAGAACATGTTACCAATGGTTCCAATAACAAAATAGAAGGAAACAGAATTGTGAATATTGACTTTTTTTTTCAAAGCTTAGTAACAATAAGCGAACACAGCACTGCTTTCGGATGTTCGTTAAAAAATTTGAAAATTATTGGAGAAACGAAATTTGGGTTAGTTATTAAGATATTTTTTCAATGCAATATGTGCAATATGAAATTAAGTGTAGCAACCCAAAATATTGTTGACTCCAAATCATCACAAAGTTGTAATTATCAAAGTGTACTGGGAGGAGTGTCAATAGGAATTGGGTATTCTCAAACAGAAGAGTTCTTTGGTGTTTTAAATATTCCATATATGTCATCTCGAAGCTATCAGAATGTCCAACTAAGTGTACATGAAGATATCAACAAAATAAGTGATGCAGAATTGTTTCAAGCAGCAATGGAGGCAAAGCAAATAGCTGTAGAACAAGGCGATATAGATGAAGATGGTGTCCCACTAATTACCGTACAGGCAGATGGCTGTTACTCCAAGAGAACATATAAAAAGGGAAGCCACTATTCTTCTCTGTCTGGAGTAGATACAATAGTAGCACAATCCACTAAAAAGGTTATTTGGAGTACGGTTCGCAATAAATATTGCAACATTTGCCAAAAAGCTAAAAAACAGAATAAATTAGTAAAAGAACATGATTGTAACCAGAATTATTGTGGTCCATCAACCTGTATGGAAACGTCCGCAATAGTTGAGGGTTTTTGCAAAAGCGAGGAACTGTATGGAGTTCGGTATAATAAAATAATAGCAGGTGGTGACGGAAGCGTTTATGCCAATATATTAAAGGCAAGGCCAAATGCCAATACTCATATCCAAAAAATTGAATGCCGAAATCACCTTATGCGAGTCTTTCGCAAACATTCGAGAGAACTAGCTGCAAATTCGAATAAATTCGAAGAGGCTTAAATATAATTCAACAAGTTTGATTTATGATGTAAAGTCCAATGCCGTCAAACAATTCCATTCTATTATATGTAAAACAGTTGGTGGGAAGCGCATAAATTTTTCTAGTGGGCAATCTTACACATCGCGAGCAAAATTTGCTGTATTACAGCATAATACCAAAAGTGCCCATTATTGATATGAAAAATTTTTACTAGAAAGAAGTCCAAAAACACGAATTATATCAATTGAAAAAACTAGAAAGAGATTTGCTAGGAAAAGATTGCAACTACCCAAAGGTAATTTTAAAATGTGATTTTATAGATATAGTGAAACAATTTTATAACATATTTGTTTCTAGATAATTTACGCAGAAAGCGTAGATGGGGATCTAAAGGAGAAGATACTCACTATGGAGTCGATACATGCCAACGACCGGATATGACTGAGGCTGAATTTCTTTAACGAAAACAGTGTATCATTTCGAAATTAAAATCCAAAAGAGATGATCGTCATAACATACAATTAAGAACGATCGATCAATCGTATAATGCGTTATGGCATGATATGCGACTTCAGAGACTGTCAAGTTCTAATTTTGGTTTAGTTTGTGGCTCTCGTAATGAAAACAGCTTTCCTAATAAAGTGAAGCAAATTCTATTGAATTCGGAGTCCGCGACATTTGCAAAAGCGGTAGTCTGGGGTAGAGATCACGAAGAAGACGCAATAGCTGCATTTCAACGGGAAACTCAGCTGGAAGTGAAGAAATGTGGCATTTTCATCTACGAAGAATATCCGTGTTTGTCGGCCAGTCCGGATGGTATAGTTGGTGTTGATGCGGTTATAGAAGTGAAATGCCCATATAATTCGCGGGAATTACATCCAGAAGAAGCCGTAAAACTAAAAAAAATTAAATACATACCTAAAACATGACAACGAAAATGATACGTTGGTGAAAAATAAAGCACACCCGTATTATTACCAAATACAAGGTCAAATGGAAATAGCACAAATACAATTGTGTTTTTTCGTTATTTGGACCTTGAAGGGAATGATATATTTAAAAATACCGAGAGAACCAGTTTTTTTTGAAAAATAAATGCTGCACACTCTTTTAAATTTCTATCGGGTGTTTCAATAAGAGCACTTCAACTTTTTTTTTGAATAAAACACAAACTGTTCGACTTATGAGCTAACTTTTTTTTTATTAACGAACTTGAACATATACATTTAAGTATGAAACTCGATTTCTTTTGCATGGCCACCGCGTGCACGTTTTACGAAGTCCAATCGTTGAACCCAATTTTCGACCACTCTTTCGCATAAATCGGCCGAAATTCCAGCAATTTCACGTTCAATATTGGCTCTGAGCTCTTGCAACGTCGCCGGCTTATTGGCATAGACCAATGACTTCACATAACCCCAAAGAAAATAATCTATAGGTGTCAAGTCACACGAGCGGGGCGGCCACTGGACCGGCCCATTTCGCGAATCGAACTAAGTCTTCAATATCGCGATTGTATCATGTGCTTTGTGGCATGTGGCCCCGTCCTGTTGAAACCACATGTTGTCCAAGTCCATTCCATTCAATTGCGTCCAAAAAAAATCGTTTATCATATCGCGGTATCGATTTCCATTAACAGTAACATGGCGATATGGCCCAATGACGCCGCCGGCATGTAATCCGCACCAAACAGTGACTTTTTCGGGATGCAACGGTGCCTCATGAATCACGTGTTGGTTGTTTCCTGCCCAGTAACGCATGTTTTGCTTGTTGACAAATCCATTTAGCCAAAAGTGAGCTTCATCGCTGAAGATGATTTTTCGGTTTAACGATTTTTTTTGATTTTTTAACAGAACGATTATTTTGATAAAAAATTTTCACGATTTGCAATCGCTGTTCAAGTGTGTAGCGTCCCATGATGAAATGTATACTAATGAAGTTTCCAAAATGACAAAAGAACAATAAAAAATATGGCGTCGTTCGCCGTCCCTATCGGAAAAAAGTTGAAGCTCACTTGTTGAAACACCCTTTATATATTATAAACATTCAACATAAAAAAAATTATTATCAGTGCCGAGAAGAAAATATCCCGCAGATGTAATAACAAATAACTCACGCCCGCACTGAGTAGTTAAATTAGCCGGCAATACAAGTCAGGTTACGCGGTTTCGTAACACTGTGGGATTAATGCAGTACAGATATTTGAAAGCTAAATTTCAGTATTTTCCAGTATTACTCCTTTGACACATAACCGTTTGTCAGTGTTTTTTACGTTTATTAGCATCAGTTTTAAATTCTCTTGATTTCAAACCAGTCTTTTGTTAATATCCTCCGATGTACGTTTATTCTGATCTCTCTGATTGTTCATATAATTTTCTCGAAAGCGTCTTCAACTTCACCGGATGTTTGGTAGTGATGTGCGGACTTACTCTAACCTGATACTTTTAACCGGATACTCAAACTGTCCGGACAACCAATTGAGTATTTGTCAAACTACCCGGTTAAAATCAGACATCGGTTAATTCAATAGGTAGTACGTACGAGAGCAAATAATTATTACTCAAATGAGTCAAATGGAATATCATATGTATTTGTTTTTCTTTTCATTCTCGTTCGTTTATTTTATATTATGTTAAGCAGAGCATATCGTGTACGTGTTTAATAAAAAGAGACAAATATAATTTTAATATATAGTATAATATAATATTGTTGTTTATTATAATGCGTCTAATGAATCAAAAAGAGTCGGACATCTAGAGTTAAAAGAACCGAATTCTCTTTCACCACTCACATACATCGCCATATGTATATTTATATATACCACTATCATATCTAAAATATATTTTGTTGTTGTTTTTGCTATGCATCATAATGTACCAAAATGAGTCAAGTATATATATTCTAAAATTTGAGTATCTGTGTCGAGAGTAGGTAGCGTAGCAGTAGCTGTAGGTATTATTGTACATATCGGTTAATAGTATCGGGTTAAAAGTATCCGGTTAATGATGTAAAAGTATCTACTCATACCGATACTCAAAAGTATCGAATCAGCCCATCACTAATGTTTGGGCAACAATCACTTTTCACACTACACCTTAGAGTTTAATAACCGTGAAAAGGTAAATCATACGTCACATGTCCGTTTCATAGCGAAGGGTATTACATATTATTTGATTGTGGGTTGATCATAATTTATTAATGATTAATGAAAGAAACTTATATTTTACCAAGTCCTAGTCCTTACTTACCTTAACTCGATTTCCTATATCCAGGTAGCTACTGACATAAACATTATTGTCGTGCTGGGACGTGGTATTTTAACATAATTGTGCTTTAATGTGCCTGTCGCAAAATCCACATTTTATACATTCGTTGCTCCTTCAGTTAAGCTCTAATCGATGAAATCAATTTTTAGTTTGGAGTAAAATTAAAACAATATTTATAGGTTATGTTCTTTTGAAACTTGATAGCTTTTATTTAAATGAATTATTAATTTTTTTTACATTTTTTTTTACAATCCCTAATTATAGCTTAATTCTAATTACAAATAAAGTACATAATATTTTTAATGGTTCTTTTTTATTAATAATTAAAAAATTTTTATTACTTATCTAAGATGTAATTGCATTTGATACGTTGATTCTAGAAGCGGAAATATTTTATTTTATTAATTTTTGACGGACACGAAGGCATTGACAATTAAACGTTTGGCATTTTAAAAGTACAAATATTTTTCTGGTTCTATCAAAAATAATGTTAATACATAGTTTTAAAAAAATAGTCTCACGAATACATCTTAAAAATTAAATCAATATTGTTATAGAAGAGATATACAAGAGATATTTAATTTTTAAAATTTACAATTTGCACAATGTTTTTTATGCTATTCTTTAAGAAGTTTTAGTTCTTAATGGTGATATACCACCGGTGTTAGTAAGAAAGTTTTTCTCGTTGAAGTTGAAATTTACTTCAACATTTTAGCCTTGGCCTTGGCTAGATGGACATCTCTAGTGGGATGCTTCCGAAGTGTGTAAATACATATTTACTGTTTAAAGTGTACTTACACCAGAAGTTTTTTACTTACCGCTTTTATAACTTGAAAGATTTGCGTTTATGATATTTTAGAATTGATTTTAATTTTGATATGAGAAGAAAATTATGAAATTATCTAAACTTAAGAACAACTAAGATTAAATGACTTATCCGTTATAAAAACGTAAGGTTTTTATGCGGATTTTTGGGGAGGCGACTAAAAGTTTTTAGCATCAGCATTACTGAAAGCGAAATAATTACCATGGCAATCGAAAAATTATCTGATTTTGATATACTTCGCAGAGGTTGTGTGGCTTTTATGACGGATTTTAAAAAAAAAAACGTATAAATCCTTTTCTACAGTCATTTACACTAGCCCAAGCGGTAATGAATGCTTATAGGAAAACATTTATGCCACAAAATACCTTGGGTGTGGTACCTAAAAATTTATATCATGAATCACGAAAAAATCAGTCAGTCATAGGGTTGAAATGTCTAAATACAAATACATAATACAAACTATTACGTAGAAAGAAGTAAATACTGTCTACGAATTACTTGGTTGTTATTGGTATGGCTGCAAAACGTGTTTTTTAAATCGCAAGCAAACTCTTTATGGAGGTGACATTTGAATCCCGGTTTGTATGAACGGATTCAAGACTTGCATTAATTTCGTCTCGTGACTATAAATAGTAACAATGTGGGGGGGGGGGGGGGGGGTGTAGTTTCAGTGATCTCTGGAAAACGATGAGCAACTAAGGCTCGGCTATCTGAATCCAAGAGATGCAATATATGGAGGTCGTACTGAAACATTTCAGTTATATTACAAGGCAAAAATGGGGGAAATGATTCGATATTACGATTTCATTTCTCTATATCTATATGTAAACAAAGCAGGCAAAAATCCTATAAAACACTCCAAAATCTATTTCAATAAGGACTGTATATGTTCAGCGGGTAGCGGACTGTATCTTTGCTTTTTAGGTTTTGGTTCAATTTTAAAACAATTGTTCACAATATGTAGGTACTTTTAATTTGGTTTTATAATTTTTAATTTTATTTTTTTTACTTTTATGTTTAACCTTTTGATCAAGCGGTTGTGTTGAAAAGAAGAATTAACCTATATATAATGTATGTGAGTATACCAGTTTATACTTTTATGCGACGATTGCAATACAATAATAATTTGCATCTCGCAACACTAAATAAAATGTTATACTCTCATCTGAACACGACTATATCGATTTGACATTTCGACAGTTGTTTTGTAAACAATAATTTTATAATTGATTTAAGTGCATTATACAAATTGAGGTAAGTTATAATTAAAAATATATTATAAATAAATATATAAATTATATATTATTATATTATATAAACATTTTGTATTTTATTTTGAAGATGACGTGAGGCGACAACAGCTGTATACGTCATGAACAGTATAGGTTTAGACATATCCGGTATGGACGGTTTAATAAAATGTTCTATTTCTCCACCAATCTATTAATTCCAGTTATTCCTGTCAAAATGAATAACAAACTTTTATTTCCACTGTGTCGCACATGTGCAGAAAAAGGACTTGTTTCGGCAACATGTTTCCATAATGAAGAAGAAAGGATGCTGACAGGCACATGAGTTTTAGAAGAAGTTAAGCTATTTGCGGTCTGCAATTAAAAGTAATCCATCTCAAAGAGGTTGCAGTAAATTATCCCTGAATGAGGAAAATTTATTCAGAAGAATGATAGAGCTAAACCCAAAATCATCTAAAACATGCCAAAGCTTTATTCGTTATTTTCCTCTCCGGGGGCTTTGCTCGCGGACCTAATCCCTATTAAAGAAGTTAAGTCGTAGAATCCGTATCGGATATATTGTGGGAAAGTGTGGAAAATGTAAGTATGCACTTTTACCGGAATGTAACTATATATCGTGAACCAATATCGTTTTTAAAAAAATCATTGTTATAATATGTTAAATTTAAGAAAACTCTATTAAGATTAAAGAAAATATTTAGTTGTTTATGATGATATTTAGATGTTTTTGAAAAAACACCAAATTCAGCCTTTTTAATTCAATCTCATATTTTCTATGACGAAAAAATGTGATTTACAATAACACACCTGCAGAGTTTTAGATTTTTTAGCATGGGGTTTCTTCTTATCGCACATATTTTATTTTATTTTTTTATTTTTATTTTTTTTATTTTTTCTGCAATCTATTTTCTTGAAAAGGTTTTCGTTTTTCTTTTCTTAGTATTGTGTTTGAATTGCTTATCTCATTTCTCCGAAACAACATATCATATTCAGCCTTTTACTATATATTTTAAGCAGCCACGGTCAATTTAAACTGATTCCGAGATATTCATATACACGAAAACACTATTACAGTTTTTGTTGTTTTGTTTACGTGAAGTTTATCGATCATAATGTTTACCAATACATTGATACTGTGAGGGAATATAGAAATGTTAAGACATATTATATTAGACATGTGTAAGTCATTCAGTATTAGAGTAGTATTGATTCGCGATTTACAGTTTGTGTTAATCAGTTGTGGTAGTGACTTTTTTTGAATATTTTAAAATATGTAATCACAGATAACCCAGATGAATCAATAGGAACAAAATTTTGAAAAAAAACAATGGCTCCATTTTACGGTGTGAATTATTTTGAGTAAGCTTCAACCGTAACCCCAATCAAAGAAAAAAACCTTTACAAATTATTTTCATTCTGTTTACACAAATTCCATCTAGCGTAAAATAAAACAACCATAAAAATTCGATAAGCACAGTGAAGGAAATAAATGCATTTAGCTACGAAATGAAACGCAATATTTAAAATAGAATATTTATTTCCTTCATTTGACGAATACAAAATTTATATACAATATTATACATACATATAAATCCATACATATTTTTTTCTTTTTTTACTATGTATTTACTTATTCTACTGTTTCCACATTGAGCTATGCATGTGTATTGTATTGTGGGATTCCCAAAATTTGTATAATTGTATTTATGTGAAAATGTGTACTAAATGCAGTAGAAACAGAAAAATATTCTTTTTGTGTGAAAACAAAACGTGTAATAATAACCAAAACAATTTTCATGGTTATAGTAAAATCGAATAAAATAAAATCTTAAATTTGATCAGAAAAGTGTAATCACTATTGAATTCATTAGTGAATAACTGAAAATTAGTTTATTGTATTACGTATTTGGTTAAATATAAATAGTTATTATTAGTTTTTGAAAATAATATTTCTTGTTACAGAATATAGTCGAACATTTTTTTTTGAGTTTCTGTTTATTATTGAATTACCTACATATTTTGTTTAAATATTTTAAAGGAACTGATCTTAAAATAATGGAGGCCGGTCTTGATAGGAGAAAAAGTGGAATTAGGTGTGCTGTAGATAATTGTGATTCGTCTAAACGTAAAAATATTCGACTTTTTAAATTAAATAAGTGTAATAAAAAATATAATGAGTGGATTAAAACTTGTAATGTGGAAAATGTGAATATTAAAAATATCATGGTTTGTGAAAAACATTTTGAAGAAAAATATTTCACTAAAACGGGATTAAGAAGAAATGCTGTCCCTACTAAAAATTTGGGCGATAAGCCAGTAGGTAACACAACCGAAAATTTACAAGATGATTTCGACGCTTTTTCCGATGATGATAACGTGTCAATGATAACGATTTTATCAGTTGATAATATTTCAGAAATTGACGAAACTTGTTACAGTGACACCGATATGTGCACACGCTTCTCTGGAAGAACCTATGGTTTATCATTCACGAGTGAGAATGATAAGGAAAATATCCAAAGTGACATTTCGGTCTTCGAAGAACCACCGTACTACTCTAAAGTCGAAATTGATCCTCCTAACTGCAAAAATTGTTTACGGAACATAAAAAACGAAAATTATTATAGATTAAAATTTTATGAATCGTTACGAATTATAAATTTAAAAGACAAGCAAATAGCCGATTTAAAACGGAATCTTAATAATTACAAACAACAAATAAATAGATATAGACGTAAGAAATCACTCGTACGTGTAGGCAAACCTAAATATGTGAAAGAGCAAATACCCAAAATTATTGACCAGTTAACCATTCACGAAAACTCTAAAACCTTCTGTAAAATGTTAACAAGTTACAGATCGAAAAACGAGAAATGGCCTAGCGACCAAAAGCTTCTGGCTCAAAATATTTATTATAGATCGTCTGCTACTTATAAATATTTACGAGAAAATCTAAACTTAAACCTACCGTCGAAAGCATCATTAGTGAGGTGGCAACCTATTAAACATTTAAGTCCTGGATTCAATCTAAATATTTTCTCAAGTATTAAAGAAAAAATCAGCGGTATGAGCGATGATTTAAAACAGGTTGTATTAATATTTGATGAAGTCTATATCAAAAGCGACCTGATATATAACATTTATTCTGATCAAATTGATGGTTTCGTTGATTTTGGTACCGAGAGACAAGACAAGATCGGAAAAATAATTTGTTGTTTTATGATTAGAAGTATTATTTCGAACTGGAAATTTGTCCTCAGTTATTTTGTATCCAATGAATCCATAACATCAGACAAACTTTATTTATTAATTTTGGAAAATTTGGATAAATGTAAGGAACTAGGTGTCAAAGTAAGAGCTGTAACGTGTGACCAGGGATCCAGTAATCGGAAAGCATTCAAAATGTGTGGAGTGACAGTAACTAAACCATTTTTACAATGTGGCGACCAACAAATAATTGGTATTTACGATCCGCCACATCTAATCAAATCAGTAAGGAATACCTTAATGAAGTCGGAGTTAGAATGCCCTGATGGAATAGTCAGTTGGAATATCGTAAAAGAGTTATATAATTTAGAAAAAGATTCAGTAACCAAATGTTGCCCAAAAATTTCGAAGAAGCACATTTATCCAAACACGTTTGAGAAAATGAGGGTTAAGCTAGCTGTACAGGTATTAAGCAGAAGTGTAGCAGCTGGAATTAAAACTGCGGTTCAACTCGGAAAGATCACTAATGACAATGTATCAGTCGCTATTGCTACTTTTAAGTTTATCGAAAAATTCGACAAACTCTTCGATTGCTTGAATTCGAAAACAAAATTTAGCAAAAATAAATTCGCGAGTGCTTTTATGTTAGACAACGAAATAACGGAATTTTTAAAGTATATGGTTGATTACATATCAAAGATTAAAGACGTAAAAAAAACAACGGGCTACTGTTTTGATGGATTAATTCAAACAATTAATGGGATTAACGAATTAGCGCTGCAAATTAAGTCAGAAAACTCTGGGATTGAATATTTACTAACTGCAAGATTAAATCAGGATCCTATCGAAAACTTGTTTTTGCAGATTAGGGCAGCTAATGGACATAACAAGAAATAATATAGCAAAGTTAACCACCATCAAAATCCTAACCCAATTTTCTAATTGTGCCAATTGCGAGGAAGATTCAGACGAATCTTTAAAACTCCCAACGGACGTTGCGGAACTGATTGAGGAGGAAATAAATTGTGTCCCTATTGGCATTTCAGAGGTACCTGGAACCAATGAATACGTGTTTGACATGGAAGATGTCTCCGATATAAGTGACAATTTTATAAATTTAGATATGGACGATATACCTGCCAATTTCACAGACGCTTCAATAAGATATTTTGTTGGATATGTGGCGTGTAAAATTATTAAAAAGTTAAAATGCGTTGGATGTGAGCTTAAATATTTAAAACCTAATGATGTATTGGAAGTACCATCGGAATATCTTATTCACCACAAAAATCATTACAAAGATGAAAGTGACCTAGGAAGGCTTAAGGCACCAACGGATTGCTTTTTTGAAATATGTAAAGCCCAAATTTATATGTTTGGTAGAATGTTCTATGAAAAACCTCAAATTAAAAATTTAAAAGAACATATTGTTAAATTATGCATACATAACACACGCATTAAATTTCCAAATTTTTACAATGATCAAAACCCTTGCTACGAACATAATAAATCTACTTTAAATTTTATGATTTTGGTGTTAATAAGAAAACATTGCAGTTGGTTGGCCGAAAAATATATTAAGGGAAATTATAAAAATACTAGAAATCCCAATTGGCGAATAGTTTTGCAGGGAAAATGAAATCTTCAAACTTATATATTTAAATTTCATGAAGTGTATTTATTTTTTTGTTTATTATCTGATTGTTTTTACAATAAAATACCTTTCATTTGATGTATCATAAGACCCATATTACAATTAAAAATTTGAACCATTATCCAGCGTCTCTGATCAGACGATCCGTTAAAGAAAAAATATCTTCAATTCTCCGTCTCAGCCCAAACAAAACTCTCATTTACACCATTTATGTATCTCTTCTACTTTCTGAAAAAATTCGTAAATTAACCAAATTATGTAGGTTAGATTTTAGATTTTCCAAAATTTTATTTTCTGCATTTACATTTTATTTCGAATACATACCTACTTTTATTAAATAGCTTTTTCAAGTAATTTTCATTCAAAAACGAAACATTTTATAAATTTTTTTCAAACTCATACATTTCAATAAAAATACAAACAAAAAGAGAAGAAGAAAAAAGATATACTATCCATGTATACATACATACATACACAATTATACGATACGAATATTTTTTTAATTTTTACAACATACATACACTAGATGGCTTTATATGAAATGTGTACGTGGTTCATATAAGAGCATAGACACATTCATGGGGTACCGGTTGGCGCTTATTTATTATGCCACTTGCTAAATGGCGCTTTTATCAGTCGATTTTGAAAAAATCAATAAATTCGTTTTATTAATTCATCTGGTTATTATTTATCTGTGATGTAATCCAATTTTATGTTTATTTTTATGTAATTGTGCGATTATTTTATTTAATAATAGTTTTAAAAATTGACAGTTTTATTTTAATGTGATTGTGCGATTATTTTATTTTAATAATAGTTTTAAAAATGATAGTTTTATTTTTAATGTGATTGTGCGATTATTTTATTTAATAATAGTTTTAAAATGACAGTTTTATGCAGTGTCTACCAAATTCAGCATCGCTCGAAGCTCCAATATTAATTCCAGAGTATAGTATAATGGTAAGTATGGAGTCTTTATAATAAAAAATTATTTTAAAAACGGGGTTATATTAACTCATGTTTTACAATAAATTAATTGAAGTGTGTTTTCCTCATCAGAGGAAGTTTGAGCTATTCATATGACATTATGGTAATCCAAGCCTCCAAAACTTGTTGTAGTGTCGAACAGATATCAAAACATATATACATTTTGTTGATACGTACTTTGATCTGGTTTGAGGATGTTATTAAAACAATTTCACTGATTGGTACACAACAAAATGTATGAGTTTGGTAACTACGTTTTTTTTATATATAAATTTTCCCTAATACCACTAAATTCAACATATTACCGTATTACGTTTGAATCGCATACTATTTTATCAGATAAATTTTTATTCGTGCTAGATATACACTTGCACAATGCATCATACATACATATGTATATCAGTTTAAAGTAATTTCCAAAACGATATCGTTTTTAAGTTATATCAGAAATTGTAACTAAAAATTCTTGTATGATCATCTTTATTCTGTATGATAATGTCCAGCTTGGTAATATATATGTATTTATATATTTGATCATTTGTTTGTTTGTATTTCATTCCATCCGATATTCATATACGAAAAAAACATACACAACAAAAAAAAAAAAAAAATCTTGCTTCCGATATTTATCTGTGTGAGTGTGCAACCTAATTTATTCTAATATCTATTTACAACAAAACGATCATACAAACAATAACAAATCATATTCTGATATCTATAGTGTTAAATTTCACGTTTTATTTTTAAACCTTTACTATCGTTAAACTTCAATAATAAAATCAAGGTTGTAGTGAGATACAGACATCATCTCGCAATTAAAAAATAATAATTCTTTATCTTTCCTACTTATAGAATTTCAATCGCATCAATACAATGCCGAAAACATGTAAATTTTTTTGTGTAAGCGATACCTATGTATATTATATATTATATCACTTCAATTTTCATTCAACAGATTTGTTGTTGTGTTTATGATGTATACATTAATATTATCCAGAAAAATTCATGTTTGATCGTGTTCATTCAACATTTAATTTACATCATGCAAATTACATTAAAAGAATAACGCAAAATATTCTACAAGGTTAAAATTAAAACATATTGTGTTGAGATGTATAATTAAAAATCATCTGAGCGGTCATTTCGCGACAATTTATTTCTATTTATAAGAATCACATATGTATGTACATTTATTTTTATATAAAATATAAACTTGTCGAATCTCGCCATGAACGATGCATTTTTATTATAAAAGAAATCTAACTGTGACATCTCACAATTTAGTTACACAAAATTTCCACATATCGCGCGCGCGCATATTACTTAACTAATAAAAAACAGATGGTGTTAGTTAGTAGAAATTAACACACTAAATAAATTTAGTTCTAAAAAAGCACAACTATTTAGCAGAGACACATTTCATCTGAAAAAAAAATAGCACAGAAAAAGCTTTGACCGAGACATGAACAATTCTGTGGTATATCCCCCAAATGTATACTATAAACTAAGCCGAGACATGCACCATTAAGCGTTTTCCCCCCAAATGTATACTATAACCTTAGCCGAGAAATGCACCATTAAGCTTTTTAGTGCCGAATTTCAACACAGGTACAAATTATATTCACTGGGGGGGCCACTTTCTTGTCTGGCAAAGTTAACCCCTTACCTACTCACGTGAAAAAACTAATAAATAAATGATTTTAAATTGTAAGTATTTAATGAGAATCAACCAGCGCAGCAAGCAGTTATTGGCACGTTGCACAGTTCCCAAATCGCTCATCAATTGCGATTACATCTTTGTCAGGGTTGATAAGGTTCGTACTGGATTGCAATCTTCATACGATGGACCATATAAAGTTATACGCCGCTTACGCAAGCAATTCAATGTCTCAATCAAAGACAAGCATCATTCAATCTCAATCGACAAATTGAAACCGGCGTACGGTATTCTCAACACGGCTGATCAATTATCAGCCAGTAAATGATATAAAACCGTCCGATTCAAAGTATAACGTCTCAAAACTATGGTTTTTCATCTGGAGAGGGGGTACTGTAGCAGCTAACATATTTGACTCACTGATATTCGATACTGCCACAACAAACCATTAATGAAATTCAAATATAAATCAACTTATTTGAATTAAGCGTTCCATAAGCCCATCACACATCCATTAGCCGAACTACCAACTATAAACATTTATAGTGAAGCATGGCGCCATTCAACCAACATCATTCAAACCAACACAGTTCGGTGATACAAATTCATTGCACTCAAAACAAAGTGCAACGTCGACCTTCGCCGGCGCATGTGTTTCCTCATCAAAAAACGAACACGAAGGCAACACTATTACCAAACAAGCAACACAAACAACACACAAGGCAAGTCGACCATTTTTCATCGTGTACACACAAAAATATATAGAATTATTTTTTCTTTTGTGGTATGAACAATGCGTTCAACGTGGACACATATACGTGCGTGGTGGTTAAACATGCAATAGATAAATATAATTTTATCAATTAAAATCATTATTGTGAAACAAATAAAATAATTGAAATAATAAAAATTTGTAAAAGCAAAAGTGGACGTGTCTATCTATTAATTTTCACCCCCACGGCCATAAATTCTATTTGAAAATGACATTAATAGAAATCTACCAGAAACATATTCTGAAACTGAAATAATAAATCCTTTAAAAGCCTCAACTCCGCCTGCGATTGTGGGAATTTTTGAAAAATGTCTACGTCCCGTAAGCGAAGTTATATTTGGCTCCATTTCACTAAAGTAGATAATTCGAGAGCCATGTGTGACTTATGTAAAAGTGTTCTATCCTATAAAAGAGGAGCAATACACACCCAACAGTGACATTATCACCTAGCACGCCAAAAACGAGAACAGTACGAGATGCCCTAAAACAAGCCCAAAAATTGTCCATTACCACAGATATATGGACATCCATAAATACAAATAGTTTTCTGGCAGTTACTGGTCATTTTATTATGCAGGATTGGCAAATGGGTAATGTTCTTTTGGACTGTATCGACATATCGTCCACAAGACACACTACAGAGAACTTAAAAGAAAATGTATGTAAGTGTTTTGATAATTTCGAAATAAATCCAAAAATTAATGCAGTAGTGACAGACAATGCAGACAATATGTCAGTTCCATCATCATCGTAATTTATAGTAATATACAAAATAAAATTCTAGAAGCATTCATTTTCTGAAGCTGTGAGCATCATCATCGTAATTTATAGTAATATAAAAATAAAATTCTAGAAGCATTCATTTTCTGAAGCTGTGAGCATCATCATCGTAATTTATAGTAATATAAAGTAATAGTGAATAGTAATATAAAAATAAAATTCTAGAAGCATTCATTTTCTGAAGCTGTGAGCATCATCATCGTAATTTATAGTAATATAAAAAATAAAATTCTAGAAGCATTCATTTTCTGAAGCTGTGAGCATCAGCATCGTAATTTATAGTAATATAAAGTAATAGTGTTACGACCACCGTAATGAAATCAATAAAACGCACTTTGAATTATATAAAGTAAAGTGCCATCTGTCTTTGTATAAAATAACTTAATATTAATGCGTAATAAAACGCACTTTGAATTATATAAAGTAAGAAAGAGAAAACTGAATATGAAGGAAAAAAGACAAATGCAACGTTGTAAAAACCCGTTTGAATAATTTTCATAAATAGAAATAAAAAGTTAGTCAAGACGACGAGACCATAAGTGTTGTGAATTAAATTAATAATTGCGAGAAGGAGGATTTTCACGTGAGGCGAGCGTGAACAAGGTGCCGAAACCCGGGACAAACGGGAAGAAAAGGAAATTCAGTCTAATAATAGGAAATTCAGTCTAATAAAGAGATAAAGAAAAAAAAGCAAAGTTGTATAGTATAAAAAGCGATAAAAAAAGCAAAGTTGTAAGAAAATAGGAAAAGAAGAACGTCGTGGTGGATAAAAGGGGAAAAAGACGGTAAGACTTAAATTTATATAAGTGAAATTTGTGCGAAAATTGAAAAACACGCGGTAGCGAAAAATGTTGTAAAATTAAAATTAGATGGGAAGTGTTAGAAATTTTATTGTGGAAAAGAAAGTAAAATACCAAAATGGCTGTAGTCGGAAATGGGTAAGCGGTTAGGCATTTTCATGTAGAAGTATAATTTTCTTGTGAGAAGCGAAAAAACACGCGGTTACAGAGTGGAATTGTGAATTAAATTAATAATTGCGAGAAGGAGGATTTTCACGTGAGGCGAGCGTGAACAACTAGTGAATAGTAATATAAAAATAAAATTCTAGAAGCATTCATTTTCTGAAGCTGTGAGCATCATCATCGTAATTTATAGTAATATAAAAAATAAAATTCTAGAAGCATTCATTTTCTGAAGCTGTGAGCATCATCATCGTAATTTATAGTAATATAAAGTAATAGTGAATAGTAATATAAAAATAAAATTCTAGAAGCATTCATTTTCTGAAGCTGTGAGCATCATCATCGTAATTTATAGTAATATAAAAAATAAAATTCTAGAAGCATCCATTTTCTGAAGCTGTGAGCATCATCATCGTAATTTATAGTAATATAAAAATAAAATTCTAGAAGCATTCATTTTCTGAAGCTGTGAGCATCATCATCGTAATTTATAGTAATATAAAGTAATAGTTAATAGTAATATAAAAATAAAATTCTAGAAGCATTCATTTTCTGAAGCTGTGAGCATCATCATCGTAATTTATAGTAATATAAAAAATAAAATTCTAGAAGCATCCATTTTCTGAAGCTGTGAGCATCATCATCGTAATTTATAGTAATATAAAAATAAAATTCTAGAAGCATTCATTTTCTGAAGCTGTGAGCATCATCATCGTAATTTATAGTAATATAAAGTAATAGTGAATAGTAATATAAAAATAAAATTCTAGAAGCATTCATTTTCTGAAGCTGTGAGCATCATCATCGTAATTTATAGTAATATAAAAAATAAAATTCTAGAAGCATTCATTTTCTGAAGCTGTGAGCATCATCATCGTAATTTATAGTAATATAAAAATAAAATTCTAGAAGCATTCATTTTCTGAAGCTGTGAGCATCATCATCGTAATTTATAGTAATATAAAGTAATAGTGAATAGTAATATAAAAATAAAATTCTAGAAGCATTCATTTTCTGAAGCTGTGAGCATCATCATCGTAATTTATAGTAATATAAAGTAATAGTGAATAGTAATATAAAAATAAAATTCTAGAAGCATTCATTTTCTGAAGCTGTAAGCATCATCATCGTAATTTATAGTAATATAAAGTAATAGTGAATAGTAATATAAAAATAAAATTCTAGAAGCATTCATTTTTTGAAGCTGTGAGCATCATCATCGTAATTTATAGTAATATAAAGTAATAGTGCATTAGCCCATACAATAGCCCACTATTAGTAGTACCAAAAAAATCAGGAAAAGACGGGCAGTTAAATGGCGACTAGTCGTAAATTTTAGAAAACTTAACGAAGTTACCATAGGAGATCCATTCCCTCTACCAAATATAAATGACATATTTCACCAATTAGGACACGCACAATACTTGTCCACGTTAGATATGGCAAGTGGATATCATCAAATAGAGATGAACTCAAAAGCCTCACACAAAACAGCCTTCAGCACAGACTATGGTCATTACGAATTCACGAGAATGCCATTCGGACTCAATCAATCACATATTACGCGGTTTTCAAAAACACGGGGTTTAAACCGTTATTAAACGGTTTTATATACCTTGACGATTTAGCCACAACCCAGAAACATGCAAGAAACCCAGTCATTTTTAGGATTAGCAAACTACTATGGCAGATTCATCCTAAATTTCTCAAAAATCGCTGAACCCCTGGCCAATTTAACCCGCAAAAAGACCATTTTCAGCTTCACAAATGAATGCCAAGAAGCACTAAACACATTAAAATTTAGCTTAACGAATCCCCCAATTTTAATATACCCAGACGTGACACGCCCATTCGCATTAACCACGAACACTAGTCGAATTCCGTTTGTCGTTGTTCGTCTATGTTTATTGAGTTTAAGTTGTGTTTCCAGTTGAGTTTTTGTTTGAAAAATGCTGTACAATGGATCGTGAGAGTTTTGGTCGTTTGCTGTTGGAGAATTCGAATCAGTCGGTGATTCGGGAAATTAAAAAATTGTTAGTGGAGTCACATCGCATGGTGATTTCTGTTGTCTCGGCGGATCAGGATTGTTGGAAGGCTAAAACGGCGGAGTATCAACGGGCTTTCAACTTGGTGAAAAGAAGTTAAAAAACAAAAGCGTTCTACTTTACTTAACTGAGATTTGGTTTTTTTTTTTGTATAATACGAATGATACGAGACGAAGGGGAAAATAGAAAAAAATTAAACAAACGAACGAATCATAGAAAATAAAGAAAGTAAAAAAAAAAAAAACCAAACCCTTAGTCTCCCCCTCCCCCAAAATTCTGTATAAAAACCCCGCGTTTTTAATAACGGAATTGTCATTAAATTAGTAAAATTCTACAAATAAAAAAGTTATTATTTAAATTATATTTAAACCGTAAATTTGTCAATTTATAATAATAAAAATTTTAATTTTATATTAATAAAGTCTAAAAGTAACTTAAATTAAAATAAAATCTTTTAGTGTAAAGGAATCTTAAATTGGTAAGTTAATATATTATACATGTTTGAACTCACCAAGACGTGCATTTTTGGTCTCCTACATTATAAATAAATTTTAAATGGTTTTGGGCGGAATTAATTAACATGGTTCGTGTTAATATTTAATTAAAGTTTTGTTCTTTCAGTTTGTCAAAATTATTTAACAATAAAAGTGTCAAATTAAAAACGGAATTGTGATTGATATTATTGCAAACAAGACGTTGCATTTATCAAAAGTGTTTATGTACTTCATATTTGTGCGTACATAATTACAAAAAAAAAGAAACAAAACGAAAAAGCAAAACTCGAAAAAAAGAGACAACTATATAGTGAATAATTCTTCCTGGACAATTAATGTATGTGTATATGACATTGGTTGTATAGAATATGATTTTTTGAAGTGGTGTCAAATTGGAAAAGGAATCTGGCGATTGTCTCAGATAAAACGTAAGTAGTAACGTTTTTGGTGCCAAGATGGGATAATTCGGTAAGTTTTGTTAAATTATCTGTTAAGTTAGATTAGATATCAAAACAAAACATTCCCATTTATTGGTATACAGGAAAATGTGTTCCAATTGGAATTGTTTTTAAATTAAATTAGATTTACAGTGACAAGCCACAAATAGTATCAATTGATACGGATATCGGTATCTAGATGGTGCGTTAGGTGGAATGAATTAGTCTAATTTTATACATAATATTATTATTTATTATTAAGTACAACAATGATATTTATTTTATTTTAGTGTGTGTAACAGGTAAAAGTTAAAAAATTTAACTCTATAAGTCAGTTAACAAGTGTATTTATTCATTCAAAGTTATAGTGTTTCAAAGGTTATTTAATAAATTGACTATTTTTATAATTCGACGGATTATAACAAAAAGAACTAGAGATTAAAACACTCGATGCAACAAATCAAACTGAAGAGCTTGAAATTCATAATGCGGCTGGTCTAACCTACATAGACTTTTTTTTAGAAATTTTTACTCATAAATTACAATAATTTTTTTGAAATTGATTACAGCGACTTGATTGCCAAGTGTACCTTCATTGGGGCGAGCACCTGAAAAGCCAGGGCCAAGCGGACTTGTTTCAGTCCAACCATTTGGGCGTACACCTGCACGATGAGGCCTAGAAATGATGAACCCAGGTACAAATATACAATATATTTGCAATACTATGTGGCAACACCAGGAGCTGATAAAACAGTTACACACCGAAAGATGGCTGCTAAAGAATTTCGCCGAAAATTATACGAAAGATTTCGCAAAATGGCCCAGGTCAGAGCAATTAGTAACAGTTTATTAATATTTTTTATGTACATAGCTTAATTTAATAAAATTTTATGGAGGAGGGACGAAATGTCATGTCGATTAGACGTGCGTTTTTATTCTCCTATATTATAAATAAATGGTAAATAGTTGTGAGCAGATAAAATTAGTTTGGTTGGTGTTAATATTTATTTAAAGTGTTGTGCTTTTAGTGTGTCAAATTAAATTATTTAAAAATAAAAGTGTCTAAACAAAAACAATAATTATAATAATGATATGAACATATTATAGTACATTGATAAAAACAGAGACTGCATTACCATCTTGTTTTGGTACACAACATAATGAAAAGATAAAGAAGGCGAAGCGAAATACGTAAAACGTAATGGAGGAATGTCAAGTTAGTGGTTAATTGTTATATTACCATTTTTTTACACGTGTTTATTACTATTATTATTTACTTATTTCATTTTGTAATAATATTTTATGTCCATAGTAGAAATAACCTATACCACAAAATCAAACCACTACCACTACAGGTCGAACAAATTTAACACAATCTGAATTAAATTCTTTTTAGACTTCAATTTCCAGGTACACATCATCAGGAGACAACTCGGACATTGTATGTAATATTGCGTGAGGAACTAAAACACCGCTTTGTTAAACACTGCAAACCACTTTAGTTATTTTATTATAAATAAAAGAAGTTAATAAAGAAGTTAATGTGATAATAACTTTAATTATTGATATTTTATTATTTATTATTTAATTTTAATTATTTATTAGCACGTCTATATAGATCGCCATTTTGATGAGGAAGAGAACATAATTTTAATTTTCATCAAGATTGTCATGTTTTTTTTATAGGAACATTAGTATTTAAAATCAAGCTTAAGCGCATAAATTTGAATTATAGTATATGTTCTAAAATTTAGCATAACCGAATTGTT
Organism: Tipula unca; assembly: GCA_951394425.1. Classification (NCBI taxonomy): domain Eukaryota; kingdom Metazoa; phylum Arthropoda; class Insecta; order Diptera; family Tipulidae; genus Tipula; species Tipula unca. The sequence goes on along the minus strand of OX596381.1, from coordinate 121,557,431 downwards.
CCTAATAATCTAGTACAAATAATCATTATGACAAACTTGATTTGACATTCTGTTTACAATTGATTGACATACAGAAGTATAGCTATATAAATCTAATTGGATTGTGTTAATTTATAATGATTTTAATTAATAAAGATAAGTTTTAAAGAAATGTTTAAATATACATACATCAATTAATATAATATGATGTTATAACTAATTATTGTTTTATTTTAGTTTAATGACGTGTGAGACAGTTTACGCTCAGCTAACGCCCTTTTTAATAAATAAATTTGTGAATGAATAATTATTTGTGGTGCTTTTTAGCGTTATTAATTTCGCAAACAGACATCATCAACTAAATAAGCTTTTTGGAATTATTACAAGGCCTCAGCATCGCCAGAATCATTCAAATATATGTTGAAAAGAATGTTGTGTATTTTTTTTTGATTGACTGGACTTTGCAAAGGTGTATAATATATTATGAGACGGCAACGGCGTGTTGTGTTTTAGATTTATAACATGGTAAACTACAAACAAAAAGCAGAAACATTAAACATTAAACGGACGTTCCACTTTATACCGTTATCTATTCTCGACACTCTAATCGTGTCGTAGTACGCGAAATCGAAAAGCTGTTGTTTGAGGCTCGTCAGATGCTGTCCATTTCCACAAGACATGAGGATCAGGCATATTGGGCTTCCCAGGCGATGGAATATCGCCGTTGTCGAAATTACGCGGTGAAATATTTGCCGAGACGGAAACGTTCCACATGATTTGTTGAATAAATTTGTATTTTGTATCTGGGTGCAAGAAACGAATTCTCCTACTGTGTTTGTTTTATTAATCTGTATTTGTGGACTCTCACTGGTTTTCTGCTTATTAGTATTGTTGCGTTTGTTTCTGAGTCAATCTTTATTATTTTGTAGGGACCAAGCCATAATGGGTCCTGTTTTGTTCTTCTGTTCTCGTTCTTCAGCCATACTGTGTCGTTCACATTAAGGTCTATTTTGTTAGTTTTTCTATCGTACTGTGTTTTTGTGGTTTCTTTTTTGTTTATTATGTTCTGCCTAGCTATGGCGTGTGCTATTCTGAGTCTGGCTTTCAGTTCAGATACATAGTCATCGTAATTGTATATCGGTTCTGGTTCTCGCTTGATAGCGCTTGGTATTTATAATAAAACATTAAAAAATAAATTATAAAAATCAAAACTAAAACACGATCGTATCCTAAAATAAATGTACCCCATCGTGAAAACATTAAAAGTAAAATTTATTATACCACGCCAACTACAATATCAGTCAAAATATTAATTTAAAAAAAATTATCATAAACAATGAAAACCAAAATCCCAAGAAATATAAACTTGTAGCAGCTCGAATATTCGACTCCCCGATATTCGATTCTGCCACAAACAAAACAATTAGTGAAATTCAAATATAAACCAACTTATTTGAATTAAGCGTTCACTAACCCCATCACATATCCATCTATCCAACCACCACTATCTAATAACCGAACCATTACTATAAAACATTTATAGTAAAAAAACAAGTCGCCATCTAACAACATCACCACGAACAACAATGTTCGGTGATGCAACACTAATGCGTAAGTGCAATATTCACCGTCGCCGGCGCATGTGTTCCTTCATCATAAAACGAAGACGAAGGCGACGTCATCACAACAATACAATTCCATTTTGATCTTTCGGTGAATGTACAACAATCATAGTGTCAATCTTGATAATGGTGGTGTAAACAAATTAAATATAAATAAAATTAATTAATAATAAAATAAAAATATAAGCAGATTAAAATAAAAAATTGTATATTTTAATAAATAATTGAAATAATATTAAGAGCGAGAAACAAAAATATAATCACGTCATAACGTCATTGTCACCGGATGTCTGTGAGCATATAGTGGATTTACTCCAAGAACCACCAACCGAGAACCACTATAGCAAGCTCAAGACCATCCTGTTAGACCGATTAACGCCGTCAAACGAGAGACAACTAGAAACTCTCCTCTCTGGCCAGGAGCTAGGCGACAGAAAACCTTCAGAAGCGCTCCTGAAAATCCGATCTCTCGCTGGGAACAACTTCTCAGAGACCGTAATCCGCTCATTATGGACGAGAAAAATTCCAGAGATCATACGCATAGCAATGGTCGCGCAGCCAGAGACAATACCAATAGAGATCCTGGCCAAAACAGCTGACCGAATGCATGACGTAATAAATATCGGCCAAATCAATCAGTATGACTCAAATGTAACACACATTCCAAACTATAGACCAACAGGGCGTAGAGTGACTGGGCGTGGTGGAAGCCGAAGTCCACTAGTGCCCGGTGTTTCTGTCGAGGATCGATTAACACGAATCGAATCAAGACTCGATGGGTTGCTCCGACGCAGGAGCCGGTCACGTGGACGACAGTCTCCATCACGTCCACGAACACAAAGCAATCCACGGCAAGGTAGATGCTGGTATCATGCCAAATATGGAACAGCTGCACAGAAATGCACACAGCCATGCAACTTCCATACGGCACAGCAATCCTACCCATCTACCTCAAACAATACAAAAAACCAATAAAGTCACGGGTAGAGAGTTACGCAACTCCCCTGACACCCTATACAACACGTTTGTTTGTGTACGATAGACACAACAAACTAACATATTTAGTCGACACTGGCGCTGACCTTTCGGTTATTCCAGCCATGAATTTCAAATTGAATTACAAATTATCAAATCGAAATTCAGATCTAGTCTTATCGGCTGCCAATGGTTCAATCATCCACACGTACGGCACAAAATTGCTTAACGTGGATATCGGACTCAAACGAACCTTCACGCACGCTTTCATCCTAGCTGCAGTGAACCGTCCGATCATTGGCGCCGATTTTCTAAGCAAATTCGGACTTCTTGTCGATGTCAAAAACAAACGGCTGATTGATCCAGCTACAAAGCTGTCAATAAACGCCACAATGGTTCGTGTTAACACACCAACACCGATCCATTTTAACATCGACAACGGCTACGGCACTCTGCTCAAAAAGTACCCACTACTTACATCAGAGCCGCACTACAAAATGCCAGTCCGACACAACGTGGTTCATCACATCGTCACGGAAGGCCATCTTCCCGTGTCGAGACCACGCAGACTAGATTCGGTGCGTCACAAAGCTGCACAAGCAGAATTTCAGCATATGGTGGAATTAGGGATTTGTCGAACATCGACATCTTCCGTCTCTTGCCCACTTCACATGGTCAAGAAGAAAGATCAAGACTGAAGGCCATGTGGGGACTATCGGCGTTTAAACACGATTACGATACCGGATCGCTACCCGATACCCCACATTCAAAACTTCACCATGCACTTGCATGGCTGCAAAGTTTTCTCCAAACTTGATCTCATCAGAGGTTATCACCACATTCCCGTGGCACCTGAAGACGTTTTCAAAACGGCAATCACCACACCATTTGGCCTCTTCGAATACACCCGAATGCCATTTGGATTACGCAATGCCGCGCAAACGTTTCAGCGCTTCTCAAACTGAGGAACAACACAAACTCCATCTGGAAACACTTTTCCAACGACTTGTCGAGTTTGATGTTCACATCAAGAGCTCAAAATGCGTCTTCGGCGCATCCACTCTTGATTTCCTCAGCCACAAGATTACCGCTAATGGCATCCTTCCGTCACAAGACCGAATCAATGCCATTAAAGAATTCCCAGCTCCAACCTCAATCAAAAGTATTCAGCGATTCATCGGCATGGTCAACTACCACCACCGATTCATACCAAAGCTCGCTGAAATACTCAACCCAATTCACAGCCACCTGGCAATACTACTACGTAAGCCCAAAACCGCCAAGAACTTCTCTTGGCCTGACGAATGTCAACACGCATTCACGTCACTCAAGGCTGAATTGGCACGCACAACACTCTTGTCTCATCCACTGAGCGACTCAAAGCTCAGCATAACTACTGATGCATCAAACACTGCTGTCGGAGCAGTCATGCAACAGTACAACGACAAGTGTTGGGAGCCCCTGGGATTCTTCTCAAAGTACCGAAAACGTTGTCGCGGATACACTTTCGCGCACAACAGCAAACGAAACAGCCATAGTCGAGACTCACATCGACTGCAACAAAATCGCACAAGCGCAAAAAGCAGACTCGGAACTACAGAATTTAATTCCTGGTTCTGCTCGTCACGCCAGTTCATCACTGAAACTGGAGCTTTTCAAACTACCTGGCCTCGAAATCTACTGCGAAACATCTACGGGTGCAAATCGCCCGTACATCGCAGAGCAACTACGTCGAACCATCTTCGACACACTACACGGTATCTCACATCCTGGTGTCTGCGCAACTCGTAAATTGATTACTGCTCGATACTTTTGGCCAAGCATTAACAAAGACGTGACCCATTGGGCACAAGCATGCTTATCTTGCCAAAAATCAAAAGTCCAGCGACACACAAAATCGCCTCGTGGACAATTCGCAATTCCACCTGGTCGATTTGAGCATATTCATTTGGATGTCGTAGGACCACTTCCTCCATCCAATGGATACTCATACCTACTCACCTGTGTCGATCGTTTCACTCGATGGCCAGAAGCGTACTGCATGAGCGACATGTCTGCAGCAACCATTGCCACCACATTCGTGCAAAACTACGTATCACGATTTGGCGTTCCACTTGACATCACAACTGATCAAGGAACCCAATTCGAGTCGAAGCTTTTCTCGGAGTTAACGAAACTCCTCGGCTCACATCGTATACGTACAACGGCTTACCACCCACAAGCCAATGGCATGGTCGAACGCTTCCACCGCCAGCTCAAAGCTGCTCTTAAGGCCCGAGGCAACACAATTCACTGGAGCTCCGAAGTACCAATCGTTCTACTTGGTATTCGAGCAACGGTTAAAGAAGATCTGAAGTGCTCACCAGCTGAAATGGTTTACGGTCAAACCATCAAGCTACCCGGTGAGTTCTTCATCGAACATCCTCTGCCGTCTCCATCCACAACCGACACAGTCATCGACCAACTTCGCACCACCATGCAAAATCTTATCCCCACGGCAACAAGACCAACGAATGAAAGCAACATATTCATTCCTAAATCGCTCAACAATTGCGATTACATAATAAGTAATAATACCAAACAATGATGCGAATGTATAAATTCCAAATTTTAATTGTAGATAATAATGAAACAATTGGGGTTTTTCTCAAAATAAATTATTTATAATATAATTATGTACTTTTACAATAAACTGTGGTTGTTGTGTTCAGCTCGCTTGTTGAAAATAAAGTGAACGAGAAAATCACAATATTGCCGAGTCATAAGAATTCAGTCACTAAAAAACGCGCTAAATATTGTTCGCGATTATTATAATTACTTCTAGTTATTACTACTCAAATATAGATGGCAGTATAATTCGAAAAGAGAATTTCCAAGTTTGAAAACCACTGATCACTTGTCAATTCTTAGTCTATTTTGTGTTATTGTTTAGGTAAGTTGGTCGTTTTTTAATTTTACTATACAATATTAATATAAATACATTTTATAATTATTAATCTTAATATAAATTCAATTTTCAGAGATAATTATATAAAATAAAGGAAAAACAATAAGATAAGTATAAATAAATTATTTTTCAAAATATATAAATATTAATGTAAGTGTTCTCTTTTTCTTTTAGATGACTTCTTAAGATGATCCTGAACATTGAAATTAGAAGCAAGGTCAAAAAATGATGCGGATGTATAAATTCCAAATTTTAATTGTAGATAATAATGAAACAATTGGGGTTTTTCTCAAAATAAATTATTTATAATATAATTATGTACTTTTACAATAAACTGTGGTTGTTGTGTTCAGCTCGCTTGTTGAAATTAAAGTGAACGAGAAATCACAATATTGCCGAGTCATAAGAATTCAGTCACTAAAAAACGCGCTAAATATTGTTCGCGATTATTATAATTACTTCTAGTTATTACTACTCAAATATAGATGGCAGTATAATTCGAAAAGAGAATTTCCAAGTTTAAAAACCACTGATCACTTGTCAATTCTTAGTCTGTTTTGTATTATTGTTATTGTTTAGGTAAGTTGGTCGTTTTTTAATTTTACTATACAATATTAATATAAATACATTTTATAATTATTAATCTTAATATAAATTCAATTTTCAGAGATAATTATATAAAATAAAGGAAAAACAATAAGATAAGTATAAATAAATTATTTTTCAAAATATATAAATATTAATGTAAGTGTTCTCTTTTTCTTTTAGATGACTTCTTAAGATGATCCTGAACATCCCGCGCCCGTTGCCTCAGCAGAGTCAGAAGGCAATAAAATACAAATTTTTGTTATTAGTCGTTTTATTTCTCCTAGTTTGGTTTTGATGCTCACTACACGGACAAGTCCATCTGGTCCTGGAATTGGTTTGAGTATACGTCCCATGAGCCATTTCGTTGGTGGTGTATCCTTATCTATGATGACTACTAGATCGTTGGGCTTCGGATTATTAGTTATATTTTTCCATTTCTGGCGTTGCTGTAGTGTTAGGAGATATTCCTTGTGCCATTTTTGCCAAAAATGCTGAACCATCCGCTGTATGTGCTGCCAACGCGATAATCGATTCTCCTTTACACCTAACAAATTCGGTTCCGGTAGCAATGTAAGTGCATGACCAATTAGAAAATGACCAGGAGTTAATGGATCGAGTTCTTCTGGCGATATTTCCGTTAATGGTCGCGAATTTAGTATAGCTTCTATTTGAGTAATCCGGCTCGAAGGACCAAACAATGATGCGGATGTATAAATTCCAAATTTTAATTGTAGATAATAATGAAACAATTGGGGTTTTTTTCAAAATAAATTATTTATAATATAATTATGTACTTTTACAATAAACTGTGGTTGTTGTGTTCAGCTCGCTTGTTGAAATTAAAGTGAACGAGAAATCACAATATTGCCGAGTCATAAGAATTCAGTCACTAAAAAACGCGCTAAATATTGTTCGCGATTATTATAATTACTTCTAGTTATTACTACTCAAATATAGATGGCAGTATAATTCGAAAACAGAATTTCCAAGTTTAAAAACCACTGATCACTTGTCAATTCTTAGTCTGTTTTGTGTTATTGTTATTGTTTAGGTAAGTTGGTCGTTTTTTAATTTTACTATACAATATTAATATAAATATATTTAATAATTATTAATCTTAATATAAATTCAATTTTCAGAGATAATTATATAAAATAAAGGAAAAACAATAAGATAAGTATAAATAAATTATTTTTCAAAATATATAAATATTAATGTAAGTGTTCTCTTTTTCTTTTAGATGACTTTTTAAGATGATCCTGAACAGTCTTTGTCCGGGTTGATAAGGTTCGTACAATCTCCATACGATGGGCCATACAAAGTTATACGCCGCTTACGCAAGCAATTCATTGTCTCAATCAAAGACAAACACCACTCAATCTCCTTTGACAGATTGAAACCGGCCTACGGTATTCTCAACACGGCTGATCAAATATCAGCCAGCAAACGATATAAAACCGTCCGGTTCACCGTATAACGTCTTAAAACTTATGGTTTCTCATCTGGAGAGGGGGTACTGTAGCAGCTCGAATATTCGACTCACCGATATTCGATTCTGCCACAAACAAAACAATTAGTGTAATTCAAATATAAACCAACTTATTTGAATTAAGCGTTCACTAACCCCATCACATATCCATCTATCCAACCACCACTATCTAATAACCGAACCATTACTATAAAACATTTATAGTAAAAAAACAAGTCGCCATCTAACAACATCACCACGAGCAACAATGTTCGGTGATGCAACACTAATGCGTAAGTGCAATATTCACCGTCGCCGGCGCATGTGTTCCTTCATCATAAAACGAAGACGAAGGCGACGTCATCACAACAATACAATTCTATTTTGATCTTTCGGTGAATGTACAACAATCATAGTGTCAATCTTGATAATGGTGGTGTAAACAAATTAAATATAAATAAAATTAATTAATAATAAAATAAAAATATAAACAGATTAAAATAAAAAATTGTATATTTTAATAAATAATTGAAATAATAAATGTGTGGTATTGAATAATAAAAATTATATGAACAATAAATAAATTACATAAAAATTATTATCAAATAAATATTGGTCGTGTGTTTTTATTTATGTGCAAAAATCCGGAACGGATTAAAGTATCTACCGGAGCAACCTTACAAACTAAAACACATAAATTAAAAATGAAACACGATCGTACCCTAAATAAATGTACCCTATCTTGAAAACATAAAAAATGTAAAATTTATTAGACCAAAAGGGATCAAAAAGGGAAAGATCGTAAAAAATAGAAAACAAGTAGAAAATATAAATACAAATAGAAATAAAACAAGAACTCTGTTACGCATTAGAATAAACAAACATATGTAAAGGAGACTGTAGCAGCTCGAATATTCGACTCACCGATATTCGATTCTGCCACAAACAAAACAATTCTAATAAAATAGGTTTTATAACTCAAATTACAGTTGTTAATTCTATTATGGATAAACCCAACACGATGCCTCAAAAGAAAAATAACAAGAAACAAAATAAGAAGAATGCGAACAAGTCTCAAACTGAATCAACCCCAGAAAGTAAGAATAACCATGCACAACACGAAGAATCTGTCAATCAAGGAGAGATTGCCCCTGACCAAACCCGGATTTCAGATCATCAGACATGTCTAATTATATCAAACCCGACAAGGAATCCTCCTGAATTAGATCAGGATTTTCAAAGTGACAGCACGACAGACAAGTTGATTGATGAGCAGTTCGGGTCATCTGCGGAAGGTATTTCTGAATTCAGACCAAGAAACGATCTTCAAAATAAGGTCTGATTGTTCTTTGGATATAGTGGAGAATATCCCTCATCAGCTATTGGGGATCGAGCAGATGTATCCAGCAGAAGGCATTCACCTCTGGTCTCCCTCAGAACTGGTCGGCGCACTGAAGGTTCTCGTTTTCATAGAAGATGACAATTCCAATAGTTGTTTGTACCAGCTTTCGGGTTCCTCGATAAAATGTTAAAGACTGGTACAAATTTTGATGATTCGAAAAACTTATGGATTTTTAAGGTATGAATATGGATTATGGTAATTGGGTTTGGATAATTCTTGCTTGGTTGGTAAAATATTTACTTGAAAACTTCGTTGAATCACAGCTGATCGCGTGCTATCTCCGTAAACTTTATTTATATTTTTTTTTATAGATGTGTATACCTCGATAGTTGGTTTGTAAGAGAGATCATTATGATTTTATTTAGACTTAAGTTACAATAGTTTTACAATTATGTAGTGTTTCTATGGATAATATGATAAATAACTCCTTATCCAAATTGTTGAATTGATTGTGCAAAGAAGACTCCAAATAAATTTATAAGCACCAATAAATAACCCCCAGTTTCATTACTTGATATATATTATTTATTTATTATTAGATTATGTTTTGTACAATTGCACATTAGGAATGAACATGATAAGCGCTTTTTAAATCTTGCTTAACTAGGTTTTTAGCCACCAGATTGTGAATTGGTTTGTACCGACATCTGTGATCAAACTAAAGATTAAATTATTGAGCTACTTTCATTTGATCTTACGGACATCTATTGAGTACTTAGTTAATATAATTATTACAGTGTTTGTACTAAACTGAATAAACTATTGCTAACTTCATTATGGTTGATCTTGCACATATAAATGTCAAACATAAACAACAATAATATGAGAAGAAAAGAAGAACGATAAGATAAGTATACAACATGAATGGTTTTACATCAAATAAATTAATTTAAATTTTTCTTTAGGTTGATTTTCTGCTACGATGTGCATTTGCGCTCTGCGTCAACAATGTAGTTTATATCACCGCCAATAGATGGTCAAGATCTATTTACTTTTAAAGCATAAAACGTACTCGATACAATTGAATTTGAGAACATTTGCCAAATGTTAATTAAAATAAATGTCAAATAATTTGTTTTGACAGTACATACATAAAGGTTAGGAATTCAACATATTTATAATTAAATTTACATTATTAATAATTAATTAAATATTTCAGATTGGTTACAATTAATATAGATACAAACTAATAATTTAAGATAAGTATTTACAATAATTAAATTCAAAATAAGAAAATATAAACTTAAACATTTTTCTTTGATTTCAGATTTATACATATTACAATTTAGGTATATATGAATCAATGGATCATCAACAAAAGTCGTTAAAAATAAAAAATCCCTTAGGAAACATAAATTAGCTATCATAAAATTAAAAGGTTATTTGTGCATTAACGACGGTCATAATTGTCGGCGACAAACGAAAACCAACAGTTAAGATATAAAAAAATACAGAATAAATTCAGAATAAAAGTGAATTGGCGATGAAGATTCTAAAAATAAAAAGTATAAAAGAACAAAAGACTCTTGTTAAGGGTAAATCGTTGCTTCTGTATAAGTAATTATCTAAAGAACGATTTCATGTATTTTCAAGAGCCTGATACTCTTCTTAGTTTTTTTTGATCTGTGATTCAAAATTGTAATTCGAAGACTAGTTTTATATTATTAACAATACTAAGGTGAGGCTCCAGTTAGGTTACTACTAACAACATTGACCAGCCTCAATTCTCATAATATAAAACAGTTGTTCTAACAACTAAAAAACACTTCAAAAATATAGGTTTAATATGCGAATCATTTAATTTTTTGCATTTAATGTATTGCATGAATGCGTAGATGTCAATAAGACTTTCGCGAAATCAGTCAAAAGCAATATTATAAAAGAAATTATAGCATGTTTATATATGATTGATGGTTATTCGTTGTCAAAAAAAGTATGGCTCAACATACGTGTTATCTTAAATAGTAAATACCTTACTTCATCAGTATGCACTGGAATTAATTGTGAAATACACAGCAACATCTTCGCCGTACGAAACGAAATGGAATTGGAAATTAAATATCTTATTAATAATAATACTATAACGAAGAAAACCCCGTGGATTAAGTCAGAGGTAAGTGACATCACTAAGGAGGTGAACCCATGGGATAAAATCGGGTTCGACTTCACCTCCGTCAAAGTTAGCTGGCCCGCGTGGCTTAAATTTCGCGATGCGCGCAACTTCTCCTTTAACGATGTCTGGGGTTTATTGGGTAGCATAATCCCGAGTAACGCTGAAGGTTTCGATATCGACTTATTCATAACTACTATGATCCGAATTCAGCTACCTAGGGGTACCGGATCGAGAAGGGGGAAAAACTACTGCACTTTCGAAGTAGAGTGTAAAATGCGTAGGGGTTTAATTGCGGTTCCCTGCTATAATGACAACTTTTGTCTAGCCAGGGCTATCATTATTGGTAAATACTATGCCAAAAATAGTCCTGACAAAACTAAATTTATTCATAATACGTCCGTGGTGAGAGAACAAAAGGTGGGAAAACTGGGATCATTATTCCTGCTGAATGAAGTGGTCTTTCACAGATAGATCAGTTTCAAGGTTATCTAAAAAATTATCGGATTATTGTGTACGATTACAATACACCAAATAAAGAAATAATTTTAAAGGGACCTGAGGTTGGACAGGGTAATTCACCTTAATTATAGTTCTCACCAGTATAATGTAGTATGGTCATTCACAGCTCTTTTTGGAGCAAGCTATTATTGAAAGGAATGACACATTTGTTACGGTAATAAATTATGTCATCGATGTAAACAATCATGTCCCTGTTGCCTACAAATTCCCGTATGTATATTAGCAATTAATATTATATGTCTGGATTGTTACAGAAGTTTTCGGGGGGTTCATTGTCTAGACAACCATAAAGCGAAAGGAATATGTCAAAAGATTCGAACATGCATTGGCTGTTATCAAACGATTAGCGCTGCACAAATTCGGTGAAACATTTTGTAATATTTGTTTATTTTCTATGATTTAGAAATCAGACAGGAGAAATTGTGTGTTGATAAACCAAACGCAAAAATTCATGAACCAAATATACATATGTGCTTACGAACAACGATGCAGTTCCTGTATTGATACCTTATTAAGTATTTTGCCAGATTTGCGAATTTCGAAATGGTAAAGTGGATACAGGGGAACAATTTATGACGTATATACTATCTGTTTGACACAAATTTAAACAGGTGGTTGTCATTGCTCACAATGGTCAAGCATTTGATCACCAGTTTGTTTTAAAATATATTTTAGAGAATATATCTCACATAGAGCCGGGTATAATTATGCGAGGTACAAAATTACTTTTATGAAAAATCAATAATGTGAAATTTATAGATAGCTTAAATTATTTTCCAATGGCTCTTTCTGGATTACCTAAGGCATTCGAGTTATCGCCAGCTTCAAAGGAAAATTAAATATTTGATTTTAAAAATGAATTATATAACTATTGTAAATCGACCAATGCAATGTGTGTCCATTTTCAGAATGCACAACTATATTGTGAAAATTCTTAAAGCCCAATACCATTGGAGTGATCGCTAAAAACGGCTATAGGAAGGCCGATAAATTTTCAAAAATGTCCCATCAGTGGTTAATAGAAGAGTCGGTATCACGTAATATTTATATAAAACATGCAGGTAATAGTTTAGAAGTTTGCATAAACGGTTTAAAAGTAGACGGTTATTGTGGGCAAACCAATGAAATATTTGAGTTTCATGGTTGTTATTTCTACGGCAAACATATCTGTCATTTGACAACAAACACGATTCACAACATCGACCGAGAAGAGTAAGGCCAGCAAGTTATAATGGAATTTGATGATATAAAGCTTTTAATAAATAAATAAAATAAAAATAGTAAAATAAAAGTAGTAATTAAAAGTGGATGTCAGTGTTTTTAATAATAATTTGGAGTCAGTCAAAATCTAACACACTAGACCATCCATAGTGGTGACACCAACGTGGGAACAATTTTGCTTACGAATTTTGGATATACGCAGCAAACATTGGATTTTTTTTTTCTCACGCATAATTTCTGAGAAGTCTGGTACATAAACCGTACCAGACACATGGTATGTACAACAATCAAACGGTGTAAATTATAAATTAAAATATTGACCCCACAATATTTCATTTCATTTCATTGCATACGGGCAACGCCGGTTAAAACAACAGCAACAAGAAAATAATAACGGGTCATATCAAACGTATTAAAACTACAACAATTACGGAAATAAAAGAACAACAGATAAATTACGGAGTATCGCCCTTACCCAACGGATCAAAACAAATACAAAAAAAACCGTATAACAGCAAGCAGCGGAACAACGAGGGATTTCATTATGTTAAAAAAAAAAATCAACACGTGGCGAAGGCAAAACCAACCCACGCAACGCTGGACACCGAAGGACAACAACAACGGTGTAGCTACTAACCCACACCGCAACGAAGCAGCATTATAACAGATAAGAGTTTTTTTTCATATATATATATGTATATATATATATATATATATATATATATATATATATATATATATATATATATATATATATATATATATATATATATATATATATATATATATATATATTGTAAGCAATTAGAGTGAGCGAGATAACTCGAATGTATTGTTATCTCATATTATAATTTATGTTCTTATTATTTGAAATAAATGAAGGAGAGGCATTCTGAATTAAGCATTGAGAGAATCAAGAAGTATTTATGTGAAGTTAAATATATTAGTCTGAGTGACTTTAATTTTAAATAAAGAAATTACTTTGTGTAATTATAAATTGATTTAATAAAATTTATTGTGTTTTAATCATTGTGTCAAAAAAACAACATCCTGAAATTAAATAAGACTACAATATATATATATATATATATATATATATATATATATATATATATATATATATATATATATATATATATATATATATATATATATATATATATATATATATATATATATATTTTATCTCTTTTTATCTCTTTTTAAAAAAACCAAGTAACGTAACTTAAGATCAAATTTATAGTTAATTAATTTTTTCTCATACATTATAACGTAAATTTCATTTTTTTAAAATTACCGCATGTAAATTGATTTATTTTGGATCAATTGCACCACAAGACGTTTCTTAGTTTTGCTTATCTGATCGTTTCTCGCTGACACCCTCCCGCCATCACTGTCGTGAAAATAAAAAGAATAATACAAAGGTTTTTATAAAAACCAATAACATTCACGACAAGGACATACAATCCGCCGCAATAACAATTTCAAGTCGTAATTCATTTCGATGTTCTTCTTATTTGTAAATAAACAAGCGGCCCCCCCCCCTCCAATAAAAGGTAGGACGAAAGGAACTCCATATTTGGGGGTTTCTCACAGTATTGTATAGTTTTTTTTATTGTATTGGGTTATCACAACAAAATGAAAGAAAATGCAAAACATCTACCACAAAATATGGACACCACGTCTGAAGGCGCTAGTCCACAAATAGAGATCGTGGCATCACATCAACGAACCACCATACATACAACTGTAGCAGCTCGAATATTCAACTCACCGATATTCGATACTGCCACAAACAAAACAATTAGTGAAATTCAAATATAAACCAACTTATTTGAATTAAGCGTTCACTAACCCCATCACATATCCAATAGCCGAACCACCACTATCTAATAGCCGAACCATTACTATAAAACATTTATAGTAAAGCACGTCGCCATCTAACAACATCACCACGAACTAACAATGTTCGGTGATGCAACACTTAACATAAGTGCAATATTGACCGTCGCCGGCGCATCTGTTCCATCATCAAAAAAAAAGAAGACGAAGGCGACGTCATTTTTTTACTTTTTCCATTCTCTTTTACGATTTTGGATGTTAAACAATAGTGTGTGGATTTTAATGGTGTTGAAAAATTTATTCATAAAAATTATTTTGTTATTTTTCATTAAATTTATTTTGTAATAATTTATAAAAAATTGAATATAAATTGAATGTAAAAACTAAATTAATTTAATAAGTTTATAAACTAAATAATATACATATATCAATAATAAATAAGTTTATAAATAATACATACGTACATACATTTTTAATTAATTAATTAGAGTGCTATCTAATTTAAATAGGAAATAAATCCTAAACAACCTTTCTGGCCACAAAGAGCAAACACATGGTTTCAGCTGGCCGAAATCCAATTCGGGCTACAAGGCAATACCGCTGATAAAACCAAATACATGCAAACACTATCAGCTTTGCGATGTGAAACGTGCGATGTGATCTCGGATTTCCTCCTAAATCCACCGACGACAAATACAATAAATTAAAACCAACGCTGCTAGAACGACTAGCACCATCGAGCGAACGCCAACTAGAACAATTGCTTTCAGGCCAGCAATTCGGCGACCGCACACCATCTGATGCATTACGACACATACAAACACTGGCTAACAACAATTTTAACGAGAACATCATCAGATCACTCTGGATTCGAAAGATGCCGGAGTTGATTCGCATAGCGCTGGTGGCACAGCCCGAATCCTCCACGACACAATCGTTAGCCAGAATTGCCGACAAAATGTATGATGTCATTAACATCCATCAACCTAGCGTCAGTCAAGTCAATGTACCATACCGGCAATCAAGGGAACGCAGTGGAGACAGAACTCCCCGTTCAACAACAACAAACTCACTCGAATCAAGATTGGCAAGAATTGAGTCTAGACTCGACGGGCTATTCTGAGGTCAAAGCCGTTCACGTAGGCGACGAGCTCCCTCAAAAAACAACCCGCAGTCCCATGTTGTGTTTTAGGGAAGCATCACCTGGATAAATCTAGAACAATGAAAAACGCCATCCCCGAAACACAAACAGGAAAATACATAACAATAAAAATACAAAACATATTCAATAAAGTAAAAACATAAAAAACATAAAGAAATAAATTAGAAAACATAATTAATAATTTAAGAACATAAACAATAAAAAACGAAAACCCTTTTCAATTATCACACATAGCAATAAAAAATAGAGTATAACATAAAAAACTAGACGATAAAAAATACGATAATGTAAAACAGACCCATGTCGTCTGTCACCTATGATCGCATAAAAAATAAAAAAAAAACGATCTTAAATAAAAGACACGCCCATGACAAATAGGAAACAAGGAGAAAAATCAACGAATCAAAAGAAAATAAGAAATTAAAAAATAAAATCAAAATTAAACTCCTTGTCTCCTCCTCTAAAATTTCGTATAAAAACCCTACGTTTTTATATCAAAGTGGTCATTTTAAGTAGTGGTCATTTTAAGTAGTAGTCATTTTAAGTAGTAATCATTTTTAAGTAGTAGTTTTATAAGTAAAATAAATAAATCATTTCTATAAATTAAAGTTTTAATAATATTTTAAAATTAAATAAATTCTCAATTCTAAAATAAATCTTAAGGTTTTTTCAATTAAGAAAATAAGAGTGGTGAAAACAAAAATCAAAGGATACTTAAAATTGTAAGTATAAATTAAAAATTATATACACGTTCAAACTCGCCGGGTGCAAACTTTCTAAGTACACCCGTTTAGCTATGGCAAAAGCTAGAGAGTTGAATTGAACATAACTCATCTCCGACAAAACATAACTTACTAACACTGGTGAGTTCCACCACAAGCTCAACAGAATACAGACATAGACTGACAACATCAATTTAATAAGAAAAATAATCATCTCGCCGAAAAGTATTTCATGTTATGGATGTGCACAGCAGATACATGACCCGATACGTGGTGGTGATAACTTGAGATACTAGTCAGCGTAAATTGATTATAAATTTAATTTAAGGATTAATTTTATAATTATAAAGATGATTTAAATACAACATTCAGTCTCACAATTAATGACAAATCAACCAATCTATATACGCACTCCAGCATTTTACAATTTGACGAATTCACACATTAACATATACATACAATTATATAATATATAAAACATCCAATTATTAACACACATCAAAATTCTATAAATTATAAATAAATACAATTCCTTACATTTTCAATTCAAATTCAATATTCTATACAATCAATACTTTCTCTATAAATTCTAAAATAAATTCAAAACATTCTATAATTATACATTCTCATCACCACAACACTAAAACAAATGTACATTCATCGTATTAATATAAAACAAAAGGAGCTCCATATTCGGGGGTTTTCTCGCCAAAATAACATATTACAAAACGAGCCCCCCCCAATAAAAGGTAGGACGAAAGGAACTCCATATTTGGGGGTTCCTCACAGTATTGTATAGTTTTTTTTATTGTAATGGGTTATCACAACAAAATGAAAGAAGATGCAAAACATCTACCACAAAATATGGACACCTGGACGCCTGAAGGCGCTAGTCCACAAATAGAGATCGCGGCATCACATCAACGAATCACCATACATACAACCTTTCTGGCCACAAAGAGCAAACACATGGTTTCAGCTGGCCGAAATCCAATTCGGGCTACAAGGCAATACCGCTGATAAAACCAAATACATGCAAACACTATCAGCTTTGCGATGTGAAACGTGCAATGTGATCTCGGATTTCCTCCTAAATCCACCGACGACAAATACAATAAATTAAAACAAACGCTGCTAGAACGACTAGCACCATCGAGTGAACGCCAACTAGAACAATTGCTTTCAGGCCAGCAATTCGGCGACCGCACACCTTCTGATGCATTACGACACATACAAACACTGGCTAACAACAATTTTAACGAGAACATCATCAGATCACTCTGGATTCGAAAGGGGCCGGAGTTGATTCGCATAGCGCTGGTGGCACAGCCCGAATCCTCCACGACACAAACTTTAGCCAGAATTGCCGACAAAATGTATGATGTCATTAACATCCATCAACCTAGCGTCAGTCAAGTCAATGTACCATACCGGCAATCAAGGGAACGCAGTGGAGACAGAACTCCCCGTTCAACAACAACAAACTCACTCGAATTAAGATTGGCAGGAATTGAGTCTAGACTCGACGGGCTATTCTGAGGTCAAAACCGTTCACGTAGGCCACGAGCTCCCTCAAAAAACAACCCGCAGTCTCTTCAACAACACATACCGACATGGTAAATGCTGGTTTCATGAAAAGTTCGGTAAAGCCGCATGAAAATGTACGCCACCATGCAACTTCAACACGTCGCAACCATCGACGTCCGCGGCCGCCGTAAGAATGGACATTGACGACCAAAAAAAACTTTTAAATTCACGGGTTGCGAGTACCACAACTTCCCTGACAACACTCTATACATCCCGTTTGTTCGTGTACGATAGGCCAGCAAACTCACCTACCTAGTCGACACTGGCGATGACCTTTCGGTTATATCAGCAATGAATTTCAGAATGAATTATACATTATCAAATCGAAATTCAAATCTAGTCTTATCGGCTGCCAATGGTTCAATCATCCACACGTACGGCACAAAATTGCTTAACGTGGATATCGGACTCAAACGAACCTTCACGCATGCTATCATACTAGCTGCAGTGAACCGTCCGATCATTGGCGCCGATTTTCTAAGCAAATTCGGACTTCTTGTTGATGTTAAGAACAAATGGCTGATTGATCCAGCTACGAAGCTGTAAATAAACGCCACAATGGTTCGTGTTAACACACCAACACCGATCCATGTTAACATCAACAACGGCTACGGCACTCTGCTCAAAAAGTACCCACTACTTACAGCAGAGCCGAACTACAAAATGCCGGTCCGATACAACGTGGTTCATCACATCGTCACGGAAGGCCACCTTCCCGTGTCGAGACCACGCAGACTAGATCCGGTGCGTCACAAAGCTGCACAAGCAGAATTTCAACATATGGTGGAATTAGGAATTTGTCGAACATCGACATCTTCCGTTTCTTGTCCACTTCACATGGTCAAGGAGAAAGATCAAGACTGGAGGCCATGTGGGGACTAACGTCGTTTAAACACGGTTACGATACCGGATCGCAACCCGATACCCCACATTCAAAACTTCACCATGCACTTGCATGGCTGCAAAGTTTTCTCCAAACTTGATCTCATCAGAGGTTATCACCACATTCCCGTGGCACCTGAAGACGTTTTTAAAACGGCAATCACCACTTTATTTGGCCGCTTCGAGACTCACTTCGACTGCAATAAGATCGCACAAGCGCAAAAAGCAGATTTGTAACTTCAGAATTTACTTTGTGGTTCTGCTTGTCACGCCAGTTCATCACTGAAACTGGAGCTTTTCAAACTACCTGGCCTCCAAACATATACTGCGAAACATCTACGGGTGCAAACCGCCCGTACATCGCAGAGCAGCTACGTTGAACCATCTTCGACACAATACACGGTATTTTACATCCTGGTGTCCGCGCAACTCGTTAATTGATTACTGCTACCTTTGGCCAAGCATACACAAAGATGTGACCCATTGGGCACAAGCATGCTTATCTTGGCAAAAATTAAAAATCCAGCGGCACACAAAATCGCCTCTTGGACAATTTGCAATTCCACCTGGTCGATTTGAGCATATTCATTTGGATGTCGTAGGACCACTTCCTCCATCCAATGGATACTCATACCTACTCACCTGTGTCGATAGTTTCACTCGATGGCCAGAAGCGAACTGCATGAGCGACATGTCTGCAGCAACCATTGCCACCACATTCGTACACAACTACGTATCGCGATTTGGCGTTCCACTTGACATCACCACTGATCAAGGAACCCAATTCGAGTGAAACTTTTCTCGGAGTTAACGAAACTCCTCGGCTCACATCGTATACGTACAACGGCTTACCATCCGCAAGCCAATGGCATGGTCGAACGCTTCCACCGCCAGCTCAAAGCTGCTTTCAAGGCCCGAGGCAACACAATTCACTGGAGCTCCGAAGTACCAATCGTTCTACTTGGTATTCGACCAACGGTCAAAGAAGATTTGAAGTGCTCACCAGCTTAAATGGTTTACGGACAAACCATCAAGCTACCCGGTGAGTACTTCATCGAACATCCTCTACCGTCTCCATCCACAACCGACACAGTCATCGACCAACTCCGCACCACCATGCAAAATCATATCCCCACGGCAACAAGACCAACGAATGAAATCAACATATTCGTTCCCAAATCGCTCAACAATTGCGATTACGTCTTTATCAGGGTTGATACGGATCGTACTGGATTACAATCTCCATACGATGGGCCATACAAAGTTATACGCCGCTTACGCAAGCAATTCATTGTCTCAATCAAAGACAAGCACCACTCAATCTCCATCGACAGATTGAAACCGGCCTACGGTATTCTCAACACGGCTGATCAAGTATCAGCCAGCAAACGATATAAAACCGTCCGGTTCAACGTATAACGTCTCAAAACCTATGGTTTCTCATCTGGAGAGGGGGTACTGTAGCAGCTCGAATATTCGACTCACCGATATTCGATACTGCCACAACAAAACAAATTAGTGAAATTCAAACATAAATCAACTAACCCCATCACACATCCAATAGCCGAACCAATTATTCAATTATTAAGGCGCCTTACCAATTCGACTAATAATCCATTGCACTCAAAATACTAGTCTAATGTTGACCGCCGTCGGCACATGTATTCCCCGTTCAAAACGAACACGAAGGCGATGTCATAGTCACAACAACAATAGAGTCTCAAGAGAAAACAACATATAAAAATAGCCAAAAATAGTCCTGACAAAACTAAATTTATTCATAAGACGTCCGTGGTGAGAAAACTGGGATCATTATTCCTGCTGAAGGAAGTGGTCTTTCAGAGGTAGACCAGTTTCAAGCTTATCTAAAAAATTATCAGATTATAGTGTACGATTACAATACACCAAATAAAGAAATAATTTTAAAGGGACCTGAGGTTGGACAGGGTAATTCACCTTAATTATAGTTCTCACCAGCACAATGTAGTATGGTCAGTCACAGCTCTTTTTGGAGCAAGTTATTATTGAAAGGAATGCCACATTTGTTACGGTAATAAATTATGTCATCGATGTAAACAATCATGTCCCTGTTGCCTACAAATTCTCGTATGTATATTAGCAATTAATATTATATGTCTGGATTGTTACAGAAGTTTTTGGGGGGTTCATTGTCTAGACAACCATAAAGCGAAAGGAATCTGTCAAAAGATTCAAACATGCACTGGCTGTTATCAAACGATTAGCGCTGCACATATTCGGTGAAACATTTTGTAATATTTGTTTATTTTCTATGATTTAGAAATCAGACAGGAGAAATTGTGTGTTGATAAACCAAACGCAAAAATTCATGAACCAAATATATGTGCTTATGAACAACGATGCAGTTCCTGTAATGATACCTTATTAAGTATTTTACCAGATTTGCGGATTTCGAAATGGTAAAGTGGATACAGGGGATATTATACAACAATTTTTAACGTATATACTATCTGTTAGACACAAATTTAAATAGGTGGTTGTCATTGCTCACAATGGTCAAGCATTTGATCACCAGTTTAGAGAATATTCCTCATATAAAGCCTGGTATAATTATGCGAGGTACAAAATTACTTTTATGAAAAATCAATAATGTGAAATTTATAGATAGCTTAAATTATTTTCCAATGGCTCTTTCTGGATTACCTTCGGCATTCGAGTTATCGCCAGATTCAAAGAAATAGTATCAAACAATGACGGAGGAAAATTAAATATTCGATTTTAAAAATGAATTATATAACTATTGTAAATCCGATGTGATCTTCTCACGCAAGCGTGTCTCAAATACCGTAAAATGAGAATCGACCAATGCAATGTGTGTCCATTTTCAGAATGCACAACTATATTGCATCAACATGTAATTAAGTTTTCCATAAAAACGGCTATAGGAAGGCCGATAAATTTTCAAAAATTTCCCTTCAGTGGTCAATAGAAGAGTCGGTATCACGTAATATTTATATAAAACATGCAGGTAATAGTTTAGAAGTTTGCATAAACGGTTTAAAAGTAGACGGTTATTGTGAGCAAACCAATGAACTATTTGAGTTTCATGGTTGTTATTTCTACGGCAAACATATCTGTCATTTGACGACAAACACGATTCACAACATCGACCGAGACGAGTCAGGCCAGCAAGTTATAATGGATTTTGATGCTATAAAAGAAGATATGTATGTGTTTAAATTTTTCATCATTATCAATTAAAAATTACTGTCATCATAAATGACGAAATTACAAAACAAAAAGACGAAGTAAACAATGTTCAAATAGCTTTACAGAAAAGTGATTTTCAAAGAACCAATATGGAAAACAAACTGACAGATATCTTTTCTTCGGTTTTTCTTAAATAAAAAAACTTAAAAACGGAAGTAAACAACTGCAATGTACCCAAGCCGATATCGCCAGGGCTATTACGCTCTATTCGACCAGCCGTGCATTCACTTCAAAAATGGACACAAAAAGCCGAAATTTCACCCAGTGTACTTGATCCTGTTATTGAAATAATGAAATCAGCAACTCAGCTAACTCAATCCCAAAAAGTGAGCGTTTTATGTTTCGATGAAATCAAGATAAGAGAAAATTATTGATATGACCGATTATCCGACACCACAGATAAACCAGCAAAATATTGCCAAGTAGTAATGTTGAGAGGTAATGCGATACATTTGCCTAAACAATCATTTATTTTATGTCAATAATTTTTGCTAATTTCAGGATTAACCCATTGTTGTTTTGCTACATAAAAATATTATTGGAAATGGCTGATGAAATAAGTGGTTACAGATGGAGACGGTGTTCAGCGGGTCTGTATCTTCGCTTTTTAGGTTTTGGTTCAATTTAAAACAATTGTTCACACTATGTAGGTACTTTTAATTTGGTTTTATAATTTTTAATTCTATTTTTTTTATTTTTATGTTTAACCTTTTGATCAAGCGGTTGTGTTGTGAAAAAAAGAATTTAAAAAAAATATATAATGTATGTGAATATACCAGTTTATACTTTTATGCGACGATTGCAATACAATAATAATTTGCATCTCGCAACACTAAATAAAATGTTATACTCTCATCTGAAAACGACTATATCGATTTGACATTTCGACAGTTGTTTTGTAAACAATAATTTTATAATTGATTTAAGTGCATTATACAAATTGAGGTAAGTTATAATTAAAAATATATCATAAATAAATATATAAATTATATATTATTATATTATATAAACATTTTGTATTTTATTTTGAAGATGACGTGAGGCGACAACAACTGTATACGTCATGAACAGACGGTAAGAATAATTTTTGCTTGGCGTTGTAAACTGGTTATATAACTAACTAACTAACTAATTTATATGTTCTAGAATGTCCGCAGCACAAAGGAAGCAAGAACTGAGGAAACTTGCTCAAGAAATAAGTGATGATATTGATAGCGATATTGGTGATTTTAGTGGCGATGAAGACAAGGATTATGTCCCAGAAGGAGGAGTTTCTGATATTGAATCTGTAGCAGCTCGAATATTCGACTCACCGATATTCGATACTGCCACAACAAAACAAATAGTGAAATTCAAATATAATTCAACTTATTTGAATTGAGAGTTCACTAACCCCATCTATCCAACTATCACATATCCAATAGCCGAACCATTACTATAAAACATTTATAGCAAAGCATGTCGCCATCTAACAACATCACCACGAACTAACAATGTTCGGTGATGTAAAACCATTGCACTTTAAATACTAATGCAATGTCGACTGCCGCCGGCGCATCTGTTCCCTCTCCAAAATACGACATGTATTTTGGAACACGAAGGCGACGTCACACAACAATAAAAAAAACAAGACATTTTTCGTCCATTACGTTTTTAGATTTTGCAAACGTCACATGTGTGAGTGGTGGTATATATACATATATATATATATATATATATATATATATATATATATATATATATATATATATATATATATATATATATATATATATATATATATATATATATATATATATATATATATATATATATATATATATATATATAAAAATAAAATATTTAAATAAATAAATAAATTATAAATTAATAAATACATGTACATAAAAAAATAATTGATATACAAATCAAACCATAATTAAATAATTAAAATTATACCTTGATTAAATATTATTGTGTGTTTTTGTGTTTTAATTTGAGAAGTCCGAATTGGACAACCAACATTAATTAGAAGACAATTCCTAAAAATCAGATCTAGTAATCGGGGGTTTAAGCAACATTAACGATTCCGATGATGAAGAGATTTTGGAAGAACTTGATGAAGAGAATAATCCCGCTTATCAACAGCAAGATATACAACCATCAATAGAATATTTCGTTTCACGTGATGGAACGAAATGGCCGAAAGATCTACCGCCTTTGGGACGTATGAAAAACCACAACATTATTAGAGAAATCGGTGGACATGCAAGACGAGGAATGAGCTAAAATCCAGTTGATATTTTTAAAACTCTAGTATCCGAAGAAATGGTTGATATTATACAAAGACATACAAAGAGAAAGGCAAACATGGAGACATCGAACTATAATGCTAACAATGGGTTAAATAGGCCCGCACAGTGGATTCCCGTAACGTCTCAAGAATTATACGCCTATTTTGGAATTTTATTGGCCGCCGGATTAAATTATTCAAATATGCAACACACTGTTCCGTCGCCTGTATGTCGTCGTCCCAACAACCAACTCAACTCAACAAAGCTTGTTTTAACGCATTAACGCATGAGCGCGGTGATCGGTGTGTTGGGCGATTTGGAGAGAGGACTGGCGGAAAGAAAGGAAATCAGAAAAAAAAATAGATGTATATATATAAAATGGAGGCAATTGAGTTTTGGATGCTGGTTGAATATAAGAGAATAATTGATAAAATCTTTTTTTTTAATTTTTGTAATAAAATTTTGTGTAAAAAAAAAATAATATTATATACTGTATGAGTTTATAAAAATAAATAGAAATAAAATTCAGTAGAAAACAAAGAAGTAATAAAAATAAAAAAAAATAAAATAAAGCCAATTTAATAAATAAGTGATACAAGAAAAAAAATATATTTATATATATATATATATATATATATATATATATATATGTATATATATATATATATATATATATATATATATATATATATATATATATATATATATATATATATATATATATATATATATATATATATATATATATATATATATATATATATATATATATATATATATATATATATATATATATATATATATATATATATATATATATATATATATATATATATATATATATATATATATATATATATATATATATATATATATATATATATATATATATATATATATATATATATATATATATAAACAAAGATATTTTTTTATGTCGCCATTTTTTATTTTCGTGGTTACCGCGTGGATAATTTTGGGTGTTGGATTTTTTTGATTCTGCAAATTTTGACGTTCCTTGTGCAATAAGGGTGTGCGGTTGTAGCCGAAAAAAAAAAAATATAATAATAATCGGGTGCACACTACATCCTGCGGCTGTGATTGGGACTTGCGTGGTATCCGGATCACAAAATTTTCGGATAAATCGTTTCGTATTCGGATCACAAACTTCGGATTAGTCACATATCTCCGTATCACAAAATTTTCGAATAAATTGTCTCGTATTCGGACCACAAATTTCGGATTATTTATTTGGATTTGGATGCCATCACAAATTTTCGGATTATTTTGGTTGGACCACAACATTTTCGGGTGGCAGAGAGAGCAGTACCAACCATCAAAAGAAGTGTCAGCAAGCAGATACAACAAGCAGTGTGTTTGAATCAGATGAGTCATCATACATTTTTTTGTATCTGATTAACGTAACGTTTCCATTTTATATTTTTTTGCATGCTCAATTGCTTAATTTTTATATATTGGTGGATATATATTATTTTTGGTTTCAGCCGGTTCTTCTCTCTCTTTCCCGCGCTCCGCACAATACGGTTACAGTTTATCAGTCACCGTGTTCATTTAATTATTTTTGTTTAGTTCGTTGGGTGAAGAGTGGCGTCTCGTTCAGGCGATCAGTATTGTTTCTTTTCCCATTTTCTTGTGTTAGTGTTTATTTAATAATTTAATATACATATGTATATGAATATTTATTATATTTATAAAAAGGAAATGTTGGCGTAAGACGTTCTAGGTGGGATGCTGAGAGAGTAAGGTCCGACGAGTGAGTGCACGAGGTTGATGCTGTTGTTGATGTGGTGTCGAAGGTAAGTTCTGCGGTTATTCAAGCTCCGGGGTATGCTTTGGAAATCCCACGACCATTCCGGTGAGCCTAGCCAGCTACCCACGCCGCAGCCAAAGCCCCTATCTCGGAGAAAAATCTGTTTTCGGAATCTTTGCCTTCTCTGAGCCTCAGTGGCGGTAACTCTTCTGTGCAATTTCGTGTTACCGCCAGGCTCGAGACAGGATTTCGTTACAGTGGCGCCCAAATTCTTTTATAATGCAAACATCAATTACATCTTAGTTGGCGAGAACTACATCAACAACCAAATTTTGTTTTACCGATTTTTTTTAGTTTGCTTTGGCATACTCATTCTGGTTTTTTCCGGCTTTGCTGTTTGATGATGCCGAATGAGTGTGTTAAGGCAAATTTCCTTGTCCCTCGAGTGGTGTTACTGAGACCTCCCCCTCTTTCCACTTCGGTTTGATTTTATTTTATTTTTTTATTTTTTTTATTTTTTTATTTTTATTGCTCCCGTCTATCTTATATCTTATTCAGTTTGCTGTTTTAGGAGCCTCTCTCGGATTCCACTTTAAGTGTTGACTTCCAAAGAGTGATTCCTATCCAGAGTTTTCCCATTTTTTGGTAACCACCCCGTAGGTATCGGCTGCAGCATCTCACATTTATTGTGTGAATATTATTGATATATATATGTATTTATTTATATTATTTTTTTTGATGTTTATCTATTTGGTCGTTTGTTTCGATTAATACATACATATATATTTAATTTATTGATAAATCCTATTTGTATGGTATATAGTAAATATATATTTCCTTACCTGGTAATTCGGTTGATATATATGTAAATTATTGATAATTCATAATTTCTATTTTTTTGCAAGACATTGGTATTTTTGGGTTGGATAGCACATAGCATAGATAGATAATAAAATAAATTAGTTTAGTTACAAAGTTTTGCATTATTGTTTTGTGGTGAAAATCAGAAAAGAGAAACAAATCAAATTTTTCAATTATCAAAATGGAGGTATCACATTTAAAAGCCGACGAGATCGAAGTCGAGTATGAGCTGCGAGGGATTCCTGCTGGTTCGGCGAACGCAATGGACAATTTATTGGACAGATTAGCCGCCGAAAAATTAAATCCAGCTGTAATTACCCTAAAAATGCACGACAAGGCGTATAAGAAGCCGGATGCAGAAATCAGACTATGTAAAACAAAGTTAATAACATCGCAACAACAGCTGGAAGATTTGGCAGATCTGCAGGAGGAGAAACAGAAAAAACACGCATCGCAAATAAAATCGCGATTGTTACACGTCTACGGACGATTGGAACGGGCGTGTCAGTCCCCTACGTATAGAGACTCCGCGCACCAAGGGTTGCAAGCATGCCAGAATTTGTTATCTTTGCTGGAAATTTATCTGTCCGACCAAAATAAGTTGAATGATTCCATTGCGTCCGCTAAATCCGTAGTTGTTGAGTATGAGGAAAGGGAGGATAGTCTACAAAAGCAAGTGCTCCCCGAGCCAGAACGTTTACAGCCTGGTGGTTCGAAGGATGACCCGACGGTAGGCTCGCTAATCAAAACTATCAAAACTCCTGCGAGCGATATTGAGGCTGGGGCACCGATGATGAGGGAAATGATGGCGCAGATAGAAAAATTGAACGCACAATTAGCGGTTCTGGGTAACAAACAAAACGAGCTTTCGACTCAGGTCACTGTTCCCAGGTATGTACCATCATTGCCTTCACTATCGGGTGCTCCAGGCGTACCCTCAAGTCAAGCAAACATATTGTCGCGGCATAATCCGCCTATTCAAGCTTTTCATACTCGTCCATCAAATTCATTAGACGCGAGGAGTGCGGAGCATGCGTCTAAAGAGCGTTCATCTCTGGACCATGTTGCGCCTCAAATTCAATTAAGCGTGTCATCTATTCCGGTGACTGGTGTGCGTGCTGGCAATCCAGTGGTTATTCCTTCCGTAGTTTCTGCATCGAATTTAAGGCATGTCTCAGAAGGGCGATCATCCCGTGAGCATGTTCCACAACCAAATGCGCAGTTCTCTCCCGAGAGTACCCCGCTGCATAATAGTACAAGTCATTGGTCGAGGCCAGTCGATGCTTATAGTCAGGTGGATAGACGACCTCTCGTAGTGGCGTTTCGTACAGCGGTTCTCCCGCTGGAATTACTGTGGATATGTTTTTGTTCCAATTGGATACGGTTGTTTCTTCGATGAGATTGAGTCCGGAATTATTGTTGAGTGAGATACATACAATCCTCAAAGATGTAGCGTTGCAGTGGTGTTGGACGTACCGGAAGCATAACCCTTTGGCAACGTGGTTCGATTTCAGACGCGACTTGATAGAACGATTCAAGGACCGACGCACAAATTATGAGATCCGACGAATTATTGAGTCGCGTAAGCAACAACCGAATGAAAGTTTCCTTGATTTTTACCATCATATGTGGAGTTTAACGCTACAGCGTCGCTCCGTATTCGGATGAGGATTTGGTCCAGATATTGATGAACAATATGAAGCCAGCTCTTCAGTACCATTTGACGGATCGACCATTCCACAATATAAACGATTTAATAAAAATTTGTACTGCGTGGGAGGATAGGATAGGAACGCCCTCCGGCCTGATCCAACGGATGACAGTACAGTGGCAGCATATCGAGCAATGCAGGGGAGTTGAGTAACAACACCGATAATTCAAAATAGAAGCGGGGATTTCAACATTCCAAAAGCAACTCCAAAGACTCGTAATAACGAGATATGTTACAATTGCTCTGACATCGGACACATATTTAAAGATTGCCCAATACCACCAACAGGATTATTCTGTTACCGTTGCGGTCAAAAAGGCACCATCACGCCGAGATGTAATCGATGTGCGGGAAACCCGTCAAGTGGTCACTGGAGAGCTGGGATTCAGAGGCCACCACTAACCCTAGCACCCAGAATATCAAGGGAGGATGCGGCTTCGAACACCGAGCCGGAACTATGGCGAAGATCTCAGTGGACTGGGGAGAAGAAACAAAGTTAAAACATAATCAACCTACGTTTGATACAAAATCCACGAATACAGAACATATCACATCAGTAAATTCACTTTTAAACACTTCACAACCGTTTACTTTCGCTAGTAGTTTCTGTTCAGATTCCGTCAATGCATTCATTAAACCACCCAGATACCACAACCCTTTAAGATTTATTCGTTCCAAAATCTATTGGGAAAATCGTTCAAATTTGCGATGCGCAGTTATTTCGTCAATAATTGCTTCCGCAACCGGTGATAATCGGCCGTATGCAAATGTCCGAATAAACAACATACCTTATAAGGGTCTGTTGGACAGTGGAGCAAGTGTCAGTGTGTTGGGTTGTGGATCTGAAATTTTTTTAGCAAATTCAAATTTACCTTTTCATAATTTTCCGTCTGTTATTAACACCGCTAGTGGACAACCTCAAAGGGTGTTCGGCTACGTAAATGCTTTGGTCAACTTTAATGGCATGTCACATCGCATGAAACTACACATAGTCCCATCGTTGGAACAACCATTGTATCTAGGAATCGATTTGGCATAATACCAACAGTTTCGTCTTTGAGCATCTCTATTGATTCGTAGGATTCTCCTACCGCGCCTAAATACCATCAATTATCCAGTAGTGAGCGACAGTCTTTAGATGCTATTAAAGAACTATTTCCGTCAAGTGCTAAATTGGGTTTAGGAAAAACTACGTTGCTGACACATAATATCGATGTTGGATCAGCAAAACCAGTAAAACAACGATTCTACCCTGTGTCACCTGCTATTCAAGAGCAGATGTACGCCGAGCTGGATCGGATGTTGTCTATGGGGGTTATCGAGGAATCACAAAGTTCCTGGTGTTCACGAATTACCTTAGTTCGTCGTAATGGCAAAGTTCGTCTGTGCTTAGATGCTAGAGAACTGAATAAGGTTACCGTCAAGGATGCGTATCCATTGCCGCTTATCAATGGATCATTGGGTCATTTGGATCAAACTCGATTTATATCAGCGATTGATTTAAAAGACGCCTTTTGGCAAGTCCCTCTCGACCCACAATCCAGGGATAAGACGGCATTTACGGTACCTGGACGGCCCTTGTATCAGTTCACCGTTTTGCCTTTTGGCTTATGCAACGGACCACAGACGCTTTGTCGCCTGATGCACCGGGTAATCCCTCACCAATTACATGATAAGGTCTTTGTGTACCTTGATCTCCTTGTCACGTCTGCTACGTTAGCTGAACACTTCGAATTGTTGCGCGAGGTCGCTCGGTTGCTCAGAAATTCTGGATTGACCATTAATCTTGCTAAGAGTCAGTTTGTGCTAAAGGAAGTTAATTATTTGGGTTACGTTGTGGGTGATGGATGCCTCCGCACAAACCCGGATAAATGTAAAGCGATTGTGTCTTTCCCAGTTCCAAAGAATGCGAAACAAATTCGACGTTTTCTGGGAATGTGCGGATGGTATCGTCGTTTATGCCTAACTTCGCTTCTTTAGCCGCTCCTCTTACGGATCTCACTGGAAAATCCGCTAAATCTCGTTGGTCCGAAGCAGCTGATATCTCGTTCAACTCTTGAAAATCCGCTTTGTCTTCTGCTCCCGTGTTGGCAAATCCCGACTATAGTAAGCCGTTCTTCATTCAGTGACATTCGGTGACCGAACTTGAATGCTACGCCGCGGTACTTAGCGTCGAAAAATTTCGACCATATATTGAGGGATATCCATTCACCATTTACACTAACCATGCAAGCTTATGTTGGTTGATGTCTCAAAAAGACTTATCCGGACGCCTCGCCAGATGTAGCCTTAAATTACAAGCATTTGATTTACAAATTGGATATCGGAAGGGATCAATAAACGTAGTGCAAGATGCGCTGTCTCGTGCCTTTTGTGATGAACTCGCTTCTCGTGCTGTCAACGCTACACTATCGGGCTCCTCTCTGGGAGACCACAAATTTTTTTTGGAATCAGATGGTGGCATAACCAATGATCACCATGTATCCAGCTTAATTAAATCAGACGAGATGCCCGTTCTTCAAATTGACCTAAATTCACCCATTTTTGGATAGTGAGTACGTTGAACAAATTCGAAAGGTTCAACTATTGAATGATTGCCATCACAACTTTTGTATTCGAGACAATAAACTGTTAATTGCCCCATCATATGGCTCCAGGTATATTGATACAGACCTACCAGATTGGAAATTGGTTGTCCCACTATCTCTAACTCAAAACTTAACTAATCTAGCACACATTTCACCGACTTCAGCGCATATGGGTTCCGCAAAAACATTGGAAAGACTACAAAGACAATTTTACTGGCCACGCATGTCTCATGACGTTAAGCATTTTATTTCGAATTGCACGAAGTGCAAAATGAACAAGCCAGTCAATTATTCAACACGACCACCTATGAGAGCTCAAGTCGAATCCACACGCCCATTTCAGAAATTGTATGTAGACTTCTTGGGTCCCTACCCTCGATCTAAACGTGGGAATTGTTATATTGTTATCGTATTGGATCATTATTCAAAGTTCGTCCTCTTGAAACCATTGAGAGAAGCTTCCGCTACTCTATTGTGCAATTTTTTAGAAAATGAGGTTTTCCTGACTTTTTCAGTTCCAGCAGTTATTACTTCTGATAACGGCAAACAATTTACCTCAAAATTGTTCCAAGAGTTGCTTGGAAAATATCAAATCTCCCATATGCGCACGCTGATTTATTCCCCGCAAAGTAATTCGTCAGAACGGATAAATCGGACATTATTGTCAGCCATTCGCTCCTATATTGAAGATCGCGAACATAATGAATGGGATAAACATTTACAAGAGGTAGCGGCAGCTTTACGGAATGTAGTACATGATTCCACCCGTCATTCACCACATTATCTCGTATTCGGCCAACACATGTCGATCATCACCTCAAGGGTTGGTAACGTGGCTTACTCCGTCAAAAGCATTGATGGGAAACCCTTAGGTACGTACCATACTAAAGATATCCGCTCATAAAATAACTTGGTCCTTGTTTCATTTTGTTTAGTTCCAATAGGTGATGATATCGTGTACCATCTATGATACAGAAATCGTTGGTGAAGCAAGAAAACCACAGGCTATAATATTTTATAACAAAAATAAAGTTGGCGTAGATAAAATGGACCAAATATTGGGGGAATACAGTTGTAAACGTCAGACAAAACGACGGCCATTGGCTTTTTTTTTACAATATGTTTGATGTGGCCATTTTAGCATCATTCATCATTTATAAAAGTGTAAATGATAGTAATAAAACCCGAAATACTGATGCTCGTCGAAAATTTATTCATTCTTTGGTAGAACAATTAGTGACACCTGAGATAGAGAAAAGAATGAATAATCCGAGAGTAATTGGCCGGTTTTCCGTCAAAAACGGAGTGGAATCATTTTTCGGAGTACCTTTAGAGCAGAAAAAAGCCCAGCCAACCACAAGCGGAATGTCAAACCAAAAGAAATCCTGTCAAATTTGTAGAATCAACGACAAGTTTCAGAGAAAAACTCCTTTCACATGTACTGTCTGTGCCGATCGACTATGCCTCCAACATAGCGTGCAATATTTAAAGTGCCATAAATGCTCAAACAAATAAAAAAACAATTAAAAGCAGTTATAGAATTACTATAACTACAGAATAGTTAACATGGTACTGAGGAAGACGCAAGTCGAAATCGATTTACCGAAAAAATCAAAAATAAAAATTGTCACCATAAGGAAGAATTAAACTATAAAATCAAAAATAAAAATTTTTTTTATTTAAAATAAATTAAAAGCAATTAATGTTAAAAAATAAAAAGATAATTATAAAAAATGAAATTAAAAATGTTATTAGAACAAGTTAAGGATTGTGGATACACCGTCGTGGTTGTAACCAGTGATCTTAGTGGAAGTAATCGAGGGCTGCACAGAGACCTCAATATAGAAGTTTATAAACCCTGGTGCGTTAATCATATCATTTAATTAGGTTTCTATTTGATAACAACAAAATTTACGTATTTGCGGACGTCCCCCACTTAATCAAAGTTTTGTGGAATCATTTTATTGACAATGGATTTGCGATCAACGGAAAATACGTCAAAATTGAAATTATTTTGAAACTTTTGTTCTGTACATCAACAGAACTGATCGTAACATACAAAATATCCAGTGTGGCTGGGGCTGAAAGGCAAAAAGCTGAAATGGCAATCAAATTATTTTCCCATACTGTAGCGCAAGCACTCTCGAAAGCAGCTAACTTGGAATTAATAGAAGATCCAAATACTTATTAGACAAATGATTGGTTTGATGTAATGAATGTCAGACTCTATGTTAAGGGTAGAGGCCTACGGTCTGGCCATAGATGTCTTCATCTGTTCCCTCTCCAAAATACGACATGTATTTTGGACACGAAGGCGACGTCACAACACAATACAACAAAAGTAAGTCGATTACAAGTCTTTGTGCTATATACACAGTGTCCACACCATTCATAGAACCGTGTCATATTTTTCTTGAGGCGATTCCAAAAATTAATGGCGGAATACTTGTTATCTTTGAAATTATAATTTAATGAAACAATATAATTAATAAATAGTTAATGAGACAAATAAATAACAATTATTGTAATAAATAATATTAATAATTTAACAATAAAAATTATATACAATTAAAAACTTAAGCATTGGCATCGTGTTATTATTTTGTAAGTGTTTTCTTGTTCGGACCGGACAAGATCAACAAATGTTTTGGGGCGCAAAGCATTATTGCCATTTTAAAAAGATACACTATTTAATTTTCAAAAAAATTACAAAATCTTAATTAATTTTTTCCGTAGGCATTATCCAATGAAAAAAGATTTAAAAAAAAGGTTCATCTTCAAATATATTTTAACATATCGATTAAATCAGGACGTCCTTGAAATGTTTTCTTTAGGATCAATTTTCAAAACCTTTTCTACGGTAAACGGAACTTTCACGGATTGCACGGAAGAAAACGAAATTGAATCAATGGAATACGGGTAGATCCCAAAGGCGCTGCAATTGAGCCCCAATGTTCTTATTCGTGGGTAGATCATCTCAGTGAAGGGGGGCTGTCAAAACCAGCACAAGGCATGATGACGCACATGACCAGTTTAGAGAAAAAAAGTAATGATGCTAACGGAGACGATCTTCTGATTAAAAAAGATTATCAGAAATTCCTTATAGATATGTCACAAGATATCGACTGTCACATAAAAGAAAAGATATTTATACAGGAATTTTATGTTTCTTCTATACATAATTATTTTTGCATCTATACGACATTTTAAATAGATCGCGCAGATGGCGTCATGCGCAGTAGAATACAAAAAGGAAACTCAGGAACGCGTAATCTTGTATATGTGATTTGTGAATATAACGTATTCTTCCTGTGTTTATTCATTTTCCCTCTGACCGAATTATATTCGAACGATACAATCCAAAGGAAGATCGATACAATTGTGCAGTGTATTTAAACTTAAAAACATTTTTATAGTAATTCGCGAGAAACAAAAGCTTGAACGCCCACAAAAACTAAACGAGCGCGTGTAGTTCAGTAATGTAATTTTAATAAAATGGTATAATTCGTAAAAATCTCTTATTATTAAATTTTTTTAATCTTTGAAAAATTACTTGCGATGTTAACACAATTAACATAATTTAGCCACAAACAAGTGTATTGTGGCATTTTAACAAATAAAAATGTGCCAAAAATGGTTTACAGTTAAATTTTACGTATATCAAACATTAATTGTTTTGAGGCCGGTTTATTCCCAGCCGATAAGAATGGTATATTCAATTAGGACTATTAATTTATTTATGATATTTCCATCATTAATGATATTCATGTAATGGATCTAATTAAAGATAGATTCAGTAAAACAGCATGTACTCTTGCACTTTTAAAACCAATCCGTGTAATTGAACAAACATTATTTATAACAATTTCAGTAGAAATTCGACAAAACACGACGATCAAATGCAATAACAATTTACAAAAATCGAATTATGATAAAACATTTTTTTAAATAATTAAATAAATAATTCTTAACTAATTTATTAATTTTACCTTAAGCTGCATACAGTTCTAATTTAATTTAATTCCGTTTATGATTCTCCGTCGGTTGTGATCCTCCACTGTAACGATTACTCCAAACGATGTAGCCCACGTGCTTTTGCTAACTTTGGTCACTCACTATACATTATACGAGTTTGTTATCTCCACTCGTGTTCACTTTTGTAATTATGATCATTTTATTGTTCACTATGAAGGTACATTCATTGCTGTTATGGTTCATTTTATCGCATTTAACTTTTTATTGTATTCATTATACATAAATATTTATTTAATTAAAGTTATGAATACGATGATAACAATTTGAAACTGTATTCGCTTCAAATTAAAACAATATTTGATGTGTTATACTAATAATGTGGCCGTTGATGTACTAATTGGACTAATTAATTATATATTTTATAAACTTTAATTGAGTTCCATAGCCTTAGTATTGATGAAACATTAATTTTTTTAAATGTGTTCTGACTGAGTTCACTTAATTTAATTTAATTTATAAATAATAAATAAATTTAAAATGAGTTATTGGTTTACTTTTTTACTTGAGCGATGTTACGTTCACAACGGCTAGTCAAACTATAAAATGTTTGCTCTTAAAATACAAAAAAAAAAAAACAATAAAAAAAAGATGCATCTGCTTTTTTTTACCATCTTATTGTAGTATATAACTGTTTAAGATACGACCCTAATTTTGTTCTTATTCTCTATCTCCCGTATGACTCATCTTAAATATGTATTATATAAATGAATATTTTTATTGCTTCAACCAGTTTTTTTGGTTCGATTTTGCTAAACAATAACAGGGGTTGTCACTCTACTTGGTAACTAAATATGTAATTTAAGTTATAAAGATGTGAGGTATAGTTTCGTGGAATTTTGACCCAAATCTATAAACGCAGATGGTTATTTATCTGTTACAGTTAAACCAACCATACTGTAGTTTTTAAAAAATCTTAAAACAATGAAATATTTAGTGAAACACGGTTTGTGTAAATCACATAATCGAATTTATTTCTACAAAATTAAATTGCTGTTTTATAATTGTTCTTGTTGTTTTTTCTTTATCAAACCGGATTTAAGAAATAATCTTTTCTATATAAGTATATATGTATGTATGATAGTTTAAAAGGAAAATTTAAAATATTTTTATGGTAAAGTAGGTAAAAACCGCCAATCTGGAAATAATATTTTTCCTAATTATTTAAACATTACATCATATATATTTTGAGTATATCAAGAACAAGCAAATACACCACCAACTATTGATGGAAAATCCATTTTTTGTAAAAAATCATCTAGTGTAAATAATTGTAATCACTACAAATCCTAGGCAATTACCAAAAACAGAAAAAAACGGTGTCGAGTAATCGCAGTAAATTTCTTGTTGGGTTGAATAATCGAACTTCATTCTTTTTCTCGGTTTGCTCTTTCCAAAATAGGTATATTTAGGACAAAACCAAATGTAAATTCAAGGTCAAAAGCAAATACTATTATTTTTTCTATTTTTCTAGCATACATGTACATACATACATACAAAGGTATACCAGTACCAAGTTTTTAAAAACGAGTGATTTAAATTTTATTCTGTATTACAACTGAGAATTAATAAGAATACGCGTTCTTTTACACACCCATTTATATTTTATTATTAGTGCCCTTTAAGATTCAATATTCTATTTCTTTTTACCATCTATAAATATGTAGATCGATCTTTTTAAAATTAATTTTTGTCGTTGAAAATTTTGAGCCTTCAACTTTTCCTTCAATTGTCAATTCGTGTTGTTTGATTTAAATTTGTAGCGGTTTACTTTTTATGTTTCATTTTTTCTAATTGCGGAGTTTTTACGCAGTTTTTCCGAATTAAAACGAAAATTATAAATTTAAGCCCATTTTGCTTATGCTCCTCACATGTATCCGTGAACCATGTGGCATATTTTACGTCTGAATTAGTTGCATTAACACATTTTTCATACTTCGATATATGGTTTATAATAATATTGTTTTGTGAAAATTTGATGCAAAAAATTGTTACATGGATTATAATGATCTGTAGCTTCCGGTACAATTAATTTGGCAATCGCCCAAATTTCAATTGTATCGAAATCACTTCCGTGTTTGCCCATTTCTACTTATTGACGAAAACGCGTTAACATTGCAACTATTTACTTTCTATAAACACCTCATATTCTTTTTTTTATGTATGTATATAGAACATTTTGCATTTTCTTGAATTCGATATTTATATACAACCAAATTCTACATAGACGTACATATTAATGTATTTCTCTCTCGAATACATACGCACACAATAATTGACGCACGAAAGTTCATTGATACTCTATAGCGTGATATTTTATTTACCAATCATCTTTCGTCACATTACTTATCA
This sequence comes from Tipula unca, assembly GCA_951394425.1. Classification (NCBI taxonomy): domain Eukaryota; kingdom Metazoa; phylum Arthropoda; class Insecta; order Diptera; family Tipulidae; genus Tipula; species Tipula unca. The sequence continues at coordinate 121,519,565 of OX596381.1, read as the reverse complement.
TTCTCTCTAATATTTATGACGAACAAAACCAAACCACATGTACAAGCATTTCGTCTAGATGGTTATGTTATGTTATTGCGCGCGTAATGACCGACGAACCCATAAACACTTTATATTTGGGCTTTTCCTTTGCTCATTCATATACATCTACTTTATGTATATGTATATTAGTATATATAGAATCCTATCTCTCTCTCTCTCTCTTTTTTTTTTTGGTTGACGCATGTGGCCAACATTTTTTCAACATTACGAATTTACGATTTGAAATTCAAGATAAAATTTATTTACTCGGTGGTGAAAACAAATTGTTTTATTAAGTTAAAAAATAATAAGAAAATTGAATAATAATAATTTTAAATTAGAATAATTTAAAATAAATCATTTTTAACTAAATAAATAAATAATATTTATTATATATTAAATTAATTGTTGATTTCAACAGTGCAACAATAATATCAACATCAACAGGGTAAAATACACAATTTTATTATATTTCATAGGCACATATGTAGACGAAATATGATTTAATTTATCATATATATGTACGAGTATATGGTCAACAACAACTGGTGACAATTATCAAACCGTTTGGAACATAATCCAAGCAAAGTACAACAACGTGAGGCTACTGGCAAACCATCAATTTAATGCTGCACTATTGTCATTGGCGACAATTCAGATACCATCCCCCCAATCAGTGAGATTCTTGCATGATACGGCACGAGAAATATGGAGTGGCCCTTTTAGGCGTTTGTGGGGTTTGTCTTAATCAACAAATTGGACCCAGAATCCATTAAGATTAACGAAACAACTATAGAGAAGCCCAAAGAAATTCCACAACTGGAAGATTACTTTCGATTCCTGGAGAAAAGGTTTCAATCTTTACAATCTTTGGACGCCATGGACAATCATAGAGCAACAGCAACATGACACAACATTCAGTACACTGAAAAAAAAAATTGTATACATTTAACGAATCCTTGTTTTATAACAATGAATTATTCGTTCGTATTGACCCGACAAATTATTCTTTATTGAGATGTAATCAACTTAATAAACCATCAAAAAACATTTCAATGAATCATTTTAAATGGAATTAATCATTTTCAAAATAGAATTGACTCCGCAATTATTGTTCATTTTAATAAAGAAATGTTCCTTAAATGATTGTTTCTTGTATAACAAATATTAACTAAATTAATTATAGTTTATCAATTTAAATAATAAGGCTTTTATCAATGTTCTTTTCAACAAAGAAGGGTTACTTGGATTAATGTTCTTCGTTTAACGAATATGAATTAATTTAATTAAAGTTTTTTAGCAGATATTTGCATATTTCATTAACTTTAATTAAATGTAATATCCCAGTTAATTAAATGCAGAAATAGGTTCTAACGAAAATTAATTTATTTAAATAAAACTAAAAGTGTTAAAATTTTAAAATATATTTATTAAATATTCCAATACGAGAATTGATTTCGATTCTTTCAATTTCAAAATAAAAAATATTTAAGTACTAAGTATAAACTGATAATATTAATTCATTTGGATGGCCATCTAATTAAATTTTGGATATACATAGTTACTAACAATACATATATACATACATAAGTATGAACATTTTTTTCATTTAGATACTTTTGCAATAACAAACTAAAATACATACTTATATTATAAATAAAAATATAAAAAAAAATGATAAAATAAATCTTTGTTTAATTCAATCACATTAGAAAATATAAACTTAAGAAATAATATTATATTGAAACTACACAGTATTTTTTACATACATCAAAATGCTTTAGCAATTTTGACTAATGAATAGAAGATATTTATACACTATTACTAACTTTATTTTTTAATTTAGATATAAGCAAATTTACTGCCGGAAATGCGTCATCATATTTTGTGACAATGTTATAAAAAAAAGTTTGAATGAACTGCCAAACGGCTTTTGATTGTAAAGGGTATTCTAAATTAAAAACGTGAAATAATTTAAAGGTACAGTCCAAAGCGGCTAGTGGACTTACGCATTTATACCTAATTTTATCACAATAAACATAAAATTGGTTTTCGGAATACAGATTTTCCCCGATTATAAATATAAATGGTTGCAACTTTAGTTTGTTGTTTGACGACATTTGTTTTTGGTTATCTATAAATTTATCAGCTTCCTGGGACGATGGCAACAGGACCATAAAAGAATTTTGGGCGTCTTTTATAGTAAATTTCATCAACTGTTTTGAAACAGTTTTCCTTTTGGTACTGGGTTTTATTAAAGCATGTAGCAATAATAATATTACACAAGTCCGTGCTTCTGAAAGTAACAAAAAAATTTAGTTGTTTGGTTTATACAAGAGTTCTTCTTTATTTATCTTACCAGGCGTGACATATTTTTGTAGCTTAAATTCCTTTAACATTTGTTTTGCTGTTGGCTCTATTACTTTGTCCGCCATAATAATAAGTACATCATTGCAAAACCTGTCAAATTTAAGGAATATATTTTCTGATTCAGGATATTCGGGTAAAGTCGATGTCGATCAACATGGGTTCATACGATTGCGAATAAGCCGGCCATTCCTTGATGATTGAGTCTATGTTTTGATCGTTAGTAGTCTTACTCCATTTGATCCGGTAATCGGCGGAAGATGTCCAATTTTTGGAAACTAAATCTAAATTTGAGTCATCTCTGTTGAATTTTAAATTTTCACATAAAATTCGTGCATCATCATCGTTTAGTAAAGATACTGGAAAATAATACAAAATTCAATAAGTATAAAATAATTAAAATTAATTTTGATATTATTACCATTAGAGATATTATCAGGTTCTACTGGCTCTACCCGTTTGTATCTTAGCGGTTTTGGTATAAGGGATGACCTTCTCAGCTTTGACATTCGATTATTATAGCGATCGTATAATTGGCCTTTTGATTTCAAATTTTTTCTTCTTTGGAAGAACACTGACTGTAATAATTTGAATCCAATGTTAGTACGTACAAATATTAGCAGTAGTTTACCATTTATTAAACATAAATTATTTTTGTTGTCATCTAATTAATTTCTTTATTTTTTATAGTTTATGTTTTAATATACATAAACAAATGAAACGCGACAAAAAAGCTTTTTATATTTTTAATAAACCTAACTTGTAATTGTAACTAGTGAACGAGCTCCTTTAAAGTGAATTGAAACCAAATGCTGTTCTTATTCTAAAAATTAATATTAAGGATACGGTTATTTAACGTTTATTGTTTTATATATATAGTATATTGTCTTAAATTTAGTATTAGGAAATAAAGCAATTAATGAGACAACAATAATAATAATGTATTTTGGTTACTTTCACAAATTTATTTATGAAAATATGTGAATTTTATTATTTTAAGCAGTCTTACCGAAGTTTCACTTGGGAAATGAATTTCAATTTGTGAAGCCATTGCTTCACATTGATTAACGCCCATTTGTAGGTTATTATTAATATAATATGTCACAATAAGGTCAACCAATATTGATCTGTTAGAATCTGATAAACTTAAATTTTTTGCTGACAAAGATAACAGAGATTTCCCTTGAATTGTTTGTTCTAAAATTTGTTTTAGAAGAACCTATAAATAATAAAATTAAATTATTTTTTTTTGATTTATGAAGCAGTTCAACTTTTTTTGTTTAATTTACATTTTCAGAATTGCTTGAAATGTTTTGATCTTCGTAAGTAGTAGTTGCCGGTTGGTAATTAACGGATATTGTATCGCGATTTTGCGATTTGGAGCAAGAACAAATATCGCGACCCGGTGATTGTCTTTGCGTTCCCTTTAAAAAAAAATATGAAACTACATTAGATTAATAATTTTTAAATTATTAAATATTAATAATTTATTACCTGGACGCGTTGCCAATCAAATAAATTTTGCATGAACTTTATTTGCGTTCCTAATGATTGACCTCGTAGAAGTTCGTCTGCATGATGTTTTTGCATGGCTTTACGCGCTTCTACGTCAACTCCATTTTCTAAAGAAATCCAAATAATTTAATAAAGTACTATTAAATTATATTGTTACGTTATTTACCACGCATAGTCGTAAGTAGTTGTGGCAATCTCCAAGCAGTCAATATTTGTAAAATGTCATCTTCCTTATTTTGTACGGCAATATGAGGTTCGTTTACAGGGTCTTCAAGCTGGTTAGTAGATGTATGAGGTTCGTTGAGAATAATATATTGTGACTCTACATTTGATGTAGTTCGGTCACTAAGATCGATTTCTACTGCATCTGATACGTGTACGACATTTGAAGAAAAATTAATATAATCTGTCATTTCAATTACTTCCATATTATCTTCCATTGTGCAAATATTGAATTTTAACCGTTTATATGAGTTTTATTTGTTGTTAAAAATTTGACAAAGCGTTTTCGTTCGAATTGGTACTTTAATAAGCTATTTCTTTAATGATAAAAATAAATAAAATGGTTTGTTTTATTTTAAAAGTATAAAATAATCTATAAATGTCTTTTAAGACGGATCATTTTAGATCCATTTAGAAGTGTAGTTATTTGTAAAGGTTTACTGTCGAAGTTTTCAATTGGGACGATCACTTTATTCGTGATATTAGTTGAAGCAGATAAATGATCTGATAAATTATAAGCATCAAAATGTTCGTTAAAAGTACCTAGGGAAATTTTAAAACACAAAATGTAAATTTTGTTTGTTGGTAAAGAATAAACTCCTCAATTATCTTAAAAAGAGATACGTTATTGAGAGACATACTTAAAACTAAATCTTTTCTATACACAGATCCTTTGTACTCTATTTGCGAAAAGTGTCTTACACTTTTTTCGTTTGTATTTAGCATATTCATTATACATATTTCTTTATTAAAAATTTCATACTTGTCGTTTATAACGAGTGATGGTTTTGTAGGAGTTAAAAGAAATTTAGTAAATTTCATTTGCATTTTTTGTGCTATTGTAACGCACACATTTTTTCTCGAGGAAGTAGCGTGCGCGTACATTTTAATTTCTTTTAAAGTGGATTCAAATTTAAAGCACCAGAATAGACGAGGGGGACCTGATTTTTTAATCACCTGCGGATAATGTAAGAGAAAATGGTGTTTTGGCTTTAACGTATCATGAAATAATTTTGTATATAGATAATTATGTTTGCTTATATTTTCTTGAAGTAATGCTAAATCGTTAAACTTAATTTTTAATGATAACAAAGTGTCAATTATTTTCAAAAATAAAATGAAAAATTTCCATACCTCATCTTCATTAGGAATCAAGTCTCCTATCATTAAAGGTAAAAAATACACAAACGTCATCATTTCGCTTGCCGACATATTTAAATGGTTCTTTTTTAAATGCTCTAATTTTATGAATTGAGATTGATTTCCAATGTAAAGAGATCCGTAATTGAAATGGGATTTTCTATAATTAAGTTCGTCTAAAGTAAACAAAAGTTTATTTTGTATGTAATATAATAAAATATTACTCAAATTGTAATGGCATACACCCTCAAAGATATCATGCATGATATCTACGCTATAATTATTCGTAACTTTAAAGCTTCTAAGTTGATTGAAAATAGAACTTTCTTTTATACCAGTTAGAGATAAACTGTTTTTTGCAACATCCTCTGCATAATTTGATTCTGTACGCATTACCAACCTATTTTCTTCTGCGCAATAGTGTAGATCAGATTTGTGTATTTTACAAAATCGACAACAGTAACTAGAAGAAAAAGATGATGTGAAACATAAGGCAGAATTAACAGCCAAATTATCACCTAAAAATAAACCGAGCAAAAAACGGACTTGAAAATAACCAATTGATGTTTTAACTTCTAAAGGCGTTTGTTCTAAACTTTTTAATTCCTCTACAAGGAGATAAAAACATTTGTTGCTACCAAAAGTTTTCATATCTACGGCTTTAACTATACCTGCAGTAAAAATATTTTGCTTATCCGTACTGAATTCTAAAGTAGGAAAAACAAATTTAATGACTGAAACACTTTGAACCCCAGCATGAGAGCCTAATGGATTGTTAATCTCCAAATCGTCTACATACAGAAAAAATGGAATCAAAATATCATTTTCACTAAATATTTTACTTCTAGTTTGCCAAGTTTCCCCTTGAACAAAATTTTCAATATATTCTGAGTTTGGTTTATGACTGTCTATAAATTCTATGGACTTTAAAAGATTATCATCCTTTTCAAATATTTTTCTAAATTGAAAACGTAAAGGCATTAACACACCGGAATATTTCATTTCGTCCAATGTCAGTTCCCCTTGTTCATATATATTCGTTATTTCAGTATTTATTGTAAATTGCGTAAAAGCTTTTAACAAATCTTTTGCTTTTAAATACTGTAATAACCGATATTCAGTATTACAATATTGAAAGGACAATTTAAAAGTTTGTATAAAAGTTTTAACTGCAGCGGTTGATTCGATTGGAAAATTATTTATGACCTTTTTTAATTCTGATAACATAGGGTGTATTAGATTTATTGCTATATCTTTCTGAATTGAAAAAACGTCCTTTGTCGTAAAATTATTTTTTTGAAGCAGATCTAATGTAAATATTAAAACATTTTCAGACATTTGGTTCGCAATATCGTTTGGGTTAGTTGAATTAGTTTCTATAACCGAAATTGCCGAAGAATTATTATTGGTCAATCGTTTCGTTATATTTTCTATTGGGTTATGATTATGAATATCATTGCAAGTCGAAATATCTTCTGATTTTTTATGAGAAGTCAAATGCACGATGTTCACATGCCTTTTGAATTTGCTACGGCTTTGAAACGATTGACCACAAAATTCTTCAATGCATGTGTAATTGTCAATACTTTTGTAATTATGAAAATATTTAAAATGGTTTATGAGATTATACAAACTATCAAGTTTTAAATCACACGCAAAACAAATCATATTAAAGTACCTTCAAGCGATTGTAAAATATTATTAAATTAAAATTTATCAAAATTTATTCAGTTAAATCGAACAACAGTCGTTTTAATGTTGAGTTGTCTGTAAATGAGCCAAAAAAAGTAATAATGTATATGATGTGCTTTAAAGTTACTAAATTAGAATAAATTTGAGATCGTTTCACTCATCCCCAAATAAAATAAAATAAATATGTTAGCATATGAATTAACTCTCTCGATTTAAAATAACCCAACAATAATTGTGTATCTTTATTTATTGCAAGGAGAGTAAAACAATATCAAACTATTTCAGTGACATAAAAACTTAATAAATACATAACATTTTTGCTATATTTATACTAAAATATAAATGAAGAAGTGTCTAACAAATGCCATTAGATTATAAAATAAAAACGTTTTATTTATAAATTTGACAAATTATTATTATTATTATTTAATAAAATGTGACATTACACGCTCATGCAACTAATTAAAAAGTAAATACGCGCTTTATATCATCGGGCGCACAAAATTAAATGACAATCATAAATTTACATAATTTTACGTTAATGTGTCGGTCTTTGGACCGTTTAAAATGTGTTTCACAAATATGTAATACGAAATACATAATATGTATATGTACCTATTAGAATCAACATCAAATATTATATCAACCACATAACTTTCAGAATAGTACCAAATTAAATGATAATCATGCATGCATTATAAATTACTCTAAATTTAAAAAAATTAGTTGTAATAAATTATATAAAATAAAACTATTTAATTAAAATATTTCAATATGAAAACCAATAAATTTCATAATAATGCACTAATTTATATTAATATAACGTATCATACCTGTCGCAATTTCAAATCTGCGATTTTTTTTTCAATTTTAATTCGTTTGCCTAGCGATTCTCCTTCCAGTAGTCTATTGATGTCCTCTTATTTCAATAATAATAGCGCTGTTTGGTCAATATTGTTATCTTAAATAAAAAATTGTTAATTCGCTTAAAATGTATAACAATCAATAAATATTTATATACAACAACTCTGGTTAACACTTCGTTTGGTATTGTAATGTGTTATTTCACCACTAACGTTTTAAAATTAAATGTTTTTCAAAAGATAAACTATACACGTACACAGTAAAACAAAACCAAAAACTAATGTCTATAAAAGCAGTATCCTAATCCATAATCAATAGTCCTAGTATTGGTGTGCTAATAAACTATAAAAATATGTTTATCAACATCTGTTTTTTCCTGTTTTGCTTTGTGTCGTATACTTACACGATATCGCACAACTAATTCTATAAACATTGTGTCCTCGGAAATACAAAGCCAATCCGAATTAATGAAATACTTCCACTATGGTTTTTGGTATTTGGTTTGGATAGTAATGGTGTTGTAATAGCAAATGGAAAACCAACATATATTTTTTTCACTTTTCTATTGTATTTGTCTTTTTATTGTATAGTATACTTTGTACGAATATACTTTCATACGAACGTAATATTATAAACTTACATACCTTTGAATTTCTGGATAATTGTTTCTGGAGTTTTCCACTGTTTTAGCAATTGGCAAATTATTTCACATGAATCCATTTAACTAATCCTCGAAAAATGCAGTATTACACCATAATTTCAAATAAATTTAAAGTTAAATTTCACTACAATATTGCACTGAAACACCCAAATCACTTCTGAAACAATAATCCAAATAACGGCGCTAAATGTTTCAGACCTTTACGAATTGTTTGTATTAATATGATGAATTTTAATTTATATAAAGAATATTCTTTAATGTAATTAACATTTATTCATTAAGTATATTCTTATTTTATACATGTTAATGTATCGTATTAATTTTTATTTAATATTAAACATTTTCATAAATATTTGTAAACGGAAAAATTGTGTTTATGAATTTTCATCAATTTGATGAAAAATACTAATTGTAAAGAATAAAAATAATAATAATTTATACGGAAATGAAATAATATACATATCTTTAAATTATTAACTCAAATAAAATATACCACTATGGCCATAACTAAATATATAATTTGATGTAGATAAATCATTCATGATGTATATTATTTGGGTTCCTATATGTAACCAAGTTTTGACATCGCTGGTGTACACTGAGCTTGGAGCAAATATTTGGAGTTCTTCATGGATTGCACGGGGTGTGCAAGAATTAAGAATATATTTATAAATATATATTTATTTGTAACTTAATGGAAACTGTTACTAATAACAAACTAAAATAAATATTTCAAATTACTGTATCGATTAAAATCAATCCTACATATTACATATGTTTACGCTATGTGCATATCACCTATTTCTTAAACTGTACATGATTAAGATTGTTAAAACGATTACCGATAGATTTCTAAAAAAAAAACTCAGATGATCAATAGCATAAACTATCCCTGTAAAATAATCTTTGATATGTGCTGCATCCCGCGCTAGTTGATATATCGATGTTTCTGTACCACCAAAGAAATATCACAAGTTTCGATGGTCATAAGCAAATTTATAAATTGTTGTTAATGAAAGAAACAGTAATTTGAACGGACGTCACATTATACATATGTAGCATGTACGATACAACGTCTATTCAAATTACAATGGTTAGACTATTGTTAGACTATTTTCGAACAAAAAACCGGACATACGGCATAACCAAGCCATGAAATCGTTAAAATGCAAGTGATTTCAACATATACTTGGTCGAAATATACCATAGCTTCGAATTAACATTTACAGTTTAAGAATCGTACATTGATTACAGTTTAAGAATCGAATAAAATAAATTGAATTTATGAAAAGAAATTTGCCGGCTAATTACTTAGTAGAAATTAAATAATAAATAAACAGAAGAATCAGATTTTCTTACCAATTAATTGCCGAATTTCGTCTCATTTTTAAAGAAAATTATAATTAATAGTACATAATTACACTTCGTTATCCATAATTAGAAATGTTAATTAAATATTTTACAAATAAATACGAATTTGTTAACTCAACATAATATTTGTTATTATCAATATTTTACATTTTAACAATTAAGAATCGACTATTTTATTAATAAAAATTAGTTCCAAATCAAAAAGAGTATTGAAGAATTTTAATCATTTTTACGAGAAATCGTTGCATTAAAAACCAATTAGATTAAACGCAAGATTTTAATTTTATTAAATGAATTGTGTTGGGCCAACATAAAATTCATTAAGAATCAAACAAATAATTAAAGAAAATTACATGGCATTAACGATATTGTTTTATATTAACAATTTATTCTTCTATATAATGAATTTATTAATCAATTGTTTAAGGAACGTGCCATCGTTAATAGACTGTAAAGATTTCTCTCAGTGTATATACCACCATTGAAACGAGTGAATACAGCCATGTTAACCAAAACATGCCGGGTGGAAGGGTTTAAGGAGTATCATGGTTTAATCCAATGCCACCAATTGAAAAAGATGTCAGGACACCACACAATTCGGCACTGCAATAATGCAGCATCAAGAACCGGAAGTAGCGTCAATACCGCCACAACATTCGTGATCAGCCAAGGACAAGTCTTACTACCAACTTCATTAGCCAGAGCCGCAACTAGCACAGGCGATTTTTTCACACTAAGAGCTCTAATTGATCCAAGATTACAGGCTACATTAATATACTTCAAGGCCGCAAATTTATTCAACTTTAAAAGAGAGAAAGTACACGTCCCCATATCAGGTATAGGTGGAAAAAAAGCAGGCACTTGCATGTAAACCATCAATTTAAAAATATCGCCAAGATTTGATGGAGACTACCAAATGAATATCAAACCCTTGATATTCGACAAACTTGACCAACAATTACTCGAGGTGGACTTTGCCACAAGCAGCTGGACGCATCTCAACCAAATACGATTGGCTGATTCCAACTAAATTCAGTCACAGCCAATTGATCTTATACTTGGCGCGGATTATTATCCATCAATACTGATCAACAACATCATCAAGGGAGGTCCACTAGAGCCGTTGGCACAACAAAGGGAATTTGGTTGGATTATATTGGGTAGGAGGAACAACACAGGAAATCAGCACGGAACAATATGATTACAACCAAAAGTATAGAGGATCAGCTGAGATTACTGGTAGAAAACGACTCAATACCTGAAGAGATACCACTGAAGAAGAAATCATTATAGAAAAACATTTTGAGTCGAATGTAGAAAAAGACCCAGACGGCAGATACATAGAAAGAATTCTCTTTAAGGATATTCAAGCCGAACTAGGGGAATCCAAGAAGAAAGCCGCTGCCAGACTGATATAATATAAGTGTTCAAACAATTATATCACCAATTCATGCAAGAACATATAAATTTGAGGAACATGGAACCAGTACAGGAAAGACCAGAAGGTGGTAAATCAATCAATATCTATTATATCATTATCTGGAACCCGCTTCTTTTCAGCCTCCGTAGGCGGTTCATCATCAGATCTCTGCCTTTTCGGCTGTGAGATCACAACGGAACCCTCCTGATTTGGCTCAGTGAAACGTCTTGCCCACGCAAGCGTATCCTTGTCTCTATCCGTTCTCTGCTCCAACGAAATGTTGCAGATCTTAGAGATCATGCGCCAGGCTCTCTTCCTGGTCTGATAGTTTGACACTGATGGAGGGCCAGCATTCGTGCTTTTGCCCTTTGGTTTCAAGGGGCTCATTTAGATTCCGGTTTTTTAAGAGCACCGGTCTCTTTTTGATTTCTATTTGGATCTTCCATAATAGGTCCCACAAGTAGCGGAGAAAGGAGGCCCACCTGTACAGAGATCCGCAATACACAGGTAAGGCTACATGACCCGGCGCCAAGCATCCAGATACACCGTTAGAGACTGGGCTAGTTTTTAGACTGGGCCCCCAGCCTGGCCGTTTATCAGTACGGTACGATTAACACCTCAACCCGGCCCAGTTGTTTAGCACCGTGTTTTCGCCTAGTACACCACATGGTTGCCTGATAGTCACCACGGGGAAGTAACACGCACACTTGTGGAAGCTGCAAGATACGGAGCTGGCAACAAGTACCAACTTGATTCCCCCAGGCAGCTTCTCACCAGACCTATAAAATAACTTTTATGTTGGATCGGAAACAAATATTTGTTCTCTTTAAATAAACAGATAATTGAAAAATCTAAAAGTTGATTTCCAATTCGAAGAAAAATTGTGTGAAACTTATTTTTAAAAGCTTAATTTTTCAAGAAATATCTTTTATGTTAGATCAGAATCACATAAAATATTTACACTCGTTTTTTATTATAGAAATACATGATTACAAATACCTAGACTTTTAGGACAATTGTAAAACCTTTCTTAAAAAGTATATATTATCATAAGTAACAAGTTCAACGACAATTTAAAAGTTTTTTTTTTAAGAAAGCTCAACTTTTCATGAAATGAGATTTTTGTCATCAAATAAAATATTTACAATAAATATTCTCTAATTAAAGTCGTTGTTAGTTACAAATATCAACATTTTAATTTACAAGTGGTCAAATTTTTCATCAAAAAGCTATTAATAAAATAATTTTAATGTTAAATCAATTAAAATATTTACACTTGTCGTTTAAAAGGACCAAATAATTTACAAATATCAAAAATGTAATTTCCAATTGTGAAAGTTATTTGCCAAAAGCTCAATTTTTCATAATAGAATTTTTATGTCGGATCAGAATCTATAAAAATGCTTTATTCAACTCTGTTCAATTATTTTGGTCTACATATATCGGAAAGTTATAACCGATATTGATTTGAAGTTTGAACCATTGAAGTTACTTTATACTAGGCGAAAAACAAGGTAGAAGAAAACGAATTTTGAATTGGGGCCTATTATGTTGATATGTAAGATCACCTTTGCCACCTTTGCTCGCATAAAAATCCCTATTGAATGATGTATTATACGTTACTTAAGAAAGATAGAACTTAAAAATTAATCTCGATAAAAGGGACCTATACATTTTATAAAAAATTTTGAAAGTGCTAGAATTAGTGCTAAAAAGATTTATATAGTGCCAAATTGCACTTGGGTGCAAAACTGGTTTTATTATTGAATTTTGACGTTTTATTTGATTCCGTGTCACCGATAATTTTTATTGTTGTTATAATGTATATTGTTTTAATAATATTTCGTGTAGCTATTTAAGTTGATTATAGAATTATGTAATATTATAATAAAATTAGATTTTTATTTAATATAATTATTAAATAATGTCAATTAAAATAAATGTTTTTCAGTAGGTGAATTTGTGAATTTCCGAAATAATCTGTAGTAGAGATAATAACCAGTCATAGAGATGAGAATCGTTTTATCCGACGGTACACCGATCTACCAGAAACGGATAGTTCCCATGGTGGGGATCAAAATGTTCGACGGTGCTACCAATGTTCCGGAAGGAGGGTTAAATATAGTTGTAAGTATATCACCACACAGTTTGTATATTTATTACGAACCGTTATAAATAAATATACAAAAAAACTTAGACCGAACCTTTACAAACCCCAAGCAACTCCACCATATCGTTTGGCCGGAAGATTTTGATGTAAGTATTTTATATTATAATTTTTAAAATTGGTTAAAACACATTAAAATTAATTTTTGCATTGCAAGATATAATTTCGCCAAGCGTGCCATCGTTTTTTCAACAAATGAACACGACAACTGAAACTGGAATATGCTTATGAGCAATTATTACATCAACACCAAATAGTAGACCCACAACATTCCACCGACCCACACCGCCAGCCGGTCCTCGAAATTCAAATACAGCTGGTCCTCGACGGGCAGCCTATCTGAGGATTGTAGTAGATAAATCAATGCAAAATCAGGAACTCACTATAGAGCTGTTAAATTAAATTTTGTTAACGACAATAGGAAAAAATAATGCCTTATTGGAAAACATAGATAAAGGGATAAATCGCAAATAATTTAGTTCTTATTTTTAATGTTATGAATTATTTATTTTATTTTTAGTTAATTTAATAAAAAGTGTTTTCTTAATTTTGACAAATTCTACTCGTTAACCAGTTTCGGATACGGACACCCTTTTGCCGAGTTGTTTCATTCTCCGCATCTTCAATGACAGAATCAATTAAATTTTGGCGTTCTCTGTTAATGATTTGGGGAATTTCCTCTTTTTTAGCCTCAGCTGGTCGTACCGATACCATTTGATTATGTAAAATGCAGCAGGCGTTAATTATATGCCCTAAAATTGTTGGATCGTACCACAACCCCCTTTCTTCTAATAAACATCTGAAATTACAAAATAATAGCCTGGTTTATTTTCATGCATTAAAAATATTTTTTAAATGTTAAAATTCCTAAATCGGACTTTTAATAGCCCAATACAGTATACAGCGTTCCATACCATTCCTTGCACTTTCGTGTTTTTTATTAAAATTTATTTGTGTTTTAACTTTAAGTCATTTGACTGCGGGAACGGAGTAATAAGACACGGTGTTAATGCGTATCCCGAATCACCTAAAACGATTAAAATGAAAATATTGTATACGTACCTGGCATTTACGTTACTTATTTATAGTTAAGCATCGCATATCTATTATAAAATTCAATATTAACATTGCTGTAAGAACCAATTTTATTAAGACAGATAAATAACAAATTTACTTACTATTTGCACATTCACCGAATCCTTTCCGGTTCATATACATATTCTCAATGGATTTAAAATTTCTATATTAAAAAATATGGAAGTTATAAATAGATTGGTCATTACTATTAGAGGGGTTGTATGCGATCAGGGTACGTACAACGGAAATACTTTAAAGTTGCTTTGGGCCTAAACAAATGATCCCTTTTTTATTGTTAATAATCAAAAGATATTTGCACTTTGCGATATTTCACACCTGTTTAAATCAATTCGAAATACAATGTTAGAGTACGATATAATTACGTATAATTGGGTACACAAATTCTAAGCCATAGCTGCGCCAATGGAATAAGAATATTTGATGCCTTAAATAGTATAATCCAATTCAACCCGAATAAAGCAAACTCTGGACTGTCTTTGCAACTTGGAAATTAAAGAAAATACCAATGCAGATAAAGGTCTCATTCATGTAATGTCGTATATCCTAAAAGGATGGCCACAAACGGAAAAAGAAATCCCACAAGATATTAAACATTTTGTTAACTTCAAGGATGAACTTGCAGCATATGAAGGCGATAATTTAATTAATTATCAAAAGCTACAAAATAGTAGTGCCAAATCTACAGATAGGTAAAATAATAGAGATTGCGCATACGGGTCACTTAGGTACTTAATTACAAGTACCTTAAAAATGATAACTGAACTATTCTACTGGAAAACCCTAACCAACGACGTGAGTACGCTCAAAAATGCTCAATATGCCAAAATAGACAAAGGAGGACTGTAAACGAACCAATATTAAGTAAGCAAACCCCGGAATATCCATGGTAAAGAGTTGCAACAGGTATATTTACATTTGGATCTTAAGAGTATCTAGTGATAGTATATAGCTACTCAGCCTAAAGACGTCACTACATCCGGAGACGTAATAAAAACTTTAAAGAAATCGTTCGCTACACATGAAACACCTGAAGTAGAAGAAAGTGACAACGGTTGAATTTACACATGAAACATTGACTCCATACTTTCCAAAAGGAAACGGGCTAGCGGAACGACCAGTGCAGACTATGAAATCGCTACTAAGAAAATGTAGTAAAGATAAGACTGAAATTTATAAAGCATTACAGAATTTAAGAAACACACCAATAAATAATCAGTTGGGGTCACCAAATCAAAGGTTGCTAAGCAGAGTCACACGAACGAATTTACCAATTAAAAAACATTTGCTGAAGCCCAGAATGAAAATGTAACGGAAAATTTAGAACGGTTAAGAAAGAAGCAATAATTGGACACCGGCAGAAGACCGAAAGAACACCAGAATTAAAAATTAACGATAAAATCAGAATGCAGACAGGTCACAGAGAATAAATCTCTAATAAAAGAGATGATGAGCAAACACTACATAGAAACAGACATTACTTAGCTAGGACTTCAGCGCATATTTCACCGAAAACGGAAGGTATATCACACGTTCCCTACAAAACAAACACTAGTAATACAAGACAAGCTAGGACGGAAATTAACGATAGCAGTCAGTGGTACTAGAGAACCGACGACACGATCAGAAAGAGTAATAGAATTATTGAAAGAGTACGGTGTCCAGCGTATTAGAACACCCAAACATTCATCACAAGCTAGCATGTCAGAGTATTTGCTCTTCGAAATAGTATTCATCAAGGTACTAAGCTATCACCATTATTTATCATAAATGGTCAACATCATGCGGGGCACCGCTCACAATACAAATAAATTCCCATACTTCATAGTTTAGTAGGAAATGAGGGCGGAATCTCTAATGCTGATAGACAAACCCAAGCTCAAAATAAAATTCTTCGCCATTTAAATATACCTGCAGAAAAACAAGAAAACTTATAATCTTCGTAGTCGGGCGAGATAATTTAAGATTGTTCAAAAGGTGTTCGCTAGAATTTTCGTGTACAGCGATGCAACGATAAATGTCTCAGCCAGATTTGCACCAAAATTTCAAAAGGCATATATTTTAACTCCAGTTGGAAATGTAACATATGAGATAGGAAACGATTGGGGTCAGTTTTATTCAATTATCATGTTAAAGAACTATTCGATCGTTTCATTAGTTTATTTTACTTGCGATAATTGCCCGACCCGTATGATATATTTCTCAGATGGGTCGTCTCCACGATTGTAAGGCCCCCATGGATGGTGTTGACAGCATTAGAAATTTCCCTAATTAGCGAGAATAATTTTTTTTAAAACCAATAAATTTTCGACGCGTTCATTGTGGTTTAGTTGATAGTGGTTTATCTTTTGTTTCCGAGGGCTATACAAGTCTTAGTAGAAGGGAGAAAGACAAAGAGCAGGGCCCTTATTATGAAATTTTTCGATTTCGGATTTTTTCGATATCTAAAAAATTCGATCCGCCGCTGATTTGCATTATTATGAAACTTGTTATCTAATTTTTCCGAAATCGAATTTGCACAACAAATCACAACAACGTTTGACAACAGATGTTTTTCATTTTCCGACGGGTTAGTATTATACGTAAATATATTTAAAATATTCGTGTTTAAATGGCCAGTATTGGTTTTTTTTGCCCGTTCGAGTGATGAGGATTCTCAAGATGAAGTGACGCCGATGACCATAAGAAAGCGTTTGCGCACGGGGTCAAACCCGTTTGATATGACGAACGAAAGGTAATTTTAAATTGAATTTAGTTGTTCATGTTACAATTTATAATGTATGTATATTCATGTCTATTTCTTTAGATTTATAAAATTATTTCGAGTGTCGAAGGACTGTTATAAATTACTTCTTCACCAAGCAACGCCCCATTTCACGGCAAGAAAAAACATCGATGCTATACCTCCAATTTTAAAGCACGCAACTACGCTACGATTTTTGGCTGATGGGTCCTACCCACGTGGTGTAGGCCAAGATTTTTTAATAGGAATGGCTCAACCAACAGTTTCAATAGTAATCGCTGAGACCTTAAAAATATTGGAGTCAAAAATTTGTAAATGCTACATTAATTTTAAAATGTCAGAGGAAGAAAAAGCCAAATCAAAAAACTTTTTCCTCATTAAACAGGATTTCCGGGTGTTATTGGGTCTGTGGATGGTACACACATCAACATTATAAGACCAAACAAAAATCAAACTGGTTGGCATTGGTAGTCCTGAATAATAAATTCTCATGAAAATAATTTATTAAAACAATTTAATTTTTAGTTTAATTTTATAAATTGCAAACATACATATGTTTAAATATATACATAAATATATTTATAATAAAATTTACATTGTAAATGTTTTTATTTCACGATAACATTAACTAAACAAGGTTCGAATTTTAAATTCGCCAACTAAATAGCAGTCGAATTTTGATTTGTACATTCGGAGAAATTCGATTTGATTTTTTTTTTTTTTTCATAATATAGTGAATTTTTTCGATAACATGTACGTTCGGAAAAATACGCGTCGAATTTTTTTTTTTTAGTTTCATAATGGGGCGAATTTTTTAGATATCGAAAAAATCCGATATCGAAAAATTTCATAATAAGGGCCCAGAGTAAAATATATTTTGGGAGAGTTTGTCTTAAATAGTAAACATTTTATGAGAACGTAATTGAAGTAAGTATTCGGTAGTAGGAAAATTGTTTGCAGCTTTCTTTTCTTAAAGGTCAGTAACATCGATCTAAAAATTAGTGTCCACTCTAAACAACCCCCCCAGAGGCAGTCAGTGAAAGCGAGAGTGTTCGTGACAAAAAAGAAACTAGATCGAAATTCTAAAAAGTTCTAAGTTCTAAAAAATATTAATTTAAGAAATTTGAAAATTTAGAAGTAAGTACGCTGATAGAGTTAACGAACGATATCACGTTTAAGATAATTATTAAAAATTATTTTATTAAACTTCCAATAAAATGATGATTTTATAGAATATAATATACAACAAATAATAAAAAAAGTTCATTTTATACAACTATGTGATATTTAATATTCGACTCGATTCTAACTGCAGAGCACACTCTTCCACCTTCAGTCGGTTGGTGTTTATTTCATTCGCCTCTCGCATCAATGAAATGATAGTTGCATGGAATTTCTCCTGCTTCCGTCCCTGCTCCTTTAGCTCTTCAATCAATTTTGTTGTCTGAGCTCCATCCCCTGCTGTTTCTGATTTTTCTAAAACTTGTGCTGCCGCTCTGGACACAGAAATATTCCCTTCGCAACATTCGTGGCCAACTTCAAATCCAGCCATTACCACAGCCGCCTCCATAACACAGCCGGGTTGGAGCAAAGCCTCTTTATTATGTTGATCTCTCAAGATTCTGATGACACAAGCCTGCAATCACTCCAGCACGGGAAGTATGAATGGTTACAATTAAACTAAAATGTGTATTGACGAATGATAATATTTTCGAGCACCGATTTATTACGATTTCAAAATTGTATTTTCCGTTTGACAAGTAACAATTGGAATTTCGGAAAACCTGTTTACTGACCAACAATTTATTTATATCAATTGTATCACCTACTGAGTTTTTGGTAAATAATATTTTACTAGAGTCCATTTTTTGTAGTAGTTATTGGACTTGAATTTCCACAACATAAAGATAGGTGAATAGTTTTAAATTAATTTATTAAATTTGTGTTCCTTATTAAAATCCGTAGATCGAATTGAATTTTAATTCGGAAAACAATTTGATTTGAGCGATCTAACATACAAGTTTCGGATTTGTCAGATCACAAATTGAATGTAGTTTATTATCATATTCGCGATTTGTATACTTCATATCAGCGATTTGAATTACGCTGAGGTAGGGAAACTACAACAATCTGAGAAATTGGTATATTTTTGTAAAGTTGAAACATTAAGAATAGCAAAAAAATTGCCCAGACCAACTAGAAATGCATCTACTGTAAATGTTATAATTCGTTTCATCCGAATCATAAATTATTAGTGACAATATTTTGTACTGACGTAAGAATCTAGACCCTGTTCAGACAAAATCCACCGCCAGACCAATACAAATCGTCTTTAGGCGGTTTAAAAATATTTCTGAAATATACTTAAATCAATTTAAATATCTTGCTTTTGCACCTTTCTTCAGGTAGTCGCAGCAGTTGCATATTTTCAGGTTTGCATATGGCATATTGTAATACACCAAAGTTTTTTATTTACTACAGTTTTACTGATTACAGCAAATATTCAGGTTTTTTATTTTTTACACAAAAGATTATTAAAAGTTTAATTTAATTACAATTAATGAAATAGTTAGTTACTATTGCTATTATCGTTAAATTTATCTATATACATACGAGTATATTATGCTATATACCAATTCGAATGAACAAATTAATTCAATTAGCATAATGATACAGTAGTGTGGTAAGTATAATGTAAAATTTACATCAATTAGAAACTTTGTTTTTATTATTTTCCAAATTATAAACTTTTCGTTTACTCTAACATGAAGTTTTCCCATTTAAAAATTCACAAACTTTTTATAGATTCTACATTTATATGCACAACAGTTTTAATATTTCTCTTAATGCACTTTGCTTGTACATATTTTGTAGACTCATAAAATTCGGTCAAACAACTCTTTAGCCGTATACTTTTATGGGTATAACAGCACATACACAAGTTTATAAAATAAAATCGATTTCTTGAATTTAATGGGTTAACCAAAAGTAAATTTGTTGCTATTTCTATAATTAAATGAAACTTGAAACAAAACAAATAATATTAAATTGAGGTTTTCTTTGGTAAGCTTTCATCTTATTAGTTTTTAGTATTATTGAGTTATACGACAGAAATATTGAGTCTTTGGTGTCAATTTAAATTGAATGGAGGATAATACTAACTAATTTAATGATTGAATATGCGCCACATGCATGTTAAAATATAAATATTCAACAAATACAAATAGAGCACAATTGACCTTAAAATTAAAGCTATGCCCTCGTACGATCGTTGTAATATTATATTTACTTCAAACTGTCAATATATTATAGCCAGTGTGAAGTTTTTAATAAATACATTACAAAACATGTTAGTATGCACTTACATTTTTTTAAAATAATAATTACCAATTTAAGATTAAAATCTTTACATTTATTTTAGAAATTATTTAAAACAAAAGCAAAGGTGGAATTTGAGCAAAATTTCATCACATTTTTCACGCAAGTAGAAATCAATTAGGTCCAGAATGTAGAAAAAAATATTATAAAAATTTTGATGCACAGAGAAAAATGATACTTGTTATTAAACACTATTTCGATTAAAATAAAGAAAATTGACCAGTTAATTTTGCGCAAAGAATTTAGAGGCTTTATTGTAAAGAATCCAAATATTTTATTATTAAATTATATAATTTAAATAATTTTATCTTTAAAATAACAAATAAATGTACTTTGTTTTAAGGTTAATGATGCCCTTTTGATCTAAATTATACAAACCTTAAATTTAAATGATTTAAAACTTTAATTTATACTCAAATAATAAAGAATATTAATCTTTGTAACCAACGACGAGCATAAGATTTGATTTAAAGAATTAACCCGTTTAAAACAAAAGGCTCAGAATTTTTTAATTTTAGAACTTTATAATAAACATTTAGATTCTTTGATTTAGATTTTTTTATAGTTGGGTGGAACACACTCCAGCATTGAATGCCACAAACGGGCCCACGATGAAATACCTGGACAAACACACATACTTACACATTAAAAACACCTAGTGATTTTTTGGGCACCAACGAAAACCAAAGCCTTATACTTACTTATTTTGTATAAAATATCTTTTTTTGTAAGAGTAATTACAAATGATTTTAGTTATTATCACTTATTTGTTCCTTAATAAACACGATACGTACATATTGAAAATTAAATTTATTTAAAAATAATAATTTACATTTATATACTGTTTTACAATAATAAAGAATGTATAGATAATACATTATGTAAATTTTGTTATGTACGTTTGATATACATATGTATACATACATTTATATATTTTTTTAATCCAAGATACACTTAATTAAAAATTTGAAAAAATATTTCTCATTGCAATATTCAAAAAAAAATTTAAAAATATTAATGAAATGCCTTCATTCTTACTACTACATGACCATCTTTAATGACCATCTTTACTACTACATGACCACCTTCTTTTGTATGAGTACTGTTCACTGAATTGTTGAATATATTTTTTCGCACTTGGCTTTCCAAATTGATAAAAATATTCCTGAAAGAAGCACCATAGAGTCATCAATTGATTCAAAAGTATGTCCCACCAATACAATTCTGAGTTGAACTGAACATTTTGCTACCCTATACTTTTTTTGTAATTCATCTATTTTTGACTGTAATTCGTTAAGCTTACCAATTTTTAACATGAAATCTTGTTAAGCATCTGATACCGTTGTCTTAAACATCGGAAGATTTCTTTGCTGTTGAATTATTTCGTGCATAAAAAAACAGCAATAGCATCTCTCCCATCTATACATATAATAAAATATAATTAATTTAACCAAAATCAGAAGATGTCAGAATATTTACCTTGACTTAAATTGGCATTCTGCTTAAATATTTGAAATAATTCTATGCTTTTTGGCTTTTTGCGTCCTTTATTTCGTATTCATAATTGGTTTTAGATTTTTGTAGGATGTCCTGGATAAACAAAGTTGAAGTCTATATCAATCTAAGATGAGAATTGAGAAATGAATGTTATTGTATTTTTACAAAAAAATTACACATTGTAACTGAAAAAGGTACTAAAATTACACAATAATATATATAACATTAAATATCTACTACAGATATTCGTTATTACTAGAAATGAATTCTATAATAATTACCAGTTGATATCCGAAACTCGACTTATAAATAGGCTAATCTTGGATAAACGTTTGAATGTTTGCTCCATTCGATGTCCGGAATTTAGCGATTTTTCGGGATGACGTATTTTTCTATTTGTCTAGAATTAAATCGAATGGCTCCAAATAATTCTTCAACCAATTTTTGTTTTCATTATATTTTTCTAAATGCTTAAAATCGAATAAAATTTGATTGATATTGCCTTCGTCGCACGGGGATACGACACATTGATTTTCAAGTCCTGTGAATGTGCTGTCGTAATTTGTGTTTCCGTGTTATCAATACGAGTTTTTGTGAGATATTGCGTCCCAAAGCATAGGTTAGAATACCTGTCGTACAGTTTCCCCGATGGCTTTCTCTTTCCTTTTCTTGGAAGATAATAATCAGCCTATTACATACAATTATATAAGATAAAAAAAAACCAGTAGATATAATATGTATGTTTATTATAAAATATATATATATATATATATATATATATATATATATGTATATATATATATATATATATATATATATATATATATAATAATATATATATATATATATATATACATATATATATATATATATATATATATATATATAGATATATATATATATATATATATATATATATATATATATATATATATATATATATATATATATATATATAATTAAATATATAAAATTAATATATATAATTAAAATCACATTGGCTTACATTTGTTTCAATTGGTTAGGTCTTGAAGTTGAGCTTGGAGTCGGAAACTCGTTGTTGCTCAATCCATCGAACAGTACTGGAATTCACACTTTTTGTGGAAGATGATGGCAACGGAAGATTCTGTTAATTCAAAATTATTTTGTTAATATCATAATAAACAATACAAAAACCATCTGTGTAATTTAAAAAAAATGTATTGTTTGTATTCGATTAGTGCAGATAAATATTATAAGTTTAATATGTAAACTTTACAAAAAAATCAGTGTAAATTCATATTTTTGAGTTAAACAAATCCGAATAAAAACGAATACAAATTAAAATAATTAGATGTAAAATTAATAATCAAAGTTAGCAAAAATACTATAAATAAATAATCCTTACTATTTCATTTCACCATTTCTGTAAACACTCTCTGAACAAGATTTTTTGGCTCTGTAATAAATTTCTAAACAATTCGGCAACGTCGTCTAAATTCATCAGCTCTAATGTTTTTTTATTGTACTGCTAATTAGTAAGTAAAATTACGGTATATTGTGAGAGACTCCAATTTAAAATAATTGGTTGCATTTCAGAATTACCATGAGAAGCGGCATATGTTACGTACGTATTTTCTTCGATTGACGATTGCAAATGATTAATATATTGTATTGAATTTGGCTCCATTGCTGTCCAATACGAACTACAAATAAATACATTTAACACATTTTTCACTATATCACTTAAACTAGAAATATATGGTATACTTACTTTTCACAGGCTACCAATAATAAAAACTATGCACTTAAAATTTTAAATATAAATAAATAAAACATTTGCACAACTCACTTTTAATTACTTGTGTTCACTTTCCAATATTTTTCAATACTAAAAATGAATTGGTTATGCACAAAAGATTCATTTTACCGTTAGATTTCCAGAAATTTTAAAAATAAAGTTTTTAATTATTTATTCTAAAATCAAAAATACTTCGAAAAATACGATTGTTGAAAAAAATAGATGATCGTACTTTCTCGGCAATCAGGGAACAGTAATTTGCCGATAAATTAAAGAACATTTGTATTTTAAAGCAAAGAATCGAAAATATTTATTATTTGAGCAATCATTTTTAAAGTATACTTGATTTGATTTAAAGATTTTTGAACTTTGTTGTGTTGTTTAAAGTACTTTACATTTTATTTTAAACGAAAAGAACTTTGATATGAGTTTTTTGAATTTATTTAAAATAAAGATTTCAATTTCTTAAAAAAGAAGGTCATAAAACATTTAGAGTAAAAGGTTTTTTCTTTGAATATAAGAAAATTTCAATACTTTCAATTAAAACCCGGCTATTAATTAAATTAAAGTACTATATTTTTCTCCGTGTGGGTCGCATTTATCTTAGGTAGTAAACCTAAATAAAATAATAAATAACCAATAAAAACAATTATATTATAATATTATAATTATTATACTATACGTTGATTTTCCTCCTGAAAGAAATTTACAATTGTAACCTCGACCTGCAGCGTATAGTTCTCTCCCCTTTGGAGTGGTTAATCTTGACCCACAGAAAGTATATTTTGCATAAAAATTACCTCATATGGTAAAATCGTTCTTAAAAGTCGATTTTAATCGTTGCGGGGTTTGGACGTGAAATCGATAAAGTAACCGATAAAATAAAAATAAAATAGTCAAAAAGTGTAGTGATTGTAGTTTCTTTTTAATTATTTTATATACACTTCAGGCCAAAATTATTGGGCTGATGAGTGTTTTTTTTAAAAATAAGGTGGTACTCCAGACTGGCCTCTATGACTTCTGAGGAGGGCCATCTGGTGCATAACCACGGAACACCAAACTCGTTCCAAAGAAGACCAAACATAAGAAGATCACCAGAAAAAAGTAGCAACTCGTTAGTTCTAGGAGATATTAATATGACTTTATCTTCAGCAACAAATAATGTTGAAAGCGAGAAAGCACACTTCATAACCAATTAAAAAGCCTAGAAGAGGTGATCTCAAAGCTGAGTAATGAAATTACCCTATTAAAGAGAGAAAATGAAAACCTGAAAAGGATCATCGAATCAGGTAAGGAGAAAAAACAAGTCTGTAATGATTATTACACAGACGAAGAGGAACTCGGAAGAGAAATAGGAACCAGTTCCCAGTGGATACTAGGATCAAGAAACATAAAAAAACATAATACTCATGCTAACGTTTGGCAAAGATAATGATATTCGAGCAATTCAAAATATGAAAGTCAGAATAGAACCAGTGCAGAAAAAGTCTCTGCAGATAGTCCAATGCAAAAAATGTCAGGGCTTCAATAACACTCAGAGATACTGTGGACGTATAGCAGGATGCGGTTAATGTGCTGGTAACCACCTTACGAGCACGTGTACATTACATAGGAACTCAGCTCCAAAATGCATTAATTGCAAAGGTCAACATCCAGCTAATTACCGTGGCTGTGAGGTAGCTAAAGAGTTACAAAATATAGCTAGGGATCCTCCGACCAATCAACAGACAAAGCTGAGAAACCACTAGAAAACAAAAATAAATTTACAAACGCTCAGAATAGTAATTTGGAATGTGAATGGGCTGATCCAACACAACCCCAAACTGGAAATATTTCTATTTAAACAAAAAATTGATATTTGTTTAATCTCTGAAACCCATTTTACTAACTCCTCATATGCCAGAATACGTGGGTACAGATTTTACCATGCTATCCATCCATCAGAGAGAGCATGAGGCGGATCTGCCATTCTTATTAAAGAGAACATAAAACACAACGAAGAATTAAAAATTAAGTGAATCTATGCAAGTTACAACAGTCAAAACTCGCACAAAATACAAAGAAATAAATGTATCAGCAATATACTGTCCACCACGACATAATCTGAAAAGAGACGATTATGAAGAACTTTATTTCACCATATCATTGGTGGCGACTTCAATGCGAAACACGCATACTGGGGTTCCAGAGTTACTACACCAAAAGGGAGAGACTTGTGTGAAGCAGAAAAAAAATTAAAATGTGACTTTAAATCTGGTGGCTCACCAACTTAATGGCCAATTTAAACAAACCACCGGTTCTTATAAACTTTTATGTGACAAAAGGTATAACAGATAACTACATTCGTTTGGAAAATAATGAAGAGCTTACAACGGACCACTCTCCTGTTATTATGACGGTCAGTGAAACAATAATTGAAAAAGAAATCACAGCGAGACTGTCCAATAAGAATACCAATTGGAAAATTTTTGGAGAATTATTAGAACAAAACATCAATCTTCAAGCACCAATAAGGATCAATATACAAGTCGAAGAGGAAGTAGAAAGGCTGATAGAAAATATACAACAAGCTGCGTGGCAAAGCACATCTTTCAAATACGCAAATAACAACAACTGTAAAAACTGTCCACTTGAAGTTAGAGGGCTTGTGGTAAAGCAACGAAAAGCTCGAAAGTCTTGGCAAATAAATCGAACCAAGGAAAATAAAACCGTCCTTAATAACCTATGTAACAAGTTGAAATCTCTGATCAGAACAGTTAAGAATGAATCAATAAGTACATATTTGTCGTCATTTACTAGCCAAAAAATACCGAATATTCCTTATGGAAAGCAACGAAAGTACTTAAGAGACCAACAAATTCGACGGCACCAATTAGAAATGAGGATGGAAGCTGGGCTCGAAACGCTAAACAAAACGCTGACTTGTTTGCGAGACACCTATAGAAGAAACGTTTCAACCATTTCCCAGGCAAACCGCGGATGAAAATGTTAACCTACTGAAACGATCTGATGAGCTTCAAAAAAATAAAGAAAATACAAAGTGTATCTCTACAGGAGCTAAAAGAGGAAATTCAAAATTTAAACATGAAAAAATCTCCTGGGTACGACCGCATAACCGGACAAATCATTAAAGAATTACCAAATAAAGCGATACGTAAACTTCTCCACATAATCAACGCTGTGTTTACGCTGTGAATATTGTGTTTAGGCTAAGATACGTTCCAAGGCAATGGAAGGTGGCAGAGGACCTAATGGAATCATGATCTTAAAACCTAACAAACAATGTAACGGTAAAAAGTCCTTCAGACCGATATCCATACTCCCAACCATAGCCAAGATTTTTGAAAAATTGCTCCTGAAGAGAATGAAACCCATAATGGTTGACAGAAATCTCATTCCACTAGTTTGGACTCAGAGAAAACCACTCGACTATAGAACAAGTCCATAGAATCATAGATATAATAGAGCGAACACTAAAAACTAAAAAAAATATGTTCAAGCGTTTTCCTGGATAGCAAGCATTTGACCGAGTTTGGCACAGAGGATTGGAGTTCAAGCTCGAGCGAGACCTTCCCAAACAATACTATGAAACTCTGAAATCATACATAACCGATAGACACTTCCGTGTAAAATATGAAGACGAATACTCGGACCTAAAGAAAATTTCAGCTGGAATATCACAAGGTAGCGTTTTGGGCCCTGTCTTGTACCTCCTGTATACTCGGGAATACCACCAACGGAAGAAGCAACTATAGCAACATATGCTGATGATACTGCGTAATGTAGAAGAAGCTACTAACAAATTGCAAAAATCGATAAATTCAGTCAACAATTGGATGAAAAAATGGAGGATAAAACTGAATGAAACTAAATCTGTGCATGTGAACTTTACTAATAAAAATATTTCTAATAGAATCCCAATTATTCAACTCTAAACAAGTTCCCTATGCAGATACGGCGAAATATTTAGGTATGATGCTGGATGTCAAGTTGAGGTGGAAAGAACATGTCAAAAAGAAAAAGGAAGAGCTGATCATGAAGTATCATGATCAACTTTAGCCGTATACTTTTATGGGTATAACAGCACATACACAAGTTTATAAAATAAAATCGATTTCTTGAATTTAATGGGTTAACCAAATGTAAATTTGTTGCTACTTCTATAATTAAATGAAACTTGAAACAAAACAAATAATATTAAATTGAGGTTTTCTTTGGTAAGCTTTCATCTTATTAGTTTTACTTTTAGTATTATTGAGTTATAATACGACAATAATAATGAGTCTTTGGTGTCAATTTAAATTGAATGGAGGATAATACTAACTAATTTAATGATTGAATATGCGCCACATGCATGTTAAAATATAAATATTCAACAAATACAAATAGAGCACAATTGACCTTAAAATTAAAGCTATGCCCTCGTACGATCGTTGTAATATTATATTTACTTCAAACTGTCAATATATTATAGCCAGTGTGAAGTTTTTAATAAATACATTACAAAACATGTTAGTATGCACTTACATTTTTTTAAAATAATAATTACCAATTTAAGATTAAAATCTTTACATTTATTTTAGAAATTATTTAAAACAAAAGCAAAGGTGGAATTTGAGCAAAATTTCATCACATTTTTCACGCAAGTAGAAATCAATTAGGTCCAGAATGTAGAAAAAAATATTATAAAAATTTTGATGGGTCGCATTTATCTTAGGTAGTAAACCTAAATAAAATAATAAATAACCAATAAAAACAATTATATTATAATATTATAATTATTATACTATACGTTGATTTTCCTCCTGAAAGAAATTTACAATTGTAACCTCGACCTGCAGCGTATAGTTCTCTCCCCTTTGGAGTGGTTAATCTTGACCCACAGAAAGTATATTTTGCATAAAAATTACCTCATATGGTAAAATCGTTCTTAAAAGTCGATTTTAATCGTTGCGGGGTTTGGACGTGAAATCGATAAAGTAAGCGATAAAATAAAATTAAAATAGTCAAAAAGTGTAGTGATTGTAGTTTCTTTTTAATTATTTTATATACACTTCAGGCCAAAATTATTGGGCTGATGAGTGTTTTTTTTAAAAATAAGGTGGTACTCCAGACTGGCCTCTATGACTTCTGAGGAGGGCCATCTGGTGCATAACCACGGAACACCAAACTCGTTCCAAAGAAGACCAAACATAAGAAGATCACCAGAAAAAAGTAGCAACTCGTTAGTTCTAGGAGATATTAATATGACTTTATCTTCAGCAACAAATAATGTTGAAAGCGAGAAAGCACACTTCATAACCAATTAAAAAGCCTAGAAGAGGTGATCTCAAAGCTGAGTAATGAAATTACCCTATTAAAGAGAGAAAATGAAAACCTGAAAAGGATCATCGAATCAGGTAAGGAGAAAAAACAAGTCTGTAATGATTATTACACAGACGAAGAGGAACTCGGAAGAGAAATAGGAACCAGTTCCCAGTGGATACTAGGATCAAGAAACATAAAAAAAACATAATACTCATGCTAACGTTTGGCAAAGATAATGATATTCGAGCAATTCAAAATATGAAAGTCAGAATAGAACCAGTGCAGAAAAAGTCTCTGCAGATAGTCCAATGCAAAAAATGTCAGGGCTTCAATAACACTCAGAGATACTGTGGACGTATAGCAGGATGCGGTTAATGTGCTGGTAACCACCTTACGAGCACGTGTACATTACATAGGAACTCAGCTCCAAAATGCATTAATTGCAAAGGTCAACATCCAGCTAATTACCGTGGCTGTGAGGTAGCTAAAGAGTTACAAAATATAGCTAGGGATCCTCCGACCAATCAACAGACAAAGCTGAGAAACCACTAGAAAACAAAAATAAATTTACAAACGCTCAGAATAGTAATTTGGAATGTGAATGGGCTGATCCAACACAACCCCAAACTGGAAATATTTCTATTTAAACAAAAAATTGATATTTGTTTAATCTCTGAAACCCATTTTACTAACTCCTCATATGCCAGAATACGTGGGTACAGATTTTACCATGCTATCCATCCATCAGAGAGAGCATGAGGCGGATCTGCCATTCTTATTAAAGAGAACATAAAACACAACGAAGAATTAAAAATTAAGTGAATCTATGCAAGTTACAACAGTCAAAACTCGCACAAAATACAAAGAAATAAATGTATCAGCAATATACTGTCCACCACGACATAATCTGAAAAGAGACGATTATGAAGAACTTTATTTCACCATATCATTGGTGGCGACTTCAATGCGAAACACGCATACTGGGGTTCCAGAGTTACTACACCAAAAGGGAGAGACTTGTGTGAAGCAGAAAAAAAATTAAAATGTGACTTTAAATCTGGTGGCTCACCAACTTAATGGCCAATTTAAACAAACCACCGGTTCTTATAAACTTTTATGTGACAAAAGGTATAACAGATAACTACATTCGTTTGGAAAATAATGAAGAGCTTACAACGGACCACTCTCCTGTTATTATGACGGTCAGTGAAACAATAATTGAAAAAGAAATCACAGCGAGACTGTCCAATAAGAATACCAATTGGAAAATTTTTGGAGAATTATTAGAACAAAACATCAATCTTCAAGCACCAATAAGGATCAATATACAAGTCGAAGAGGAAGTAGAAAGGCTGATAGAAAATATACAACAAGCTGCGTGGCAAAGCACATCTTTCAAATACGCAAATAACAACAACTGTAAAAACTGTCCACTTGAAGTTAGAGGGCTTGTGGTAAAGCAACGAAAAGCTCGAAAGTCTTGGCAAATAAATCGAACCAAGGAAAATAAAACCGTCCTTAATAACCTATGTAACAAGTTGAAATCTCTGATCAGAACAGTTAAGAATGAATCAATAAGTACATATTTGTCGTCATTTACTAGCCATAAAATACCGAATATTCCTTATGGAAAGCAACGAAAGTACTTAAGAGACCAACAAATTCGACGGCACCAATTAGAAATGAGGATGGAAGCTGGGCTCGAAACGCTAAACAAAACGCTGACTTGTTTGCGAGACACCTATAGAAGAAACGTTTCAACCATTTCCCAGGCAAACCGCGGATGAAAATGTTAACCTACTGAAACGATCTGATGAGCTTCAAAAAAATAAAGAAAATACAAAGTGTATCTCTACAGGAGCTAAAAGAGGAAATTCAAAATTTAAACATGAAAAAATCTCCTGGGTACGACCGCATAACCGGACAAATCATTAAAGAATTACCAAATAAAGCGATACGTAAACTTCTCCACATAATCAACGCTGTGTTTACGCTGTGAATATTGTGTTTAGGCTAAGATACGTTCCAAGGCAATGGAAGGTGGCAGAGGACCTAATGGAATCATGATCTTAAAACCTAACAAACAATGTAACGGTAAAAAGTCCTTCAGACCGATATCCATACTCCCAACCATAGCCAAGATTTTTGAAAAATTGCTCCTGAAGAGAATGAAACTCATAATGGTTGACAGAAATCTCATTCCACTAGTTTGGACTCAGAGAAAACCACTCGACTATAGAACAAGTCCATAGAATCATAGATATAATAGAGCGAACACTAAAAACTAAAAAAATATGTTCAAGCGTTTTCCTGGATAGCAAGCATTTGACCGAGTTTGGCACAGAGGATTGGAGTTCAAGCTCGAGCGAGACCTTCCCAAACAATACTATGAAACTCTGAAATCATACATAACCGATAGACACTTCCGTGTAAAATATGAAGACGAATACTCGGACCTAAAGAAAATTTCAGCTGGAATATCACAAGGTAGCGTTTTGGGCCCTGTCTTGTACCTCCTGTATACTCGGGAATACCACCAACGGAAGAAGCAACTATAGCAACATATGCTGATGATACTGCGTAATGTAGAAGAAGCTACTAACAAATTGCAAAAATCGATAAATTCAGTCAACAATTGGATGAAAAAATGGAGGATAAAACTGAATGAAACTAAATCTGTGCATGTGAACTTTACTAATAAAAATATTTCTAATAGAATCCCAATTATTCAACTCTAAACAAGTTCCCTATGCAGATACGGCGAAATATTTAGGTATGATGCTGGATGTCAAGTTGAGGTGGAAAGAACATGTCAAAAAGAAAAAGGAAGAGCTGATCATGAAGTATCATGATCAACTTTAGCCGTATACTTTTATGGGTATAACAGCACATACACAAGTTTATAAAATAAAATCGATTTCTTGAATTTAATGGGTTAACCAAATGTAAATTTGTTGCTACTTCTATAATTAAATGAAACTTGAAACAAAACAAATAATATTAAATTGAGGTTTTCTTTGGTAAGCTTTCATCTTATTAGTTTTACTTTTAGTATTATTGAGTTATAATACGACAATAATAATGAGTCTTTGGTGTCAATTTAAATTGAATGGAGGATAATACTAACTAATTTAATGATTGAATATGCGCCACATGCATGTTAAAATATAAATATTCAACAAATACAAATAGAGCACAATTGACCTTAAAATTAAAGCTATGCCCTCGTACGATCGTTGTAATATTATATTTACTTCAAACTGTCAATATATTATAGCCAGTGTGAAGTTTATAATAAATACATAACAAAACATGTTAGTATGCACTTACATTTTTTTTAAATAATAATTACCAATTTAAGATTAAAATTTTTACATTTATTTTAGAAATTATTTAAAACAAAACCAAAGGTGGAATTTGAGCAAAATTTCATCACATTTTTCACGCAAGTAGAAATCAATTAGGTCCAGAATTTTCCTTGTGTCAGTAGACCAGTATAGTCCTATTCAGATCTTAAAAAAAAATTTTTTTTAATGATTCTGCGCAGCTTTCAGTGATGTAGAAAAAAAAATTATAAAAATTTTGATGGGTCGCATTTATCTTAGGTAGTAAACCTAAATAAAATAATAAATAACCAATAAAAAAAATTATATTATAATATTATAATTATTATACTATACGTTGATTTTCCTCCTGAAAGAAATTTACAATTGTAACCTCGACCTGCAGCGTATAGTTCTCTCCCCTTTGGAGTGGTTAATCTTGACCCTCAGAAAGTATATTTTGCATAAAAATTACCTCATATGGTAAAATCGTTCTTAAAAGTCGATTTTAATCGTTGCGGGGTTTGGACGTGAAATCGATAAAGTAACCGATAAAATAAAAATAAAATAGTCAAAAAGTGTAGTGATTGTAGTTTCTTTTTAATTATTTTATATACACTTCAGGCCAAAATTATTGGGCTGATGAGTGTTTTTTTTTAAATTAAGGTGGTACTCCAGACTGGCCTCTATGACTTCTGAGGAGGGCCATCTGGTGCATAACCACGGAACACCAAACTCGTTCCAAAGAAGACCAAACATAAGAAGATCACCAGAAAAAAGTAGCAACTCGTTAGTTCTAGGAGATATTAATATGACTTTATCTTCAGCAACAAATAATGTTGAAAGCGAAAAAGCACACTTCATAACCAATTAAAAAGCCTAGAAGAGGTGGTCTCAAAGCTGAGTAATGAAATTACCCTATTAAAGAGAGAAAATGAAGACCTGAAAAGTATCATCGAATCAGGTAAGGAGAAAAAACAAGTCTGTAATGATTATTACACAAACGAAGAGGAACTCGGAAGAGAAATACAGTCGATACTAGGATCAAGAAACATAAAAAAAACCGCCACATTAAACACGGCAGTTTCCGATGAAGAGGAAGTGGCAAGGGAATCTGATTGGGTCGTGAAAAAAACAAGCCCAGAAAGAAACGAAAAGCAGAATCACCGCCAAAATATGTTGAGCAGGGAAAGCAAACATCAAGTAAACCAACTACTCAGTGCAACGATGAAACTCCTAACACAGTGGAAAAAAACAGCCTCCAGCAATAAACATAGTTGGTATTAAAGACTACCCGGCTGCCAAGGCTCTGATGACCTCTATTAGGGACACGGATTTCAAGCTAGTACCACTAAATAATGATGTTTGGAAGGTAAATGTTCCAGACTCAAATACTTATAGAAATCTCTCTATTGAGCTTAATGCTGAGAAAGTTCAGTGGAATACATATGAGGACAAACAGAACATACCAATTAAGGTTATGTCCTAGAGGACTCCATCAAACATGCGAGAGTGAAGATATAATTGCCGAGCTGCAGAGTAAAGGATTAGACATTAAGGATACGTGTACATTAGATAGGAACTCAGCTCCAAAATGCATTAATTGCAAAGGTCAACATCCAGCTAATTACCGTGGGTGTGAGGTAGCTAAAGAGTTACAAAATATAAGAAATTGCGCTAGAAAGTCTGATCTAAACCGTAGAAACCCTGCTAGGGAACCCCCGACCAATCAACAGACAAATCGGGAATTATACAAATTACGAAGAAAACAATCAATATGCACAGGTGACCCAAGGTCAACAGGCAAAAGCGAAGGATAGCAACGACGGCCAAATTTTGATAGATGTTGAAACGACTAGAAAACAAAAATAAATTTACAAACGCTCAGAATAGTAATTTGGAATGCGAATGGGCTGTCGAATCCAACACATCCCCAAACTGGAAATATTTATATTTAAACAAAAAATTGATATTTGTCTAATCTCTGAAACCCATTTTACTAACTCCTCATATGCCCGAATACGTGGGTACAGATTTTACCATGCTATCCATCCATCAGAGAGAGCAAGAGGCGGATCTGCCATTTTTATTGAAGAGAACATAAAACACTACGGAGAATTAAAAATTGAAAGTGAATCTATCCAAGTTACAACAGTCAAAACTCGCACAAAGTACAAAGAAATAAATGTATCAGCAATGTACTGTCAACCACGACATAATCTGAAAAGAGACGATTATGAAGAACTTTTTAACACCATGGGAGGTTCTTCAATGCGAAAAACACACAATGGGCTACAGAGTTACTACACCAAAAGGGAGAGAGTTGTTTGAAGCAGGAAAAAAATTAAAATGTGACTTTCAATCTGGTGGCTCACCAACTTACTGGCCAACAGATTATAACAAAACACCGGATCTTAATAGACTTTTATGTGACAAAAGGTATATCAGATAACTATATTCGTTTGGAAAATAATGAAGAGCTTACATCGGACCACTCTCCTGTTATTATGACGGTCAGTGAAACAATAATTGAAGAAGAAATCACAGCGAGACTGTCCAATAAGAATACCAATTGGATATTTTTTCGAGAATTATTAGAACAAAACATCGATCTTCAAGCACCAATAAGGAGCATTATACAAGTCGAAGAGGAAGTAGAAAGGCTGATAGTAAACATACAACAAGCTGCGTGGCAAAGTACATCTTTCAAATACGCAAATAATAACAACTGTAAAAACTGTCCATTTGAAGTAAGAGAGCTTGTTGCAAAGAAACGAAAAGCTCGAAAGTCTTGGCAAATAAATCGATCCAAGGAAAATAAAACCGTCCTTAATAACCTATGTAACAAGTTGAAATCTCTGATCAGAACAGTTAAGAATGAATCAATAAGTACATATTTGTCGTCACTTACTGGCCCAAAAGATACCGAATATTCCTTATGGAAAGCAACGAAAGAACTTCAGAGACCAACAAATTCGACGGCACCAATTAGAAATGAGGATGGAAGCTGGGCTCGAAGCGCTAAACAAAAAGCTGACTTGTTTGGGAGACACCTAGAAGAAACGTTTCAACCATTACCCAGGCAAACCGCGGATGAAAATGTTAACCTACTGAAACGATCTGATAATCTTGAAATACAAAATGTATCTCTACAG
The DNA here is from genome assembly GCA_951394425.1 of Tipula unca. Taxonomy (NCBI): domain Eukaryota; kingdom Metazoa; phylum Arthropoda; class Insecta; order Diptera; family Tipulidae; genus Tipula; species Tipula unca. The sequence continues at coordinate 121,483,847 of OX596381.1, read as the reverse complement.
GAGCTAAAACAAGAAATTCAAAATTTAAACATGAAAAAATCTCCTGGGTACGACCTCATAACCGGACAAATCATTAAAGAATTACCAAATAAAGCGATACGTAAACTTCTCCACATAATCAACGCTGTGTTTAGACTAAGATACGTTCCAAGGCAATGGAAGGTGGCAGAGGTAATCATGATCTTAAAACCTAACAGACACTGTAACGATAAAAAGTCCTTCAGACCGATATCCATACTCCCAACCAATAGCCAAGATTTCTGAAAAATTGCTCCTGAAGAGAATGAAACCCATAATGGTTGACAGAAATCTCATTCCACCAGTTTGGACTCAGAGAAAACCACTCGACTATAGAACAAGTCCATAGAATCATAGATATAATAGAGCGAACACTAGAAACTAAAAAAATATGTTCAAGCGTTTTCCTGGATGTAGCGCAAGCATTTGACCGAGTTTGGCACAGAGGATTGGAGTTCAAGCTCAAGCGAGACCTTCCAAAACAATACTATGAAACTCTGAAATCATACATAACCGATAGACACTTCCGTGTAAAATATGAAGACGAATACTTGGACCTAAAGAAAATTTCAGCTGGAGTACCGTACCACAAGGTAGTGTTTTGGGTACTGTCTTGTACCTCCTGTATACTCGGGATATACCACCAATGGAACAAGCAAGTACAGCAACATATGCTGATGATACTGGGATTTTGGCAGTTGGGAACAATGTAGAAGAAGCTACTAACAAATTGCAAAAATCGACAAATTCAGTCAACAATTGGATGAAAAAATGGATGATAAAACTGAATGATACTAAATCTGTGCATGTGAACTTTACTAATAAAAATATTTCTAATAGAATCCCAATTATAATCAACTCTAAACAAGTTGCGTATGCAGAAACGGCGTAATATTTAGGTATGACGCTGGATGCCAAGTTGAGGTGGAAAGAACATGTCAAAAAGAAAACAGAACAGCTGAACATGAAGTGTAGGAAGATGTATTGGCTCTTAGGTAGACATTCTGAACTATCTATACACAATAAATTGCTTTTATACCGGCAAATACTGAAACCGGTATGGACCTATGGTATACAGCTTTGGGGCTGTACCAAGAAAACGAACATTAAGATGATACAGACGTTCCAAAACAAAGTACTTCGGAATATTGTAAATGCTCTGTGGTACATTAGAAATGAAGACCTCCACCGAGATTTAAAGATGGAATACATCGATGAAGTTATTACGTATCATGCTCCCAAGCATGATTCACGCCTCCTACAGCACGAAAACTTCGAGATATGTAATATGCGGGACAGACCGTTGGCAGTAAGTCGTTTTTAAAGAACCAAACCAATTCTAGTGAATGGAACATAAAATTGCTATTATAGGAAATATTTATATAAATAAATAATTTTAATTTCTGGGACTAGCCGTTGGGGTATTTCCCAACAACTGTTAATATAATTATGATAGAAAAGTTACTAGATGACTTAGAATAAATTCAGTTGTAATATTATTTAAATAAATAAAAAAAAATACAAAAAAATTAAGAGGTAAAGGCGGATATAATTTTGCACCATTGAGTCACGCAATTGGGATGCACTACGCGAATATTGTAGTCATGAAAATTATATTTAGTTTGTGAGTGGCGATCGCGGCGCCTCTTGTGTGACTTTAAAGCAGAAACAATATACAAAATGAAATTTCGTTTTTTTCTTCTTGTACTCTTTTCTATTTAGGGAAATATGGTAACCCTGTGTAAAAAGTTCTTATGAACTGCGTCAATAATTAATTCTGAAAAATTAAAATTAGTTTATTGTAGCTTCAATAGACCATTTCAAAAATTATGATTACACATATGTACATTTTCCATAATGGAATTGATGCTTTAGTTTTATTTTGCACACATTTACATTTATATTTCAAAAACATTATAATTATTGGTATTTTTAGAAAGAGCATCATCCCTCAAACCAGATATAGCAAAATCGCAAGATTATTGTTTACATTTATTTATTTACGTATATTTATACAGAACATAAAATTATGTAGTTTTTGGCAATAAATAAATCAAATTATAAAACTGAATTTTAAATATTGATCTGTTAGATAAATATAATAAAAATTAAATTTTCTAAAACATATTTTATTAATAGAGGGCAAAATAGAAAAACTTTTAGATTTCAGCGGATAAAATGAAATTAATTTCACTGATTTTGGGGGTGAGATATAGGCAACGCAAAAATAATGAAAACAAAATGTAAATTATTTATTTAAATATTTATTTTAGCGGAGCATGCTTATATACATAATTATATACAAGTACTGAACCTAGAAATTTAAATTAAAATAAAATTTTTATTTTAGTTCGACATTTTATTTCGCTGAAATATTTTGATTTTAAAAATATATTGAAGGTTTTTTTACGATAAATATAATTTTTTGTTACACTTAGAAAAAATTTTGGGGTGTTCTGCTGTTGCCAACACTCGATCATTTTATAAAAAGTATCTGTATTCAAAGCGGTATTTAACAATAAAAATTGGTCAAATGGACCGCATATAATATGTAACCATTACCAATATTATTTCCAATAAACACAAATTAATGTAAATAAAACAAAAAAAACTAAAACTTAAATTTTGCCTGTCACCTAAACAGTTTAGAGGACGGAAATTGTTATTTCAAGGGACATGAAACTTTTCAAATGACTATTGAATACAATTTCAACGATATTTATCACTTCTTTTGGCGATTGTCGTTCCAATGAACTATAGAAAAAAAACGACTTACTTTTGTGGTCACATGTATATGTGTATCTTAAAAATAAAATAATTTTTACAGTGAAAAATAATGAAAGTGCTGTAAATAACTGCAACCTTGTTTTGTTGCCATTTTTACCATCTATGCACAATACGATCCCAGGTATTTTCTGTTAGCAAAAAAATTACGTTTGGTTAGGGTGGTCGTCCTTGTTCTTACGGATGTGGGTCATCAGCCCAGCGATCCAACCATTTAATCGACTCCTACGACAAGCAAATGATACTGTGTGGTGGTATTCTTGGAAAATATGCTCGTGCAATTTAGGTTTATGAAGCATGTAAGTGCCCCACGACCATATAGAGAGCAGTACCTTAAAATAAATTATAAACCCAAGAATTATATATTCGCAGAATTGAAAGGAAGAAGCCATTCGTTAGCAAGCTTGCCCACAACTATAATAATGAAGGTGTTTTCGTGCGAGATTAGAATTCGGAAAGATGATCTGAGAGAAAATTAATCCCGATTATAAAGTGTAGTTAAATTTTAAGGGCCAATGTTCATTTTGAATAAAACACAAATTATTTAGGAAATTATTGTCAATTCTTGTATTGTCAATTCAATAATATGGTATGGTTCTATTATGTATGGCACAAAATATCGGCCAAATGGCCGCCGCGACCTCGGCGGCATACCTCCATCCGATGGTCCAAATTTTCGATGACGCTTAGGCATAATTGAGGTTCTATGCCGTTAACGTGTCAAATTATCTCATCCTTTAGCTCTTGAATTGTTGCTGGCTTATCGACGTACACCTTTTCTTTCAAATAACCCCAAAGAAAGAAGTCCAACGGTGTCAAATCACATGATGTTGGCGGCCAATTGACATCGCCACCACGTGAGATAACACGGCCATTGAATTTGTCGCGCAAAAGAGCCATTGTTTTGTTAGCTGTGTGGCAAGTGGCACCGTCCTGTTGAAACCACATATCGTCCACATCCATATCTTCCAATTCGGGCCATAAAAAGTTCGTTATCATCTCACGATAGCGAACACCATTCACAGTAACTGCCTGACCGGCCTCATTTTGGAAAAAATACGGCCCGATGATGCCGCCAGCCCATAAACCGCACCAAACAGTCACTCCTTGTGGGTGCATTGGTTTTTCGACAATCACTCTTGGATTATCATTCGCCCAAATCCGGCAATTCTGCTTATTGACGAATCCACTGAGGTGAAAATGTGTCTCTCCACTGAAGATGATTTTCTTCGAAAATTGATCATCCATTGTTGCCATTTCTTGCCACCATTCTGACCATTGACGACGTTGGAAATGGTCAAGAGGCTTTAGTTCTTGAGTCAATTGAACCTTATAAGCGTGTAAATGCAAGTCTTTATGCATAATGTTCATCAACGACGAGCGTGAGAGGTGCAATTGTTGGGCACGACGACGAGTTGAGGTGGACGGCTCTTCAGCCACACTATCGCGAACAGCAGCATTATTTTCTGCAGTACGAGCTGTACGAGCATGCACTGGTGTTTTAGAATCTCCTACAGACCCGGTTTGCTCAAATTTTTGAATGATTTTTCCGATTGTACGCACATTTGGACGATTAAATTGACCGAAAAAATCACGAAGTGCACGATATGCATTTTGATGTGAACGCCCATTTTCATAATATGCCTGAATAACTTTAAGGCGTTGCTCGATTGTGTACGCACGACCTGATTTGGTCAGGCGGTTGAATGCTTGGACGACGTTGTCGGATGGATTTTGCCACGAACCATCGCCCATCAGATATACTACCATACGACAAACCTACCTGATTTTATATCTGGGCCTAGATTCTGATCAAAAACACATGACAATTTTTTGTGACTTTGTACTAAAATTTTAACTGCTATAAAATGGCAAATGTTTTGTGAGTTCTATAATGCGATTTTCATGCGTGTGACTATATTTTGTTAATTTTTAATAATGATTAAGTTATTAATTTTAATTAGCTGGAATTGTGTACGCATCGGGCCTACATACGCGACAACTGCTCAAAAAGAGTTTATTGTCGGATTTCACGAGAACCATTAAAAACTGCCAAAAATCTATAATAATTTTAGAATACTACGGTTATAAAAAATTTACAAAATTCACAGATTCAGCAAAAACAAAATAAAGTAGGACTGAGAGAAGTTGCCTTTGGAAGAGAACCGACTTGGGGGAAAAATATTGGGAAGACTTGAAGACGTTCAATTTAGTTATACAATTAATAAAATTGAAAATAGTAGCTTCCTTATTTTCAGAGCTACAGTTAAAGAAAAAGTTGCAAAAATGAACACATGGATTTACCAAACGGTAATGGTGAACGTGATACCCTACCGAAGCTGTCGGAGCTAGATAGCAGAGTTATTAGTGGTATAATTCCGACAAGTAGACGGCGATCGAGAGATGAAAGAATTTGGATTGCGTGTAGGCATTATTTATATGTTTATATCTCCATTATTTTATTCTTGTTATTTCTTCGCAATATTTTATTCTTGTTATTTACTTTGATACAGAGACCAGCAACTATATTGTCTGATATAGTGCCAGCGCTGAGGAGAACGGAATCGAGAAGCCAGCAGTCTCCTCAAGCACCCCAAATGTCGATAAAACAAGGAAAAATTATTTTGATCGAGTAATTCAATTAAAAACAAAAAATATCTAAAAACTAATATCTAAAAATATCTAAAGTCACAATTAACGACCGTCGATCAAAATTGATACTGCGTCACCATTACACAATAAAAGCCATTTAAAACCAACAACTAATTAATTGATTCCGAAACTGAGTTTATGCCGTAAAAAACAAATGTTTGTTCAGAAAAAAATAGCAGGACAAATTTATGAAGGCCTTGTCGCTTTGGAGAGTAAATTGATGCTGCAAAAATAAACAACGACGAAAATAAAGTCGTTAGCTTCCCTTCAAAAAGTGGGTTCAGGAATGCTTCAAAAGAACGATAATCACCCGAATGATTTATTGGATTTAATTGCAGAAGCAGGTTCAAATAATCCAAAAATATAAAGATTTTCGGTGATTCCGTTTTATGCAGTAACCTTTGGTTATACACAATTGAAAATGTTAAAAGTTTTACATAACGAATTTAAAATTAAAGGAACCGATCTGATAGCATACTTCGACGATGGAACGGGTGGACTAGCAAGAGATTCAATATAATTCGAGCAGTTTTATATAATATTTCTCTATTACTGTATCCATAACAGTAAATCCAAGTGAGATCGATTTCGATTAAAGGAATCTTAAAACTACTAGTCGCAAGATGAAACAGTAGGAAAATGGTTTGGATCATATAGATTTGAAGTGATTAATCAGTTCAATATTTGGCTAGTTATTAATGTGGTGGTATCAGATTTTACCTTTGCACAGCTAAATGCTGCGTTAGATACATTTAATAGAATGGATATGGTACAATATTTGAACTATTCGTATAATTGTGCTGAGAAAGACTTTGTGTGGCTCATTTAATGAAAAATATGACTGCAAAAGAAATTGTTAAAAGAAATGTTAGCTGCGTTACATCTATAATAAAAGACTTTTCATTAGTAAAATATGTGTGGATGAATAATGGATATGTAATAAATGGTTCGATCATGTAGTATGGAATCCACTGAAAGAATTAATAACAATGATAGCTGAAAACGACTTGAATGTATCGATAATCAACAAATTATAATATCAGAAGCTGAGGAAATTTAAGTTCAACCAGCTGGAAATATTAATATAAGTTTATATTCGCAAAGTTCTTTTTATATAGAGTTCAAAAATATTTCTAATACAGTTACTGTAAACCAAAATGAAAGTGAATAATTGAACTTGAATAAATTTTATACCCCTACATTATAAATTCAATATTAACAATATACATGACACATTTCTTTTTAGGTCATGCGTTTTTATAAGAAACCTTTAACTAATTGCATCGTTGAAGAGTATTTTTCTCTAATTAAAAATAGATGTAACAAATCTCTTGACTTGGGAAGTTTACCAACCAAACGGAATATGACATTCCAAAAAAATTCCACACCAAAATATTACAACCGGCACCGGTAGTCATAACGCCAGAAAACTTTGTAGCTGACCTAGGTATGACAGTACAAGTTGTCGATGATTGGAAAAGAAAATTAACCAAATTATATGTTAAAAAAAGTAACTCCGAAACAATCATCGCACTTAAAATTAACAAACATTAAAACGTTCATTCCAAAGATGAAAATATAATAATCGAAATAATTGACTTACTGGCGATGATACACCAAAATCAGGCAGGCTAAATATAAACAAATTAGTAACGCCTAAACAATATTACTAAATGGTTTATAAAGCCTGATTTCCACTATGAAAAACTTACTGTAGAGTAAGAAAAACGTGAGATAAAAATATAAAATCGTCGAAGAATGAGAGCAACAAAAAATTTGCAGTACTGTATAAAAATTGAGCTACCTACCATAATTTACTAAAAAACATACCATAATTTACTAGAAAAAATATGAAATCAAACATATTTTTTCCAGTACTTTGAATACATCTACATATATTTTATGTGAGGATAGGAAATTTTTATCGCACACTGAGACACTTTACTATAAAAAAAAAAACCAATTTCACTCAAGTTCTTATAGTAAAATTTGACATTTCATATTTCATTTATTTGAAAATAAAAAATTTATTGTGCTGTGAAGTTTTTTTTACAAAAAAATTTTATAAATAAATAAATTAATAAAATAAAAATTTTAACGCAGAAAAATGAATAATTGTGGTAAGTTTATGCTTGCGTATGTTTCTATGTTTCAAAATAAAAAGACGGAACTTTGATTCAAATAAGATTTTCTTAATTTTTTTTTAATTTCGTAGTACTTAATGTTTTTTATAATTTTAGGAAAAAATAAAATAGTGGTGCAAGAGAATATTCGAGTCAATCTCGCTGAAATTGGAGACAGCAATACGTGCACGAGTGGTGGTGAATTGCAAAATGTTTTTGTAAATTATACTGACGAAGATGAACTATCACATCAGTACACCTACAGTGGCGAAGATGCCGAATGCGTTAGTTCTGAGGCACACACTCGTTCATCGTTTGTGCCATTCAAACCTGTGCCGCTATTAACTGGATTAGAACAGCGTGCCGGTATTTTATGTAATAATTTAATATTTTTATTAAAACTAAATAATAAATTTTATATTCTAGAATTAATTATTGATGCTGTTCGTTGCAGACCACAGTTGTGGAACATACACGATAAGAAATATCGTAACAAAGTAATTCGAGCACGTCTGTGGGAAGAGGTGACTGGAGAATCGAGTAAGTATAATTAAGATTTTTACAAATTTTTTATAAAAATTATTAACGTTTGTTTATTAATATAGATTTAAAAACCACCTCGGAAAATTGCCAAAAAGTGCGAAAGCATTGGGATACATTAAGGGCTACCTATAGACGGTCAAAAAATCGTACCCCGAGTGGTGCTGCTGGAGGCTATATTAAGCCGTACAAATACGCAAAGTTGCTGTCATTTTTAGATGATACAACGGAGCCAAGAAGGTAATGACATAGCTTTTGAAAGAACCTTATATTTATTTCATTTCCATGTTATTTCCATATTATAGATCTATCGACTTAGGTGACGACACTGAAAGCAGTGTTGAGATCAACTCCAGCAGCAGGCTTGATATGGATGAGGTTACACCAAGCAAAATTAAGAGTAAGTAAAATCAATATGAAAGAATTTTTAAGCAATGAGTTTAAAAAATTAAATATATAAAAATTAGTTTTATTAAAAATTAATCCAATTTAATTTATTACTTTTTAGAACGAAATTTACAAGCAGAAGCCATTGATCTCCAGCACCGCTACGTAAAGGTGCTCGAAAAAAATGTACATTCTACGAGCACCTCAACATCAACGGCTGCAGCAGTTACTCCCGATGCCATTGATTCGTTTTTACTTTCCATGAAACCGGATTTGGAGTCACTCCGGTTAAAATTCCGGTCTAAAGCACAGCAGAATTTGATGAGAGTGCTAAGCGAAACGATGGAGGAACAGGAGGAGAGTGACAGAAATGCTAACTTAAAATTAAATTAAAAAAGTATTTGTATGAATTTTATTTTTTTCCATATGTGCTTTTCCCCTAAATAAAAAAAATAAATAAATTAAATTAAAACAATATTTAATTTGTTGTATTTTTTATGAAATTTAAAAATTTTTTAAAAATTATATGCATGCATTTTATTTTTGAGTTTCCAAGAAAAAATTTAACAACATTTTTTAAAACGCTATTTTATTTGGCATAACTAGAATAGCACACTCAAGATCTTTTTTAACTCGCGAGGTTAAATATGGAACAATACCTAGCTTTGTAATTCTCCTCACTATAATTGGCAACTTCAAATTTTGCTCTCCTGCCATTCTACTTGTCCCTCTCCACAAAAGTATTCAGCAAATTGGTTCCGTACTTTTTTCGCCACAGTGGTTGAGTTTCGATTATTTGTTCTTAGAGGCAATAAATTGTTGTCAAAGTTGTTCCAAGAGCCTAAAATTTTGTATTTTTTATAGTTTAAAACCGTTTATAAAATATCTATGAATTAAAATATTTACCTGGAACAACAACCCCTCTTATTTCGTGGTTTAACAGATCAGGTGTGATATAATTACTGTTCCTCTGCCTCAACCAATTATGTAGACAGACACAAGATTGGATGATATCTTCCACTAAACTTAGATCTGCAATTATTGGTGCTTTAAAAATTCGCCATTTTGCACATAATATACCAAAACAATTTTCAATTATCCGACGAGCTCGACTAAGTCGATAATTGAAAATTTTTTGTTGTTTGGTATTGATAGTCGTATAAGGTTTCAACATATTTTCTGTTAAAGCAAAGGCGTCGTCGGCTACGAAAACATAAGGAACAGCTTTAAAATGATCTGTAACATTCCTTGGCTCCGGGATACTGGAAAATTATATAGACTATTATAATAATAATTTTAAGAATTTTATAGTCACAGGATACTTACGGAAGAGTTTTATCGTAGAACCGTTTTCCAAAACTGCTTTCCCTGAAAACTCCTCCATCACTCTGGCGACCAGCAGCACCAATATTGCACGTTATAAAATTATAATCGTGGTCACTAATCGCCATTAAAACTATCGAGGAATTTTTTTTATAATTGAAAAACTCGGAGCCGGAATTTTTTGGAGCCTAAAATAAAATATAAAATGTAAATATAATTTTAAAATACAACTTAGATATTTATGTTCTTTTACTTGAATGGTTACATGCTTTCCGTCGATTGCTCCAATGCAATTAGGAAAGTTCCATCTATCACGAAATCCAGATGCCACCGTTTCAAAATATTCTGCGGATATTTTAGGAAATACTTTTCCTTTTAAGACTGCTGTTATTGCCTTAGTAGTTTCAGTCACTATTCGGTGTACGCTGGTCGGTGAACATTTATATGCTATAGCCAAGCTGACTTGTGATTCACCAGTCGCAAGATATCTGTTACACAAATAATATCAGTTTCGTACATACGATTAAATTTATATAGTTTGATTTATTAATCAATTTACCTTAAAGTCACAGCCAACCTTAAATTAGGGCTTAACGGCTCTCTAATTACCGTTTCTTTCTGGATTAATGGCGCTACCATGGATAAAAGTTCCTCGAATTGCTCTAAATCCATCCGGGTATAACTATAAAATAACTGCGGGTCTATTTGCAGCTCTTTAAATATGGATGTAAAACCGCCACTTTTTTCCCGGTCCAAATAGTACGGTCGTACCCAATATTTTTTTTTCTTCTTTGAAGCGCCTGATTTGACTAGTTCATCGTTATCTGGTCGCATTTTCATTATATTTAATGGATCCAAATAATCAATCAACCTAATGTTTTGATTATCATGCATCTCCATTTTAAAATTTCCACAGTCAATTTTATATTTCACTTTCACTGCACAACAAATTTCTCAACAATCAATGAATTATTAAAAAGAGTGAAATTTATTGGTTATGTATTAAGAATCTGTCAAAATGTAACCATAAAAACCACCATAAAAAAAATAAAAATAAAAATGTCTGTCTTTGTCTCTCTAATAGCTACTTTGATTGTCTTGACTATTCTGTTTTATCTATAGTAAGAAATACTCTACAGTAGTTTTTCATAATGGAAATCAGGCTTTACTAGGCAATATCGCTGTTCGTACAAAAACTTGTGCATTTCATGCTTTTGTACAATGTCTACTGAATGTGTCGGATATTGATATTGTGGCTAAATATAGAAATTGAACCAATAAATTGTTGCATTGAAAGATAATAATTTAAAAAAGGCTTATGATCTGCGCTCTTTAATATTAAAAACAATTTGTGGTCTGGAAAAAATTAATTGCAAATCAAATATTACAGAGATTAGTAATTATTTTTGAAACGCGTCAGATCACAATAGTATCCGATCACATACCATATATGCTATTGGACCGATTCAATAAAATACATACCAATCGACATGATTCAATTCGATAAGCTTGGTATTACTAAGCTTCATGATTGTATAACAAAAGATATTGAATTATTTTGTAATTAATGTGAAAAACAGAAACGTAGTGAATGCGTTTCTACTAATAATTCCAAATCAGATGTAGAACCAGTAATAAATATACAAGTAATGAAAAACAAATTATGACTTATCATGAGTCCAACTAGTAAAAATGTGTATTTATCTCAAATGCCAAAATAAATTAGAATTTCATCGGTAATTAGTTATATTTTTTCGACGGAACACTATGTGGCATATTACAATCGAAATGGAAAGTAGATAAAATATGATGATTTACAGCATGTGGCAGTTAAAGTAACACATATCTCGAAACAAAGTATTCATCCACATTTATTACGATTTAATTGTTAATTGATGAATTGAACAAATTTTAATAAAGCTAATTTAAAGGTTTTTGAAATTTTGATGGTAAATTAGGAACTATTGTGGAGTTAAATTATATTTTAAACAAGCTAACAGCGAGCGGTACAGTCATAGCATAACATTTTACTGTAACAGGAATTATGCAGAATGCATTTCAAGAACTAAACACAAAAATTGCACCATTTTTTGTTCTGGAATCAAAATTTTTATCCGATTTGATCCAAAAACAATAAATATATTTTTTTGTGTTGATTTGAAATACAGATCAAATCAAACACCAACAAATGCGGTTATTATGCCCAATTCTACTAATTTATATTAACTTAAAAAATATAAATAAGTAGTTTATAATTAAAGAGCATAAGTTTCAATTATTTAATTATATATTAAGTATGTACAATAAATTGATGCAATCAACATTGAATCGTTATAAATTTTTTTAAAGTATTAGCATAGATAAATTAGTAAAGAGGAACAACTTCCTTACTAGCCTGTTACGCAAGAACTAAAATATATAATTTTTCAAAAAGCATGCTGTGAGATTCAACGAAAGGTCTATATATTTTATCCTCTATCTTTTTCCATGATCTCTATTTTTATCGATCATATAAACGCAAATGATGAAAAGAGATAAAGCATAAAAATTATTTACATACACAATATACATAGTGAGTATTATTACATACATACATAATTACATATTATCTACGCTATAGATTTTAATCTTTATCTAAACTAATTAGCAGTTTGTCTTAGCGTTGCCATCGTGACGTTAATATCGTCATTTTGACGTTTTCAGCTTAGAAATTCGATGGGACGTTTTCTCATTACTCGTAGTATAAAATATGACGATAAAAATTTTTTCTGAAGATTCTAAATAACTTGTTAGTAGGGCATACTTCAACAACATACTCTAGTACATTTTCCTTGTACGTTTCAACCACCCAAGTTCCAAGTATAACGAAATCCGACTTTTTTCGCATTTTTCGGACAAATTGATGAATTCCTCTCCGGCTTTTTTCATCAAATATGTCCGACTTATTGTAAGATTTACTATGAACGTTGTCGCAAATAGTTGGACAATGATGAAAAAAAGTTAGGTTATGTTTTCAACAAAATGTGGGCGGAGCCTTTATTATAGATTTAAGCGGCAGAAATTTAAATTTGAAAATGTAAATAAAAATTTTTTTAACGGTTTTAAATAAATATATTTAATTATTCAATATGAAAATAATAAAAAAATATTACTCTTCTTAAATTTAATTAATTCTTAGTACAATTAATTATAATCACGGGATTATTAGTTCACAGCCATTTGACGTCGAATTTAGTTGATTGTAATGTATGATGAGGAAGCTTTCTTTGTAACTCTAGCTTCATTCGCCTTTGTCTGGTCCGTTCCGACATCTCTGAATTTTAAGATACCTATATTTTTTAATATAATTTAATATCAATATAAATAAAAAAATTTGTTGAGGTAAAGCAATGGCACATAAATTTGGTTCATCTCAACAGCGGAAAAATTATTGTCGAGATAAAAAGTTCAGAGATATGTGTGGGAAATTATTGACATGTTGAGATTACTATTAGTTTTAAAGGTGCCAAAATATCTAATTTGCCCCAATATTGAGATAAACCAAATTTACTAACAAAACATAACCTTAATTTTGTTAGTAACCAACTTATTTAATCATAACAAAATATTTACCTTTCAATAAATGATTGAACAAAATGAAATGAACTAACTATATGAAAAAAATATTATTTACGTCCGAAATTTATATTTACACACAAAAAAAATATATTTATATACAATTAATTAATAACTATAGTATTATATACATAAAATTAATTTAAATTAAAAATAACATGGAAAATGCTCGAAAACAAAACATATACAATTTCACTGCAAAAAAGATAACCAACTGAAATGGCGTTTCTGACAGAAATAAAAAAAAAATACACCATCCCTGTATAGTGTTAAAATTTTGAAACCAACTTTCATCATTTCCCGATTTTTGCTACCAAAAACCGGAAAAAATTTCGTAATAGATTCAAGTTTTCAGTTTTGTTATACTTGGGGTTTTCGAAATTCTACTCCTTCGTTCATCAAATTAATTTAGTTTCAGTTCAGTGATTCAGTTTAGTACAAAACAAATACAAAGAAAGAACAGAAATTTTGGTTTTCCACCAAAAATAAATGTGTAAATAATTTTTTTTAAATTTGAAGCGTAATTTTCCAGTAATTTGTAAGTTATCATATTATGTAGAATTATTGGTTTTGTTGTGTTGCACTGTTGTTATTAATCTACTTTCAGTCGAATATTTCGTGAAAATTAGAGAAAGGAGCCATTACTAGAAAATTGGGTAAAAGCAAATTTGTCTTCCGATAGTAATATATTCCCAGTTGCGTGCAGCGTTTGCAACATAAAATTAAAAATTAAATCTGGTAAGTCAGATTTAATCGCACATGCAAATTCAGATGGTCATATTACATAATCAAGTGCAATTTTAATGCAACCAACGATTTCTAGCAAATTGCAAGAATGCATGAAATTAAAAGACCAAGTTATGAAAGCTGAATTGCAAATTGCAGCACAAGACCCGAAGATCGCAGAAAATATAAGCTGCCGCAGAACAAAAACAACTTGCTTGGTAAAAAACGTACTTGGCCACCATCAGTATGAAAAGGTATGCGCTGTACTTAGACAATATAAAGTTTCACTTTGTATCGATGAATCGACAGATGTCTCATCCACAAAAATATTAAGTTTAGTAGTTTGACTAAGTATAAATTTCCAAGTATATGATTATTTTTTTAATTTAATCGAAGTAGCTGAGACAGACGCCGTTACTTTGTATACTGAAATAGTTGAAGTTTTTATAAAAGAAAATATTAATTATAAAAAAAATTTAATCGGTTTTGCCGCCGATGGTGCCAATAACATGACGGGAAAAAATCACTCCGTGGCTGCTCTTTTGAAGAAAGATTGTGATAATTAGTGGTCATGAAATGTATTTGCCATTCATTTGCATTATGTTCTTCGTACGCATGCTTAAAACTTCCATCGACAATTGAAGCTATGACTCGAGATATTTATTGCTACGTTCAGAATAGCCCGAAACGGTCCGCACATTTAAAAGAAATAATTGTGCTGTTGGACGATAAGCCAAGGAAACTTTTACACCCTAGCCAAACTAGATAGTTGTCATTGGAAAATGTCGTAAACTGTCTGTTTACCTTATACGAACCATTAAAAATATATTTCATTTTCAGTTCCAAACGATAACATTGAAAGCGTGGAATCAATTCTAATAAAATTAAAAAATCCTATAAATGAACTGTATTTAAAGTTTTTAAAATATATGTTGCCCAAAGTAAACGAATTAAATAAACTATTCCAAAGTGAAAATCCGCAGATTCATATTATGTATGAAGAAATCACACGTCTAGTAATGACAATTTTTGATAATTTCTTAAAACCGCAGTGTATTAAATTAAAACAAATTGAACACATTGATTTTAAACATCCTCATAACCTTATTGAAGACGACAAGCTTTATTTAGGAGTAGATGTTCAAAGGTTTATTTTAACGACCAATATAAATTCGAATGAAATCAAAATATTCAAAAATCATTGCATTATATTTTATGTCGAATTATGTGAACAAATAATCAAAAGCTTCGATTTTAGAAATTCCATACTAAAAGATATAGCTTTGATTAATCCTCAGAAAATTATGCGGAAATAAATAAATTCACTCCTAAAATTTCCTAATTTAATCACTACAGAAAACCTCTAATTAATAGATTCAGAATTTCGTGAAATAAGAAACTGGAATTTTAAAAATTTATTTGGAAATTCACCAGACATAGTTGATTTGCAAGTTTTCTGGAAAACTATTGGTTTAATTACTCGCTAGGACAAATCAATAGCTTTTCCCCTTATAGGAAAATTTGTATATGAATTATTAAGTTTGCCTAATTCGTCAGCAAACGTTGAGAGGACTTTTTCACAGATCAACCTGAACAAAACCAAATCTCGGAATCGGTTAAGTGTTGATTCACTGAAAGGCATATTATTAACAAAAGGCTATTTAAAAACCAATGGTTATTCTTGTTTTAACCTACAAATAAACAGCGAATTAATGAAAAAATTTAAATCCAATGAATTATACAACAATAAACAAAGGGGCCAAGACTGAACGATCATTTTGATATTATGCTTTTTAATTTTTAAAAAAAAATTCCTATTGAAAGTGATATTAGATATATATAACTATATAAGTATGTATGTAGTAATTATATGATTTGTTTTTATTTTTTATATGTACAAAATGAAATTGAAATAAAGGGTGATTTTTTTGAGGTTAGGATTTTCATGCATTAGTATTTGACAGATCCCGCGGGATTTCAGACAAGGTGTCAAAGAGAAAGATGCTCAGTATGCTTTAACATTTCATAATGAATAGGCCGAACGATCTGCCACAACGTCGAATTTTCAGTGAATGGGCCCTAGAAAAGTTGGCAGAAAATCCGCTTTTTTATCGACAAATTTTGTTCAGCGATGAGGCTCATTTCTGGTTGAATGGCTACGTAAATAAGCAAAATTGCCGCATTTGGAGTGAAGAGCAACCAGAAGCAGTTCAAGAACTGCCCATGCATCCCGAAAAATGCACTGTTTGGTGTGGTTTGTACGCTGGTGGAATCATTGGACCGTATTTTTTCAAAGATGCTGTTGGACGCAACGTTACGGTGAATGGCGATCGCTATCGTTCGATGCTAACAAACTTTTTGTTGCCAAAAATGGAAGAACTGAACTTAGTTGACATGTGGTTTCAACAAGATGGCGCTACATGCCACACAGCTCGCGATTCTATGGCCATTTTGAGGGAAAACTTCGGAGAACAATTCATCTCAAGAAATGGCCCGGTAAGTTGGCCACCAAGATCATGCGATTTGACGCCTTTAGACTATTTTTTGTGGGGCTACGTCAAGTCTAAAGTCTACAGAAATAAGCCAGCAACTATTCCAGTTTTGGAAGACAACGTTTCCGAAGAAATTCGGGCTATTCCGGCCGAAATGCTCGAAAAAGTTGCCCAAAATTGGACTTTCCGAATGGACCACCTAAGACGCAGCCGTGGTCAACATTTAAATGAAATTATCTTCAAAAAGTAAATGTCATGGACCAATCTAACGTTTCAAATAAAGAACCGATGAGATTTTGCAAATTTTATGCGTTTTTTTTTAAAAAAAAGTTCTCAAGCTCTTAAAAAATCACCCTTTACAATACATATGTTTTGTTTTTGCGAAGTATCAATTTTTTAATCAAAAACCACCGTTTTCTACCGAATACTTTATTGTTTTCATGGTTTTCAATAAATGGCGTTTATGACGTTTTCATTCCTTGAAAAATTACGTTTTAGTTTATTTTTTTCTGGCAACACTGGCTTTGTCTCCAATTACACATTGGTTAAATCATATTCTGATATGTAACAGGTATATGATATGCTTCGATCTGCAATAAAGGTATATTCACCTACCTCATCATTGTCTATTATTTATATTCGGTTGATTATTCAATCAGAATTGTATTTATATGTGTGTGTGTGTGTGTTTGTTAATTTTTCATGCCAAAATAATATATTCTATCTGTCTATCTCCTTTTACATTATATTATAATGTGAAATAGATATAAGTATAAGTAGATTGATATTTTATATTTTAGACCAAAAATTTGTATATATGCATACACCACCACCATCACACAAACAACAACATCCTATGATTGAATTACCAATTTCGTTGGTGTTAAAACTGCAACAGTCTGAAGAACAACAGTGAAAAAAAAGTTAAGAAAGCTTAACACATTCGCGAACAACCACTGCAATTGCAGTATTTACAGATGGTGGCCAAAGTGATGATGATATTGAAGACAGTGAGGACATTAAAAATAGCGAATATGAAGGTCAAGATGGACGCGATCATATTGAAGATAGTGTCGATGAAGTTGAAGAGTTATGGATATCACATACCGGCGATATACCAAATTTTAATTTTGGCGAGTGTTCTGCAGGCTGCCAAATTATCGGAAATTCGCCAAGGGAAGTGTTTGATAGTTTTTGTGGTGATGTTACTGCTCAAGATTTTAGTTGACTCAACACATACTTACAAAAATAGACTATGCAGTGATCAACGCTCAACAAGATATTCACGCGCTGCGAAATTCAAACCAATCAATTTAACCGAAATGCTGAAATTCATCGGTCTTTGCCTTTTACAAGGCCAAATTAAACCACCGAAAATGCAACATTTATTTTCCAAGCATCCGTTGTATTATTATCCAGTTTTTCCAAGCACTATGTCGGGACGTCGCTTTGAACAAATTTTAAGATGATTCAATGTTACATCTAAGCAAAATAAGTTAATTTGTAAAGTTATTTACAGATCGATGCCAAGCATCTAACAGGCCAAGCAAGCACTTGTCACTGGATGAATCTTTGTTGTTGTTTTGCGGTCGCTTCATTTTAGGATGAACATCAAAAATAAAAAATCTAGATACGGCATAAAATTGTTTGAGCTGTGTGATCCAAATGGGTATGTTTTTAATCTGGAAATATATGACGGAAAACAAAATACAGATCCAACATGCTTGTTGAGATCAACAGTGCAACAAAATATCCCACAGTGGCAACAGGGTAAAATACACAAATAGACACATAATGTTGGCGAAATATGATTTAATTCATCATATATGTGTATAAAACAACAACAATATAAATATGATTTAATTCATTTGTATACAACAACAACAATATAGATGCAATTCAGCAATTCTATATCAGTGTAATTTTTTACTACAAAAATTACCGAATTGCAATTTATTTGTTGTTAGTGTAATTAGTATATAAGATTTTGTATATATACTGGAAAAATGAAATAATAAAATCAGAATAAATTCAACCTTAACAACGTGTTTACTCTCGCTTATTTAATAATAGCTTATTTAACCACCCCACCCGTGGTAATCTATTAAATAAATAATACAACGATTTATTCTCGCCTACTTAATAGCCCCACCCGTGGTAATCTATTAAGTAAACTCATAAATCGAAGCGAACTTAATTTTAGAATTAAGGCACTACGGAGATTTTACAATGCTCAAAAATTAATTCTTTGGTGTTAAGATTAATGGAGCCATACCTGGGAAAAAGTTATTATGGACAATTACTATAATAGTGTGTCTTTATGTAACGTATTATTATCTCATAAAACCCATACTTGTGGTACTCTACGAAGCAACCGAAAGGAAAACCCAAAGGAACTTATTACAAATTTTTTTTCAAACAATGAGCATATCTGGTTACGGAAAGGAAATATCTATGTCTCCAAATGGAAAGATAAGATGGATGTCCTCTGTATAAATACAGCATATCACCCAGCAATGGGTTTAGACACAAACAGTTACGGTAAAGAACGAAACAAACCTATCGAAGTCGAGGAATACAACTAAAATATATCCGGTGTTGATAGACTAGATCAATTGGTATCATACTATTTATGTCGTCGAAAAACTGTTCGGTGGTATAAAAAAGTTATCTTTCATATTCTTATTAATTCTTACTTTATTTATAAGATCTCTCCGTACATCAAGATCCATCTCCGTACATCAGGTTTTCCTGGATTTCCGGCAGGCCTACGACTCGATCAATCGAGAGAGTTTGTGGTCTGCCCTGGAATACCTAGGAATGCCAACAAAATTGGTACGACTGTGTAGGATGACAGTGACGCAGTCTCAATGCTGTGTTAAAGTTGAGAACAGGCTATCGACAATTTTTGCAGTTAACTCGGGTGTTCGGCAGGGAGATGCTCTGTCCCCGATACTCTTTAATCTCATGTTGGAGTACATCTTTCGTAAAACTGAAACACAATCAAGTGCTTGCATATGCAGATGACATATGCGTGATTGGACTGAATAACAACGGAGTGAAAGAAATACTTGATCCGCTTGTAGAGTTTTCAGCTTCTGTTGGACTCCAGATCAATGAGTCCAAAACGAAATACCTGATCTCTGGTTTTAGAGACAATGGCACACCAGATTTTAGTAGTGGCCACCACACGTTTGAGGGAGTGAGGAGGTTCAAATATTTGGGCTCTCTTATCACTCACGATAACAGTGTGGGTGAGGATATTAAAGTGCGGCTGGCAGCTGGCAGTCGTTCTTTGTATCCTCTAAGGCCACTGCTAAAATCTAAACACTTATCAAGTGCCGTGAAGCTGAAGCTTTACAAAGCGTTGATCAGGCCCGTTGTTATGTTTGGATGTGAAAGTTGGGCGCTGACGGAAGAAGAATCATGCGTGTGATTTACGGCCCTAAACGCGAAATAGATGGTACATACCGAGCTCTGTACAATTTCGAGATCAGAGATCTGATGAAGATCCCCGATATTGTACATGAAGTTAGATCTCAGCGAGTACGCTGGCTCGGTCACGTTCTGCGTGCTGATCCGGAACGAATTGTGCAGCGATCTCTGAAAGGAGAGCCACCATATGGTAGGCGCAGAGGTCGTTGCAGGCGACGATGGCTCCACGATGTAGAGAACGACTTGGCCTCTTCAGATTGTCTAAGACAGTATGAAGACCAAGCTCAGGATCGAAACCGTTGGAGCCAGATTGTTGATTCAGTAAGGGGCCAGTAATGGCCTTTAACACTGTTATTATTATTTATAAGATTTGTCTTAAACTTGGCACAATTTTCCAATTTAGTGCCGTCGTATTGGTTTTGTGTATTGTTGACAGAAAATACCATTTTTGGTCGCTCCTTACACGTTTCAATCGCTTTCATTAAATTAGTGTATTAATTCACTGGTGAGCCCTATAATTGAAAGCTCGTACGGACATTAAAAACATTTTAATAAATCTAACACAAAAACCGCATTAAAATTCATTAATTGGAACGAAAGATATGACTGTTCTAGTGCAAAAGTCTAGTTGGCAAATAAAATTCAAAATACAAGAGATAATGTGTCGTGGGGGAAAAAAAAGGAAAAAAAAATTTATTTTCCGATTTGGCTGGAGTCTCGAGATAAGACAGCATTTACCGTTGCTGGCCGCCCCTTATATCAGTTTGCGGTCATGCCATTCGACCTCTGCAACGCACCATATCCCATATCTGACCTAACGAACAAAAAATACTAAGTTTGTTTGGAACAAAAGAAGTCAGGCGGCCTTCGATAAATCAAAACTGGCCTTATCCACAGCCCCAGTGTTAACTCATCCCAACTTTAACAAACCGTTTTATATCCAATGCGATGCAAGCGGGTGTGGAAGCGTTCTATACCAGATAAGTGATGATGGTGATGAGCACCCCAAGTTTGGCTGTGGAGGTTACATACACAGATGAACTATACTATAATAAACCAAATTTAGTTTTCCGCTAATATGCCCTATTATAATAGTAATAAACACCGTTTAACTTTAAAACAAAGCTTTAGAAAATTTTAAAAACTGATTTAGAAAGCTGTATGAAATATTTGTTTTCCTTTGTAATTCAGCATTTACCTATAGAATTATGTAAATTATATTGCTACTAGATTTATATAATCTTTAAGTTACGGATCAATTATTCTATTTTAAAGCACATAGCTGTACAACATAATTACGAGTAGATATGTGCTCTACAGTAGTATATCACAACAATAACAATAAACAGCCATTATATTGTTTTAAAAAAGTATCTTCAATGTGATAAATTTACATATTATTGTTTATAAAATGTAAATCAATTTAACTACTATAACCATCTGTTGGTTTAAAATTGTGCTAAAACAACTTAAATAATATTTAAAAAAAACTTTACATTTGGTTTTCATGGATTTTTCATTTTTAATAAATTTGCTTATTTTTTTTACTTATTTTGGTGGCCCGCTTAATATAAAGTACCATAAAGATACCATTAAAGTATTCAATATAGCATTATCACGTTATAAGAGCAACAAAAAGTAACCTTAACGAGCAAATAAAGCGCTCTAAGAGCGCTCTTAAAGCGTTTTAAGAGCAAAATTGTTACTTGGGAAGCTTATGTATGTTCAGACAAACATTCAACATACATGTGATGGACTAGATTTATTGATATACGAGTATGTTCTAGTAGGAGTATTGCAGTAAGAACAAATTTTATAGTAGTTCGATATATCGCGCCCTTCATTTGTTTAATCATCTTTCCTCTGAACGAATTATATCCCAACAATTTGCCAACAGCAAAATAAAATTGGCTTAAAGATCGATACAATTGTTCAGTATTTCTTAAACAATATATTTGTAACATTCAAAAAATTGCCAAAGTTAACAGTGTAATTTTTTGTTATTTTTTTTAGTATTAACTTCACTGTCATAAAATAATTAGGAGACATACTACAAACCATATATCACTATTAACAAATTGAGCTGTTAATTATGAGCTTAAATGGAGCTTTTGTTATACGTCTATAGGGTATCATTATGGCAACAAAAAAATTAAATAAAAACTATGAAATAAACACAATTTTAATAATAATCTCATGCATTAAAATAATAATCGTAATCCACCTTCAATTTCAGTTATCCTATAACACTAATTTTTGTTAGTTTTTTGTATTTATTGTTATATTTTATTAGTACATAATATACATAGAGTTATATAAATATCCCAGTTCCACGTCGACACCACCCAAATTGGTATTTAGTTAATACTATTTTTACGCGTTCTCGATTTAATATGTTGAATGTGGGTGGAATGTATAAATAACATTTTTCAATTAATAATTGAACGAACAAAAATATGATGACATTATTGTTGATTATTTTTATAATGAATTAATTAATTGTGAGTGGTTTTAAATACGATTATACCACCCACTAGTACATACAAACATGCAATTTTATGCCACTTCCCGCTGCCGACTAAAAACAAATTTATAATCAACTGGCATTTACTCATGCTAAGTAATTAGACATACCACTATATTCAAATCTCATCAAAAAATTCAAAGTTTGTTCAAAAATCAATCAAGAGGAATATCAATTTATCAATGTATGTATACCACGTATGAATATTTTACAAAATATTAATAAGTTTTCTTAACAAATCATCTTCGGTATAATACAAAGTAGATATAAAATGAAATATAAAATAAAATAATCACGTTTTGTCGTTTCGCTTCATGTTTTTCATGGTTGAAATCACTTTACAATTTTATGTGAAAAAATATTTTTTGTGAAATTTTCTTTTTTTTGATTTTCACACCAATGAATTGGAATCATTTAGTTTATACTTTATTATAATGTCGCTTGTAAGTTATTTATATATAGTGGATGTATCTGTTTTAATTATTTAAAGATTAGCTAAAAAAAATTAATAGACATTCTTTTGGTGACTAATTATTTCGGTGAACGACTCTATTTCTCTCTTTTCGACTGTATTTCAGTGAAACTCTGCTTAAACTGCGGCAAGGGCGATCATAAGAGAAAAGAGCGCAGCCAAACACAATGCAAACCGTTTATGGAGAGATTGAACAAGGAGGCAGAGAGCTCGCCTGTAGATACAATAAAACAAACAGGAGAACAAAAAACCACAGTATGCGAGTGATGCAAATTATTAAGCATCGCAGTAGGCCGGCCCAGAACTTCCTTATTGCTACTGCCCCTAAAATGCAGGTAGATGTGGCCCTGTGAGCGAGCCAAATCCACGAACACTTCTGAGAGGAGAGTGGAAGGCCGACTAAGATCAAGACGTTGCACTTACTAAAACAGGTAAAGGAATCTGGGTAGAACTAGCGGACATTACCATTATGATATATTATTTTGCTCCTTACAAATCTATGGAGGAATTCACCCTGAGACTAGACGAACTCAGCGTAGTAGTACGGAACGATACCAAGGATTTGATTATTGCGGGCGACTTTAACTCAAAATCCCCGGAAAAGGGTGGAGATATATTAGACAATCGAGAGCAACTTTTGGCAGTATGGGCTGCATCCTGTAATCTCAGCAGTGTCAATACAGAGCAATCGCCTACCTTCGAAAGAGGAAATTATGGCTCCTACCTAGATGTAACTTTCGTCTCTGAAAATAGCATAAATCGAATCCGGAATTGGAATGTATTGGATGAGGAAAGTCTTAGTGATCGATATATCATTTTCGGAATAAACACAGCTATACTAGCTAGACTACAAGGGAGCAGTGTCTCTATCAACAGGGGAAGGCAGGTTGGAGCAGGGAGTCAAACACGCCTCTGGTGCGCGATTCAACATCACTTTGACATCTCTAGCATAACATCAAAAGAACAATTAGTGATTTTTTTTGTGTATTTTTTTATTTAAAAAATGCCATCCAAAAAAATGAATCTGCTCTTTATTCTCTTTCCAATTTCGATAAGCTCTTCGGTGTTCCTCCTCGATGAATATGAATATGTTTTCTTCGTTTTTTATGTCTTCCACTACTCTTCGTGTTAATCGTATATTGTAGTTAGTGAAATCTTGCTGGTAGACTTCCTGAAGCATTTGCATATATTCTTCCGGAGTTTTTATTCCATCGAGTGTAGTGTTTGGTGTAGTTTTTTCTTCAACATTTTCCTTAATATATTCTTGTTTTAGTCGGGTAGTGCAATGTAGTGCCGATGGTATTTACTGTGAGTTTCTTAATAGATGAACATATTGTCGCCTCTCGCGAATATTATTTGATTTTTGTAAAACGTTTATCGGCGATTCGCAGTGTTGGATAAGCTGAGTTCCATCTTCTTCCGCGCTGTGTATTGTATCGCACTTCCAATTTGGAACACTAGTTCGTAATTGTAAAGCGACTCTTCCATGGCAAATGTTAGTGGTTGATGGTCGATGGTATTTTCTAAGACGTCCAAATCGCAGACGATGGCCAACAGTTCTTTCTCGTTAGTTGCGTAATTTTGTCTCTGCTCTATTTAAGGCCCTTGATACGTATGTGATTGGACGATCTGTGTACATTTCGCCTTGCGACAGCACCGCCAGCATTTGACATATCTGTTGTTAATATGAAGGGTCTGTTAAAATTCGAAAATTTTCTTAAATTTGATGATGACAGTTGTTTTTTCAGTTGTTCCAAAGCTTTCAGTTCTTCGTTGCCGTGTTTGATGTTGATATTCTTGTAATTACTGGCTTTTACTTGAATATTTTCTCCTCTTGTGAGATTTGTGAGGGATTTCGCAAGATTTTACAAAATTTTTGATGACACGTCGGTAGTACGATGTTAATCCGAGTAATTCTTTCAATTCCTTGAGGTTCTCCGGTGTTTTGAGTTTCCTAATTTATTCTACCTTTTTTGGATCTCCCCTTATTCCTGAATTGGTTTTGACATATCCCAGAAATTTCGTCTCTTCTTTTAGGAATTCAGTTTTGTCTAGGTTTACCCGTACATTAGCATCTCGTTGTTTGGTGAATATTTTCTTGACATTATCAAGATTTTCTTCTTTAGAATTTCCACCAAAGGTGATAATGTCGTCAATATAGATGTAGCAGATTGTTCCAATAAATTCTTTGAGTACATCATCTATTATGCGTTGGAAGATAGGCCGGTATAATTTAAGCATTTAATTTCTTAAAATCGATTACCATGCGATATTTTTCTATTTCTAACGCATCTAGCTAAGTCTCGCCGATCCATATCGGTGAGTTGTACCTCTACGGACACTTTGAATGTCTGATGATTCCACCTTTCCGAAGTTTCGTTATTTGCTCTTCTACTTCAGTTCTCATTTTATTGGATATGGGTAGGTTTTTGTATAAACAGATTCCTCTGTTCTCGTTTTGATCTCTGCTCTCACATTTGTATCGATAATCTGTTCATTATAGTTTATAATTTTAGCTGTGTTTCTTTATCTAAATGGCTGTTTCTGATTTCTATGTTGTTAACTTGGGTTGAAATTTTCTCCTTCAATGGGATGCCGATGTCTGGAGACATAGTTAAGATATTTTGTCTCCTGTCTATCATTGCCTCTACTTTTTAGCGAGTTCCTTTTTTACAAAATTGTTATTTGCATCCGTGTCTATGAGGAACTTTAATATTTTATTATTGCTGCTCTGGTATTCTAAGCAAGGTAGGCTAGAGAGGCCTCATGTGGTTTGTGGTATTCTCACGTCTTGTAGTCGTTGATTTATACCATATCCCATGTTCCTTAGCTGTAGGGATAATCTGGGAAGGGGCATTGGTGCTTCCTGATGGCGT
Organism: Tipula unca; assembly: GCA_951394425.1. NCBI lineage: Eukaryota > Metazoa > Arthropoda > Insecta > Diptera > Tipulidae > Tipula > Tipula unca. Next base: position 121,457,880 of record OX596381.1, on the reverse strand, counting down.
TTTATTTGTGATAACATTTGGTTAACTGGTACATATGAGCACCGCTTCATTTACGAAAGATATATTATGTATAACAGTCAAATGAGTATATCCTTCATTTCCATGTTGATTGTAAGCCTTCCAACAACCCGATGTAATAGTTATAATAACGGTGCCGGGTAGAATGTTCTTCTTTATTATTTCCGTAAGGGTCATTTACGCCATTATTTAAGGGTCGTGAACGCCATTTACAACTTTCGCGCTACGCCACACCTATTTGTTTCATATAATGGTTCTAATGAATTTTTGATTTGCAACTCTTTCCCGCATATGTTTCATCTCATTCCCTAACTGACCCCTCATCTGCTCTTGGTAATTGATTACCACGGTTTTAAAATCATCCATCTTTTCAACTGAAAATAAAAAAAATATATTATTTTATTGAAAAACTCACTCACCTGCTGTCATCAAAAACGCTTCTCGAATGATAGAAAAATGAACGATAAACTACAACGAACAAAATGATGTCTGTGAAATTCTTCACAAAAAACATCCCAAATTTCCCGTATACGTATATATTTTAATTTTATTGTATGTAGTGGTAACTTATTTGCCTAAATGATGATTCCAAACAGAAATAACTCACTTAGTCATTTGGGATATTAAAACTTCATAAGCTCAACAAATGTATACAGTTTTTAAGTTTTGTTTATCGCAACAATAAAATTACAGAATTCTTATTGACATCTACATATTGATTACTGTACAATTGATTAAAATGTATGTTAAAAGTATATACCATTAAAAATAATCAACTAAAAGTATTTAATGAGAATATAATTTATAGAACATCCTCAACATAGAATCCGTGTAGCCGACGATTTATGAAAGTAGCGGCCAAATTGCAAATGACATAGTGCACCATGATTACAGAAATAATTCAACTTTGCCAATTTTGACTTAATTCTTCAATAGAGTCAATTTAATTTGTGCAATATATATCGAGGAATGTTGCAACAAGATTGTATAAAGAAATCTGTTAAACAAAAATTAGAAGATTGACATGCGGGTAGGTGCTTCGGATAGTCCATCTGATAGTCCAAATTTAAGAAGACAGCCTGTAATATCACATTTGTGATATTGTAGTTAGCAGTGATCACGTCGAAGACGTAATGCATACTGTTGATTATGCCCTTAATAAAGCCAAAATCCGGACCTCAATGGTAAGTCAAAATTGACTATGGTTAAGTCATAATCATTTTTTAAAGTTAGCTCATTTTGATATTGTTTCAGTTGAGCTCGATATGTTATGGTTATATCGAGAGGCTGGACATCAACCACCACAACCCCAAATTTTGAATCAAGAATTTTTTTACAATTCTTTGGATTACAAGTCGGACACGTTATGTTAAAATTTTCTAAATAAATATCACTGAAGTTTTTCAGTTGCAATGGTAAATAGAATAAATCTTTTATATTGTCTGCACTAAAATCAACACCTTTACCACTAATTTCTTGTATGTTACATTTAAAATATTTAAGTAATATGTTTGTTCTATTTTGATACATATATGTTTGCAGTTAGCCCATCCTTAATATAATTCAATACAAAATGTAAAAATTCATTTCCAGCATATGAATTTAAGCTTTGGTATATATTCGTGAATCAATGCCCATTATATAAACAATTCGAGCTTATGAGCCAAATGCACATGCAAAATATATGGATATTATTTTGCAGTAAACATAATTGCTTCCTAGATATTTCTGACGTTGTCCGCATCTCACCTGTTTCTTTTGGTTTTCTTAGTATTTTTAATAAATTTTGTTTAATGCCATATCTATCAAGAACCAGTTTCCCCATATGCTTTGGAGCTTTCGATGATATTGTTTTCTTTCTCCATCTCTCCTCATTTGTCATATCATCTAGGTCTGATTTATTTGACTCACTCAATTTAAGTATTTTTTTTAATTTCGTTAACATTTTATTGAATTTTTATTTTTTTTCTATTAGTGCAGTTTTTTCATCGAGGATACTGACAAACCGACCAACTTTCAGAAATTTCTGTTCCATATATTGGTGTTTAACTAGGTTACACCAACTTTCAACCACTGCATTTGATATTCGTTGATGATGCTGTGTATCAGGCATATCCATATTAACCCACAATGGGAGGAAAGCAATATACTTTCTGATACAAAAATGAACCAAATCATTTTGAAAATATGAATTTAGTTTACTACATTTCTTTTGGTTTTGAGTAATCCGTTTGATGATAATGAGTGAGTATATCCAACAGAAAATCTTTTTGTTGTTTTGAAGTGGTTGGAACTTATTTTTTAATTTGACCATACAAAATTTTCTATCCGAAGCACCCACCCGCATGTCAATCTTCTCATTTTTGTTTAACAGATTTCTTCATACAATCTTGTTTCAACATTCTTGATATATATTGCACGCTATTTATACCGCCGACACTTGGGATTGACCACTTCATATGTTTTATAGAAAGTCTATACAATGGGCTACCGAAGCACATACCCGCATGTCAATCTTCTCATTTTTGTTTATTAGATTTCTTCATACAATCTTGTTGCAATATTCTCGATATATGTTGCACGTTATTTATACCGCCGACTAAAGGGATTGACCTTTTCAAATTTTCTATAGAAAGTCTATACAATGGACTATCCGAAGCACCTACCCGCATGTCAATCTTCTCATTTTTGTATAACAGATTTCTTCATACAATCATGTTGCAACATTCCCGATATATATTGCACGTTATTTATATCGCCGATTCCAGTCTATCCAATAGTAGTTCCGAAACCCGATCCGCATGTTAATGTTCTGACTTTTATTTAATATATTTTTACCGCAATATCAGGCAACTTTTGGCAAAAGATTTTTGGGATTTCTTTACAACATTTGTAGCATAAAATGTCGCCTGAATGAATACTATTTGTTTGAAACACCCAAGCTTATTTGTTGTTATTTGGGAAATATTTCACTTAGGTACAAAATGATTAACTCTCGAAATAATATTACATTATTTTTCACATAATTTATTTTGAAATATAATAATTTTGTAATTTAGCGGAATTTTTTAAGTATCCAACAAAATTATCTTGTAAGTTGAACGATCTCCAACGAATTCTTGAAATTTATCATTATTAAATGTTTACTTATTATAAGCGCACGTACCTACATTTTGTTGAGTGTTGATCTTTAAATTAAATGTCAAAAGTTAAACGCAATAAAAATTATGTAAATAAATGTCAAAGTATTTCAATGTGCGGTTATCATCAAAACATTTTTTGTTAGTTAAGTTTTCTTAATTTTATTTACTTCTTTATCACTTTCCGCCCAGATAATTTGTATTTTTCCTACTTGTATATTATATAATGTATTGTTGGTTCAATTTATAATTTTCCACAATGACAATGTTTTTATGATTTTCAACAATAAATGGTTTTTGCCTTTTTTGCTTAAAGTTTTTTTTATTTGTTTATCTTTTTAATTTAAGTTTTAATTTAATCCTTAGTTCGCTTTAAATTTATAATCTGGAAAAATTTCAAGCCAACATACATGGTTTCTGTTGTGCTGCTGGAATGATTCAATTTTATTTAGCAGATAGGGAAGTGGTTTCAGTAATTTTACACGGAGATGGTAAAATTCATAAATCGGCCTAAATTTATTTAAATTTAGATTAGTTGCATTTGTAGTTTTCGGTAAAATTTGAGGATTTTGTTGGTGCAAAATATTCAAAATCTTGCTATATATTTCATCTTGTGTGAGGATTCCTTATTATGAACTAGGGCAAAAGTCTTCCTGTGTGGAAATGTATAAATAAACGGTTCTGTATATGAATTTGAAATGAAATAACCATCCTGGTGTAGGATTCTTTTGTCAATTTTAATTTTACTTGCCACTAATTGCCACTCATATTGATTTCAATCGTTGCGAGGTTTGGACGTCAAATCGATAAAGTAAGCGATAAAATAAAAATAAAATAGTCAAAAAGTGCAGTGTTAGCTATTTTTTTTATTTATTTTATTTACACTTCTGGCCAAAATTATTGGCTCGATGAGTTTAGTGTCCATTTAAATTAAGGTGGTACACCAATATCAACATTGGTAAATCCACGCTTTATGCAGATTGGCCTCTATAATAACATCAAATCCGTTCCAAAGAAGACCAAATATAAGAAGATCCCCTACAAAAGAAAAAAGTATTAACTCGTTAGTTGATCAAGCCGATTTAACTTAAACTTGTTATCACAAGAAGGGCTATCAAGCCTGATGCCATCATCAACTGGTTACTCTCAGTTAGAAAGAGAAAATGCAAATTTTCGCGCAAAAATCAATGAAATTGAAAAGATGACGCATCATCTTAGTAGCAATATTATGGTGCTGACGAAGGAAAATGAAGAATTGAGAAAAGGTTTTTTAACCAAAGTCAATGATAAACCTCAAATTAGTAACGAGACTACAGAGTTCTATACTGATGAGGAGGAGTTAACAAAAGAGACCGAATGGATTGTCAAACATGAAAAAACGTCCAATCAAGAAAAGGAAAGCAGAATACTCTCCGGAAGTAGCTAGTAGCTCGCAGACAGAATCTACTAATAGGAAGGAGGCAAAGATACCGCCCCATGAGGATCAACGAGATAAAAGTGAAAGCAAACCACCAAAAGAAGAAAAACCTCCACCAATTAATATTATTGGTATAACCGAATATGGAGCTGTACAAAATATTTTGAAATCCATTACAGATAAGGAATACAGAGTAATATCCTTAAACAACAATGTATGGAAATTCTACACACCGGACTCCGATACTTATAGAGCCTTATCAACAAAGCTTAATTTAGAGAAAATCGAATGGTATACATATGAAAATAAAAGCAACCGTTCAATAAAGGTTATGGCAAGGGGTATAAGGGGTAAAATACTGCAATAGAGAGCCAAGATGTGTAAAGTGCTGTAGCAGCTCGAATATTCGACTCACCGATATTCGATTCTGCCACAAACAAAACAATTAGTGAAATTCAAATATAAATCAACTTATTTGAATTAAGCGTTCACTAACCCCATCACATATCCAATAGCCGAACCACTGCTATAAAACATTTATAGTAAAGCATGTCGCCATCTAACAACATCACCACGCAATAACAATGCGGTGATGCAACACTTAACATAAGTGCAATGTCGACCGTCGCCGGCGCATGTGTTCCCTCATCAAAACGAACACGAGGGCGACGTCACCAAAACAACAATCTTTCACAATCAACCAAATAGACAACACGTCTATAATACCAAAAAGCAACACGCGAAACAACGCGTTCTCTTTTCATCCATTATTAAAATAGTTACAAGTGGTGGTAATAATAAATAAATAATATTAATAAATAAATTTAAAATTCATCAATTATATATATATATATATTTAATTAATAATTATCAAAATAAAATAAAATTGAACAAATAAAAACTAATAACAATTAATAAACAACTAATTTATCGTGAATGTTTAGTTTTATTATTTTTATTGGGAAGTTCAAAAGCTGGACACATCATAACCCCCAAAGTGCCTTGAAAGGCATCCTGCTCAGGCATGTCCACTAAATAGAAATTGAACTGCAAAGAGCAACATCCTGCAAACTACATAGGGTGCATAGTAGCTAAAGAACTACAAAAAATTAGAGACAAATCACGGCAAGGTCCATCATATTATAAAACGCCGATAGCCAATAGCGTAAACACCAACCTAGGAAACTTTACCACATCTATATCGAGTAAAGTAACTGATCGCAAGTCGTTTTCACTAGTGGTGGCATCCGGGCTACAAAGTACGACCCCACACAAATCAGTAAATTTCAGAGACTCCAAAGATACATCTATGCTTGAAAAAATATTTAAAAGCATCGAAGCGCTAAATACACGGCTTATAAAACAAGAGAGATCCATAGATGCTTTGAACAGGCGACTAGATAGCCGAGAAACAGTGGATGAAATAACATCCATATTATACTAAACTAATATGATAAATAAAACATTAAGAATTGTAATCTGGAATGCAAATGGAATAATCCAACATATTCCAGAGTTAGAAATCATTTTAAATACTGAAAAAATTGATATATGTTTAATATCAGAAAGCCATCTTACTAGAACCTCATACACCAAAATACGTGGTTACGTTTCTTATCACTCTTTACATCCAGCAGAAAGAGCAAGAGGGGGATCAACAATATTTGTGAAACAAAATATTCAACATCATGAGGGAATAAAATTTTAAGAAGAAAGTATGCAGGTAGCTACTATCAGCATTCAACTTAACAATAAAAAAATATTCAATGTCTGTTCAATTCATTGTCCTCCAAGACATAATTTAAATAAAGAGGATTATAAAAAGTTATTGAACCAGCTAGGATTTAATTTTATCATTGGAGGTGATTTTAATGCAAAAAATTCTTTCTGGGGGTCAAGATTAACAACTCCAAAGACAACTCTACTGACACAAGGAAAACTCCGGATCTAATGGATTTCTACATTACAAGAGGTATATCCGAAAATCACATTTTCTAGAAAATAGTGAAAATCTCTCATCGGACCACTCGCCCGTCATTATGACTGTTACTTCCACGATTGATGACTAGGAAAATCCACCTAGACTAACTAATAACAAAACTAATTGGGAATTATTTAGGAAATTGGTTGAAGATAACACCGATCTTCTTGTACCAATCAAGGATCCGGTTCAATTAGAAAATGAAATGGAACTATTAATCAACAATATACAACAAGCAGCATGGGATAGCACCCCTGTAATCCAAAGCAAGGAGCGTAATAATTTCATTTATCCAGTCGAGATCAGGGACCTAGTTAATGAAAAACGGAAAGCAAGGAAAACATGGCACTTGGCAGAGAAACCGAGCACCACAAAGCAAAAGAATTTTTAATTACCTCTGCAATAATCTTAATCAAAGAATTAGAGAACCCGTTATCTTCGTAGTTTTACAGACACTAAAGAAACTGAGTATTCTCTATGGAAAGCTACAAAAGCATTAAAAAGACCAAATTATCAAATACCGCCAATAAAGAATGATGAGGGAAATTGGGTAACAAGTTAAAAAAAACAGAAAGCAGCACTGTTCGCATCTCATCTTGAAGAAACGTTCCAACCATATGCTAGACAATCAGCGGATGAAAATATAATACCAGTGCACAAGGAGGATTGTAGGGAAATGCCACCTGTAACTTTACGAGAGTTGAAAATGAAATTAGCTATAACATAAATACGAAAAAATCTCCTGGCTATGATTTAATTACAGGTGAAATAGTGAAGACACTTCCTGAGAAAGGGGTGCGAAAAGTTCTTCATATAATCAACGCTTCATTTCGACTGAAATATGTACCTCTGCAATGGAAAGTAGCAGAAATAATTATGATACCAAAGCCGAACAAACCATCTAATAATAAAAATTCATATAGGCCAATTTCTCTGCTTCCAGTACTTTCGAAAATTTTTGAGAAACTGTTATACAAAAGGATGAAACCTATAATACTTGACAGAAACCTAATACCACCACATCAGTTCAGTTTTTGAGAAAACCATTCCACCACAGAGCAAATTCACAGGGTTACAAGTATTATTGAAGATGCACTTGAAAATAAGAAAATATGCACAACAATATTTCTGGATGTAGGCCAGGCCTTCGATAAAGTATGGCATCCTGGATTGGAATATAAATTCTGCATCGAGATTTGCCAAAAGAATACTTTCAGATATTGAAATCTTACATTGATAACAGATATTTTCGCGTTAGATGTGAAGATAAATTTTCCGAGCTAAAGAGGGTATCTGCAGGGGTTCGCCAAGGTAGTATTTACTTTACACAAGTGATTTACCAAACACAACCGGCACAACAATAGCAACATTTGCGGACGATACTGCAATTTTAGCTACTGGTTATAAAGTAGACGAAGAAACCAGAAAACTGCAACGGGGTACGAACCACTTAGTAACTGGACCAAAAAATGGCGCATTAATCTAAATGAAGAAAAATCAACGCACGTTAACTTCACCAAATAGTTAACTGGATACCAATAGAACGAAATTCCAAACAAGTTCCCTATGCTAACACAGCCAAGTATCTTAGCATGACTCTCGATGCTAAGTTAAAATGGATAGAGCACATTAAAAAGAAAAAGGAGGAACTACATATTAAATATAGAAATATGTATTGGCTAATTGGAAGGTATTCAGAGCTGTCAATACCTAATAAGTTGCTACTATACCAACAAGTTTTAAAACATATATGGACTTATGGTATTCAGCTTTGGGGCTGTACTAAGAAAACCAATATTAAAATAATACAAGCTTTTCAAAATAAAGTGTTACGTGGAATAGTGAACGCTCCTTGGTACATAAGAAACGATAACCTACATATATAGGGACCTCCGAATGGAAACGTCAGCGAAGAGATAACAATTCATGCAAAAAAACACATACAACGGCTTGGTCAACATGAAAATGTTGAGTTACGTGGTAAGCTGAGTAACACAAATGGAGTACGAAGGCTCCAAAGAACGAAACCGCTGGAATTGGGAAGACTACAATAGGGTGGCCAAATTGTTAGAGACTAACTAATGGGTTATATCTCTGCAAATTGAACATGAAAGATAGAGAAATTACTAGATGATATATGTAATCAGTTGTAATATTTAAAATAACAAATAAAAAAAAAAATAAAAAAAACTAATGCAGGATTTTTAGCTTAAGGTCGTTAAATTATTCCTCAAACTTTACCTTTTTAATTCACTGAAGAGCTACTGACAAAAAAATTCTTCTCTAGTTAATTCTTGCTGTACTGAAAGGTTCTCTACAAATTATTCTGTAAATTCCAGAACAGCCAATGCTCTGCAACTGTTCCGACAGTTTGGTATTTCTCTTCTGGAATTATAAATAAAAATGAATTAATCATTATTTTTCATCTATGAATGCTTCTCATGGAATTCTCAATTTTCGATTTTTCTCCAGGCTTTGAAGGATTTTAATTTTGCTTTGTATGCATTTTGTGGCTACAATCTCTATTTTTTTGAAATAAATTAATTAAATTAGCATTGACTGCGTTTCGGCTTATTTGGAAGATGCCGATTTAGCGGATTCCAAAAACATGGATATTTCTGAAGCTGTTTGATTAACAACATTGGCTGTTATTTATTCATATTTTCCGAGTAGTTCTATAGATGATTTGGCCATTTAAATGAAATTTTATTAATTTATCACTAAAAATTAATAAAATGCACGTTGCCTAATAAACTATTTCTTTCGCTTTATTCGTCTAGACTATAGATAAAATATTAATTTCAAATTCAAAATATAAGATGTTGTTTAATGTTGTTTCAAAGTTCAAGTTGTTGCATTTTTTACTCATGTGGACAAGCTGAATCATTTACTGTTTGTGGTGTAAACCCATATTATAAAAGTTTAATACATATCACGCCGTAGCATCCTCCGTTGTATTCTGGATTTTTTATGAGATATTTTTCTTTCAATTACCCGACAGACAAAAATCATTTTGTGTTTTGATAGATAATGTCTTCTAAAAAGTGAAAAGATTTTTTAAATGTTCGAATTTTTTTACTAAGTGTATTTTATAACTAGTTGATTTTTCGGAAGACCATTTTGAGAGTTTATTTAATTATTATGTGTAAAATTTAATTTTTTTGCGCGAGTTCAAAACGCAATATTTACGTGAAATGTTTAATAATATATTTTATATTATAAAAAATAAAAATTAATGGCCAACAGTTTAGCCGCTTAACTTGATTCTGGAGAAATTTCCAAATTTTTTGGTAGAGAATATAGTCTACGGTTATACAAAGATGGACTTTTTTTTTCAAAGAATCATGGTTAACCCTAACACGTTATCATGTAAAAACGTGATCAGTAGAATGCGTACCCGAAGAGTGTATAGTGTGTGGTCAAAATATCGGCTATGTAGATTTAGTGAGAGGTCATCAGCGTGATGAGAGGTCATCAGCGTGGAGAAAAGAGTAGCAATAGTCATCTATAAATTGCATCATCAGCTGAGTACCGTGTTATCGAGAATAACATGGGGGTTTGTATATACTTACTAATTTATCTTAATTTTGACATTATTGATTTTTTGTTGTTCCTAAATAAACAAAAGGTCAGTCCGTAAGAGTGTTCACTTATTAAGTAATGTGATGCTTAAACATGTACCAGAAGTAATAAAAGGGCCAACAGAGAAAGAGGCTGTGCTAATCTTCAAAAAAGATTAAATCACCTGCCACGATCTTCAAACACTCATAATCAATGTCACACACGTACCGATTTTGGCACTATTTGAGAGTAACCATGATTTTATATACAAAAAGACTGGACATCTTATAATGTACAGATAGTGATGGATGCTGACTCGCATGCGTATAAAATCTGTAATATCTTGAACTTGATATATTTGTTTTTGTGTTTTGATTAACTAGATTCAGAAATGTAAGCAGCAGATATTCCGGAGCTTCACATGACACCTACGTTTTTAAGAATTCTTGACTTTTCCAGCACATTAAAAATTTTCTTTCAAAAGTAAGTACATACATATATTATTTTGACATAAACGATATGCCAGCTTATCTTAAATTGTATACTTGAAACCGAAAATTCAACAATTTATGACATTTATGACTGGAAAGAAAAATGATCATCACAAATAACATATAAAGTAACAAACTTACTGTCATCACTAAACAATTTATTAACTAAGTGTGGGTCCATGTGGATCAAAGTTACATCCTGTTCGTGGTCAGCTTTTTCTGTGTCGCTCATAATTGCGTCAGCTCTGCTTCATAAACGGTTTCAATACAACAAGCAGCGCTGCTTTTTCGGGTTAATAATTTGGCCGCCAAGTTTCAAATTTTAATTTTAACGTCTTTCGAGGGAAACTTGACGGTTATTTTTTTGTAAATTTCACTGGAACTTATTCTGTGACTATCAAATAACTGATTCACCTGTAATAAACAAAAAAGTATTAATTTCTGCTAAATGGATAGCTACAACCTTTACTTTGTAAAATAAATTATTTTGTATTTACATTTAAATCATCTTAGTTGGTTGCGATTAAGTCGAGTTTCACGATTTGTGTGACATCTGGCATTGTCTTGTTGTAACCAAAACACATCTAGATTAATTTCATCCAATCATTGTTAACGATAAGTTTAATTGTTGTGAACGACACCTCAAAGAGCGACCAAAATCATTACATTACAATTTACAAAATGATCCACGTTCCCACTTGAAAGTGAATGCAATACTCATCTTGATTCATCTTCTATGAAAAGTTTAATATCTTTCATGATGATAAAGTTTAAGCCGTTAAACTCCTAGAAGTGTAGATTCGATAATCAGCCCGAAAACCTTTCCATAACTTTCGACTATATTAAGGCGATGAATCATACGATTGAACTAGGTCAACTAAATGGATGTTTAATAGACCCTGTTTCATTCTGTTTAATTACTTCCGCTTATAATTGCAGCCAGTATTTAGGTATGGCTACCCACATAAAATATTGCCGAACCCAGAATATTCCGAAAGGTTTATCTAGTAATATATCATTCTCATTTTGAGCACCATAGTAGTGTTCCAAGAAAAGCGAAGCATACTTATAACTGAGGTGGGACCAATCGAAATGGGTAAGTTTTGGTTTACTCTATTTAGTAACAAATTACAGGCGTAAAATTTCATACAAGTCTTTTAAAGTGGTTCCTAGTCAAATAAAAATTTATGTGTACATTTTTTCTTGGTATGTTAACTGTGTATTTCGTCAATACGGATTACACACTTTTTATTACATGTTCGTGTTATCAATAAACACATAAAAATAATAAAAATTCATAAACATTTAAACAAATTATTTGTATAACAAAAAGTGACATTAGCTGTTTTATAAATAAAAAAATCGTAAAAAATACATAAATCTATAAAGCTACAAAAAATATAAGAATTTTTGAACATTATGTTCCCCATTTTTCTAACCTAAACATAAATATTTTTATGACTTTATAGCAATAATGTCAAAATTAATTAGTTTTGCCGACAAACTAACCTACTTATGTGGGTTTTGAAAAACCGACACAAATTCCACAATAAAAAAATCAATTTTATTTAATTAGCATTGTAAATTTTCGCCACAGACATAATATTTCAGTTAGATTTTCTCAGTGATACCTGCCTCCAAGTAATAGTGTTCTTTTGGAAAAGTAATTTCGATTTTATTACACAATTCTGGTTATGAAACTAATAAAATCATCAAAAACAATACATACTGGACCATTTATGTTGTATAAAATTATTCTAAAACATTTCATTAAAATATTATTCCCATTATTTGTAATTATTGGCACAACTGCACAATTCTATGGAAAACATAAAAATATAAACCACCAATAAAGTTAAGTCACATAAAAATCATTTTACGAATTTTCGATATCGTCTCTCTTGTAATGGATAAAAGGTGTACATGGCAAAACACTGCGCAATAAAATAAAACAAATCCCCTTTAAACGATAAAATAATTTTATATGTGTGCATAACGAAAATGTTTGTAATTTATTAGAATCTGTCAACCTATATAACGATATTATGAAATTTTACACACAAAAAATTGTTACAGATGACTTATTGCATTCCATTAAAAAATAATAAAAAGTAAAACAATTTAACAAAAATAAAAAAAGATTTGGGTTTTCTAAAATCATGTACGAAATCAGGAAAGACACAAACGCAAGACATAAAAACTTATATTTTATAGATATGAAATAACCTTTTCTAACAAAACTAATCCTATGTATAAAAGCCTTATATACGTATTCCTACATAAAAGAATAAAATATTAGATTATGACCTTGAAATAGTTTTTATAGTTCACAGTACATGTTTCAACCATTTCACCATTAAGAATGAATTTATAATATGGGCTGTGTACGAATAGTCAGTTTTACATAGTGTGTGCGCTGTAAATTGATTTAATTTTTTAAAAACGAGGTAACCTGAATGTAAAATATTTTTATTTATTTATTGATGTCGATTCTCTTTCAAGCTCGGTACAATATAACTGCGGGAGTGAGTCGAAAAAATAATCACACTGCACTCTCTACCAATCAAAGTACGCCATTTTGACATAAGCTCCTCCTTTTTCATCACACTCGAGTTGAAAATTTTCTTACTTTGAGCAAAATGATACCGCAGGGTTACCAACTTAAGAAAACAAAAATGAAAATAATGGGCAATAAATTTGCGTTTTTTATTTGACTACAATTAAAAAGTTCGTTTGTTTTTTATTTTGTGTTACAAGAATAAAAGCAAAATTTAAATAATTTTTCATTTGCGTGATCAAATTTAAATAAAACCTGAAATTAAACCTGGTATAATGAATACCGAATGTAAGTATTAATTGGGTTTATTATAACAAAATATGTTTTGGAGTAAAAATGAAAATTTATCGTTTGGAGTTTGTAATATTTTTTGTATTATATATATTTTGTCTGTTTTAGCTAATATTGATATAAAATTAGTCGAGCAAGTTCGACAAGCAGGAAGAGAGTATTTATATCAGCTGGCCCATCCAAATTATAAATCAATCAATTTATTAAGCAACTCACTTGGAGAGAAATCGGTGCATTGGTTGGAATTAAAAGTGATGAAGCGATGAAGAGGTGGAAGGCGCTTCGCAGCAGATATGTAAAAATTACAAAGCTGCCAAAAAGTGGAAATGCTGCTAAAGAGTTATCAAGGAATGATGAATGGCTAATGAGAGCGCTAAATTTTTTTAAAATGTATACCACAAACGAGTAAGCTATTTTTAATTTAGTTACAGTTAAATATAACATTAGTGAATATTTATATATATATATATATATATATATATATATATATATATAATATATAATATTATATGTATATATATATATATATATATATATATATATATATATATATATATATATATATAAATATATATATATATATATATATATATATATATATATATATATATATATATACATATATATATATATATATATATATATTATACATTATAATAACAAATTTTTCTTTCTCGAATTTCTCGAGATTTCTTAAAAATTTTGTTAGGACTTTAAGGCCCATCGATCGCTTTGGTCGTTCCCTTTGGATTCTTTAATTACACACCATAGGAACTACTAAAATGGAAATATTCTTAAAATTTTATTAATTAATTTTATATTCATAATTATAGGTACACAATTCAAACTAATTTATTATTTTACTTGTAGGCCTACAATAAGCAGTTTCGAATTAGTTTCGAATAATGGAGTAGTTTCCCAAAATATATTCGACTCAACTGTGGAAGAAATAGTTGATATCGATTGAGAAGTTATCGTGTCCTCGCCAACGACAGAAAATATCAATTCAATGTTGGTTGAACCTGGATCAGGGTTGGCAGGATCTGCACGTCCAGCTCCTGTAGAAACAAATTCAGTAGGTCCAAATACAGCTGAATCAAGTATAACAGAGGGGACTTTGCGGCGACAACCACCCAACAAAAAGAGGAAAGTGGAAGATGTATATCCCACTATAAAAATGATATGCGAGACATTTGCAGAAAATTGGACCAAGTAAGTGGCGAAATAGCCGCTGAACAGACCCACTTCCACAATATCACCCTTTTAACTGAAAGGAAAAACAAACAAATAAATATAAGAGAAACACAATTTCCAGTTTTTAATTTTATTACAATGAATCTTAATGCAAATGAATTGAATGAATTAAAATTTAATTTGATATATTTATTATTACTGTGATATATTTACTGTGATATTATATCTTAATTTAAAATTCTAAAAAAAATTCTTTGTTTATAATTCTAATGAATACTCGCATATTGCCAGGGCAGTATATCCACTTGGTTTAAATAATTTTTAAATTGGTCTCTAATTAAATTTGCATTTAGGCTAGAGTTATTAGAGCCTACTCTTTGGACACGTTGCATTCCCCTACTATCGTCGTTACGCCACGTTCCTGGTCCATACGTTTCACCATCATAAACATCTGCTAACCCGGGATTTACGTACTCTGCAGCTTATCTTTCTCGAAGCCAGTTGTGTAATACTACGGTTGCCTGTATTATTGCCAACACGGTGGTTTTACCTGCTAAAATTGGACGACGATATATCCGCCATCTATTTGCAAGAATACCAAAGGCATTCTCCACTACTCTTCTGGCTTGGGATAATCTGTAGTTGAATGCATGTTTGTCCTGCGGGAGAGGTCCTGTGTTCCTACCAAGATACGGACGCATCAAATTCGACATCAATGGGAATGATTCATCTCCGATAAACACATAAGGTTATTCTTTAAGGTCACGGAGATTTTCAGATGGCGGCAAATTCAATTCTTCACCACCGCTTATTATGACACGTCCAAAATTACTTCTCCTGAAGATGTTGCTATCCCCAACGTGACCAGGTGCACCAATGTCGACGAGCACAAATTTATATTGTGCATCACAAATGGCGAATAGCACCACACTGTGGCTGTGCTTATAATTTCTGTATATTGAGCCGTATTTGCTAAATGCCTGAAATGGAGATAATATATATTATAGATTATTATATAATTATATAATATATATATATATATATATATATATATATATATATATATATATATATATATATATATATATATATATATATATATATATATATATATATATATATATATATATATATATATATATATATATGTATATATATATATATATATATATATATATATATATATATATATATATGTGTATATATATATATATATATATATATATATATATATATATATGTGTATATATATATATATATATATATATATATATATATATATATATATATATATATATATATATATTTATATATATAGTATTTCTACTTCAAATACAACTGTATCCACTTCAATTCAACACTTTTCCAGATATACTAAAACTTTTTCAGAGACTCAGACAAATAAAACTAATTATAAACTGATTAAAACTTTATCCATTTCAAATAAAACTTATTCCAAAATAATTAAAACATTTTCTATTCAAAATAAATATATTTCAAAATAAAATTAAACTTATTCCAATTTCGTTTAAACATTTTTTCCAAAAATTTATAAAACAGTTTACTTATATATATTTACGAGTATATTAATGTAGATGTTGACGATCAACAGCTTGTGGCAGCTTCATTAACATATTTGTAACATAATTGTTGCAATCATTTTGCGTTACGCTTTGGACTGACTGAGCAATAACCTCTACGATATTGTGATCGACACTGGTTTCGCTTAATATACGCCTTGCGCTGGCCTTCACCTAAAGTAATTTGAATAAATTATTTAAAAAACATTATAATATAAACTTTATTGTAAATTACCTTGGCAAAAACTTGCTCAATAGGGTTAAGCATAGGAGAATACGGAGAAAGGTATATTAATTTAAAATGTGTACCCTCCGTTATTAGTTGGACGTCGGACGTCTTGTGGATGGTAGCGTTATCCATCACTAACCATGTTTCATCGTGATTATCACCGATTTTGCTAATCAATTCTCTTAAAAATGAGCAAAATTTGTTAGAGTTGCAGGTAGAATTAGCCAAAATATTGGTGTGGACGATCCCTTCAACACTAATCGCCGCAATTAGTGTGACATTTCGACCGCGAACGGTAGGTATAATTACCGCTGCAGATGTTCCAACCTTCGATCTCGCTCGTGACCGTCTTAAATGCAAATTGAAACCGCTCTCATCAATAAAAACAATTTTTTGACGGTTCTGCGGTGCATTTTGGGTGAAAAATAGCGCATAATCCCTCCGCAAATTAATTGTCCGCTCATTGTTTAAACGATCAAATTCCACACTAGCTTTCTTTAACGTAATTTTCAGTCGCGATAAAGCATTGGTGTGGGCAGGCATTTCTATAGACGCCCGTACGGACCTTGTATTTCTACGCGGCGGCACTATAACTGCCCAAAGGTATATCGTGGAATGTCTAGAAGAATTTGTGGTTCCATACGCCCCATTTATTGGACAGCAATTTAAACTAATGCATGATAACGCCAGGCCCCACGTTGCAAACGTGGTCAACAATTATTTAGATGAGGTGGGAATTGATCGAATTGTTTGGCCCGCTCGCAGCCCTGACCTTAATCCCATTGAGAAAATGTGGGATATGCTAGGGCGTCGTTTAAGGCAAAGGGAAGTCGTTCCAGATACCTTGGATCATCTTCAATCAGCTCTGCAGGAAGAATGGGAAATAATACCTCCCCTCTTCGTGGGGGAAATACTCTATACTAGAGTACCAACCACTAAGATTGATTGTTGGTTTTTATTTAAATAAAGATGAAGATATATCAATATCCCTTTTTCGGTAATTTTGTTATTTCAAATGTTTTGATCCTGTGGTTACTTTCATTAAACGAAACCTTGATCCGTTAGTGCCTTTTGGCACACATTATATTATTTCGTACAACCATAACGCGAATAATTGGTGTGTTCCAATGGCATGAGTAAACTACTCAATAGTACTTGTATCTACTCGCATCTACTTATACTCAAATGGTGGTGTAGATGACAAAAGTAGTTACGCATAAAATTTACGATAGGGTATTTTAGTTAAAAAAAAATCCAAAATATGGATTTTTGAATCATTAGGTTATGTTGAACTGTCATTTTATGTTTATATTTGTGTTTGTCAGAAGTGTATATTTTCAAGTTCAATAAATTAATAATTTTAATCGTGAAAATGGATAATAATACTAATTTGAATGCAGTGAGTTTAGGCTAGCTATTACCAATTGTATCATA
Organism: Tipula unca; assembly: GCA_951394425.1. Classification (NCBI taxonomy): domain Eukaryota; kingdom Metazoa; phylum Arthropoda; class Insecta; order Diptera; family Tipulidae; genus Tipula; species Tipula unca. The sequence continues at coordinate 121,439,987 of OX596381.1, read as the reverse complement.
GCTGCTTGTGTTTTGCACAGTATATGTATCGCGGAAACCGATTATTGTGAAATATAATATTTAGATGACGAAGTTCCAACAGCAGATGATACACGCACTGAACAAACAAATAGTAGTAGTAGTGCTCGCAATGAAATGTTTGAATATATGGATAATAAAAATTTATTAAACTAATTTCATTAATTTTATATTTAAAATTCACAGCCTCGTTACAAAAAGATATAAAATACATAAAATAAAATTATTTCTTTAATAAACTTAAAATTAGGTGTGTTCGTTCTTTCCGATCCTGTTCCTTTTTTTCGAAATATTTTTCGAGCAATGCAGTATTCTTTCTTTTCTCTGCGATCTTCTCCTCATAATATTTCCTCTTAATTTCTATTAATGCTTCTTTGGAATCCTGCTGCTGCCTCTTCTTCTTTTTTGAAAGCCTTGAAGAATATAGTTCGGCTATTTCCACATCACTGCGCACTATGGTGTCATTTGATGTCATTGGAGCCGGTTCCGGTTGACTTTCCATGCCAACAGAAACCGAATGAGGTGAACTCATAATTGAATTCGTCTGAAACAATTCTTCCCTCTCCTCCATATATAAAAATTTAGTAGTCGTGGTGCCTGTTCTCTGTCTTTAGCGTTTTTATAGGCTCGCTGAAGGCTACTCCATTTCACTTCCACGTTCTCTACAGTTGTTGGTGAAACCTACAACAAATAACAGGCGTAAATTGATGTGGCGAAGAAATTTATTAGCAGAAAATTATTTACCAAAATATTTAGTGCCTCCAAATCTGTTAAAACATTTTCCCAGAAATGTTTTTTGTTCCTAGTTTTAAAATATTCCTCCTTCCTACTACCATACACACTGATCAACGATTTACCTTTGTTATAAGTCCAGTTTTTAGATATTTTAATTATTTATTGAATTAAATAACTTAATTAATACATATTTTAGGTTATGTTTTACTGCTGTCATATAAATTAGCGTTCCATTGAACATCTACTTACAAGTACTTGTGAGTAGTTTACTCATGCCATAGGAACTGTAACGATCGTGCGTTGCACACTGCATTATGATACAATTATAATAAATAATGTGATCGATGACGTAATCTCGGTCTTAGCTTTTCCGATTAATTTTTTTTTGGTCATTCGATTCTTGTATGTTGATCGATTTTGTTTAAAAATCGAAAAATAGAAAAAATAATGATAATAAGATAAAATTACACTTGAAATAATTGTGATAAAAAAAAAATTAAGTTAAAGTAACCTAGTTATATAATGTGATTAAAATAAAAAAAAAGGAAATAAAACTATTAAATCTTTAACAAATAAAATAGTAATTAAATCTATACAAAAAACAAAAAAAATAAAAACAAAATATTTATTAAATTTTTAAGTTAAAAATGTTGTATATTTGAAACATACTAATGTTGTATAATAAAAAAAAAAAACTATTTTTTTTGTGCGTGAAGAGTGTACTATAATATTAAAACATTAATGGACTTTAATAACAAAGCAAAGCGGCACTTTCAAATTTAAAATCATGCCATATAAAAAGTGTACACATTAATAATAAATAACAACGTTGTGAGATACAGTATATTCGGAAGATCATTAGATCAGCTGTTACGAAAACGGAATAAAATAATCGGATCCGCAACGCTGCGAATACAAAAATAACTAAAACGGGTATATATATATACGTATAAAAACAATTGCACATATTTTTTTTATATATTAAGTACATAGTTAAATTTAGAATAATAGTTTTTATTTGGGGAAAAAAATCGGTGGAAGTTTTTTTTTTTTTTTTTTTTTTTTGTTCATAAATACAAGTGAATTCAATTAATAAATTAAGTTAGCAAATATGGTTAGTTAATAGTTTTTAATTTTTGGTGTGAGTGATCCAATAACCGTCTCACGTTTGTGATTCACAAATGGCGGCAGTTTAACGTGGTGATCTGAGAACTCCCTTCCCGGAAGATGCTACCCCGCGCGACGAGAAAATTCACCACATGTTGGTATGACCAATAGCACCGTTACAGAACACAGTAAATGCGAATAGTTACCGTTAACACAAATATTTACTGAATAAATGTAGGGTCCGGGTTTTTTTGACGAGCAGTGTAGTAACAAACAATTATTCTTTGAGTAGAAATTAATAAATTTTTACTTTTTTATTCTTTTTATTTCTATTCATCAAAATGAAAAAAATTCTTTTCGGAAAATATCATTTAAACAGTTAAATTCAAACAACTACAGTTTCATTATGTAAGATTTTGCTGGCATTTTGCCATAAAATAAATAAATTGTGTAATATGAATGTAGTTTGCAAATTATAAAAATATAATTATTACAAATTAATTAAATTAAAATTATAAAACAAAACATAACCAGACAAATTAAAATATTTCATCAAATAGTCATAATTAAAATTTTCCAAATGAAAAATTTTTGTAATTTATTTTATTACATACTCGTATTGTACAAGTGATGATTATCGACCAACCCTATTTTTCCATTCGTTCATTCAATTGCAATTAAATATAATATTTTATTATATGGAAAAGAAGAATACTTTGAAATAATTTATTTATGTTCAAGTTAAACATTTTTTTTTTCATCTGTAAAATGGTATTCGAAAATAGTACAACCCAAAGGATAGCAAATAGTAAAAACACTAATTGTATGTTTTGCTATAAACGCCAGAGCTTCTGTATTTTGGGAATGGATGTTGGATGTATAAAAAATGTATTTTAAATAGAATTTCCTATCATTCCGACTCTGTGTATCTGTTGTTTTAATTTCATTGTTCAAACTGTAGAGATTACAAAAAATATAATATATTGAGGGAACATATGGAATGAGCCATGTACATCTATCTATATGTACTAGTCTAGTATAAATTCTTGATAAAATTCGATTCAAATAATATTATACCTCCAACCTATCTTTTACAAAAAACTTACTAATTCAAAATAATTTTGTTGTTTATTGTTAGGTAATGAAAGATTTATGGATATACAATTGACAGACCAATGCATAGCAGCAATACATTTCAGACTTTACAGTTCCTGTTAACCATTGCCACCTTTATACACTGGCCTTGTGTTTTGTGTATTGCGATCTCAACCTGTTAATTGTTGAATAAATTTGCATGCTATCTCTTTTTCCTCTTTTCACTTGCCATCGAAAATATTATTGCGAAATAGAATACAATTTTGTTCGTAAAAAAAGAGATACAAACGTCTATCGAAGCGAATCGAAGTGATGATAGAACACCCCAGCACAGAATTTTTCCCTGATAATGGGATTTCGGTGAATTGTAAATTCGAGGAATTGTGTATTCGTGAAATTGTGTTTCTATGAAATGTGGTTCTGTGAATTGTTTTCGATGAATTGTTGTTCTTTCAATTGTTTAATCGATGAATTGTTTTTCTAGCAATTTTCGGGTTACCGTGTTAACCCATCGTACTTTATTGATATGGAGCAAATTGAAAGTTTTCTACAAACCAATATGTAAACATCTTTCTACAATTTGCTTAACTTTGAATAATAATTAATTTAATTTTTGCAACGAAATGTTTTTTTTATCGTGATATTTGTTATTTAATTATGTTACGATGAGTTATTACACATTTTACAATTAACTGACCATTTATGTGCGTATTCAATTCATGACTATACAACACATTTAATATTCATTTATGAATAAATAACTTTTATGACGATACGAAGAGAAGAGTAACTTTTATGATAATACCGAGTACATAGAACAACTTTTATGAGATACTTATTTTTACTTTAGCAGAAGCAGCAGACAAAAAAAAACTTTTCTTTTAGAATTATAGCGATAATACGATAGGATATATTGAAGTAGATGATTATGGTAATTTAAGTTGAAAAAGACATTCAAAAAATTTTTCATGTTAAAAAAAAGTCATAAAATCAAATAAAATATAAAAAAAAGCAAATAACAGACCAGAGAAACATACTGAAAACATTAAAAGGAAATAAACAGTATTTTGATGACACTGTGTTGATCCGCTTGCGGGTTGTAAAAATGAACGTCCATAAATTTGGCCACGTAAATTTTTGGTAAACACATGTAAAGATGACATGTTTATTTATGTTTGTGGCATTGAGTACGGAATTCCCGTGGGTTCCAGCCAATTTTAATAATAATAATAATAACATCGATGAGTTAGGGTTGGCCATATTTTTTGCGAATGTTTAAATGCTTGACTACAATGTCATAAAATACGCTAACATGAGCGTTAGATGGAAGCTTGAAATCGTAAATGGAAGGTTCTTTCTTAGCGTGTCAGATTATTTAGTTAAAATTGGATTAAAGCCCTGGAGTATCCGTCTAAAGCCATCCTTGCATCCACTGTACAGCCGGCCCTGGTGAGCTGTTTTTTCTCAATCATTAACAAATCGTGTTATTCAATCGCACGCAAATCCGACAAGTTCAAATTAGATATGGTCTTTTTAACTAGCTAGTTGTATACGCCGTTTCCGCTGGAAACTTCTGGCCAATCTGTTATACAATGAACCTCTAATTTCAAATTATCCCAATCAATAACAAATCATGTACAAATTTTTTGTGGTGTACATCAAGCACATCTACTAACTAGGCACCTAACCTCAATATTGTGTATACATAAATGTATATGCATAGTCATTTAAAAATATTCAGATTAATTTGGCGTCAATTGATGATTGCTTCTTGTCATGAAAACACAATGAAAAATTTAATCATACAACGAGGGGCAATTCTATACGTGATATAGAGAAATGCAGATATTATCGAATAAACTATATTTTGCTACTTCTACAGACTATAGAGCAGAGCAATGCCGTTTAAATATGTAAACGTATATTAGGTATCATGTTTCATTCAACCAGAAAACCATTTGATTTTTACATAACAGAAAAATATCTATCAATATATTTTTCGTTGGTTACCTTGGTCATTTTCAAATTTGGTTAGTTTAGTATGTATACACATATACATACATATACGTTTACATATTTCAATATGAAAAAAACCAATGAAATAATTGTGGTTTGAAATATTGAAATATTAGGGTACAATACACTTTATATTATGTAATTATAATTCATTGCCGTGGTTATTTACATGCAAAATAGAATTTTCAGAATTTGCAAAGTACATATTTAATTATATTTTAATGATATGCTCGTTTAGAATACTGTAGTAGGGTATTTTTTTATCTGAAAAACAGCGGCAAAATTACGATAGTTATTATCATTTCAAAAATGAATACTTCTTGTAGTATATTAGAACCACAGGTACACATAATATTTTTAATTTTTGGAATGATGCTAATAAATTTTATTTTTATGTTAATTGAAAAATAGAAATTATTTTACAATAATTGCGGGACAATTATTTTTGTAATAAATTTCAGCATCATCGGTATGCATATACAACTTCTATTTGTAATAATTTTGGCGTGTCATACATAATTCAATATTATTAGTTTCGAACCAAATTTATTTATTAGGTAGGTATTTGAAAACTTCCATATCTATCTTTACAGCTAAGCAGTGGCCAGAATATATCAATTATTTTAACTACATCTTACAATTCGAAACATTTGAGTTTTAAAATAACATCTATGTTTGTTTCGATTGGTGAAGATTATCAAATGTTTACTTCAGAAAATGTTGTCCGTTAGAATTCACTTACCTTTCAAGATATTCTTAACCCGAGATCCGGGTAAACTTTGCGATTTAAAGTTGTTGCCTCTTAGGCATTTTCAATCATTTAATGAAAAAAAAATTATCCGGAAACTGCGGCCCTGGAGTTCATCAATAAATTTTACTAGCAATTGTTATAGCCACATTTTGCGAAGGGTGAGAGTTACTTGACTCCGGTTCGATAACTGGTAAAAATGATGTGAAAGAATTTTAGTAGACTCCTGGCTATAACCTTTAAGGTACCATCAGGAGATTTTTGAAATAGTATGGATGTTCGTAAACCTCGGAGTCAGAAATGTTTAAATATTAAAAGCTTCAAATGAGGGCTATCATTCGTTCACCATGTATTTAAACATGATTTATCAAACAACCTATAAGGTAACTCTATGACACAGGAGACCAAATACGACGTTCAGTCACCTTCAGAAATTTCCTCGAATTTGGTTAGTTATTTAATTTAGTTTAATACAAATACTATTCTCACACCTGACAAAATTCACTTTCATAAATTAAATTGGAAAATAAATTGTGTGATTAATAAGATAAATCATGTGTGTCATTTATACTAAAATTATTAATAACAAAAACTTCGCACTGCTAAAATTGTAATTTTGTTATTTTTGCAGATTGAAATTTTGTTTTTATACAAAAATTGGAATTCGCGCTGATTATGGATAATTTAGAAATTTTCGGATGATTAAGACTGACTGTGTGGTCATGAGGACTCAATTCTGATGAACGGTTTTTAAAGTTTTATATCCTTGTGGCTGATTTACATTCAACGAAATTTTACAGATTAAGTCTTGTAATAAAATGAGAAACAACAATGAATGACAACTTGAATGATTTCAAGAAAAAAGGAGACAAATCTTCATTTTGATAAAAATCAACAAATGAAACCAAAGAAACAAACCGAAAATTATCTTTTGTTTATTAAACCTCTAAATTCTAAAATGAAAACAAAAAGGGCCGGTAGGAATAGTTTTTATATCTTTAGAATTTATTAGTGAAATCTATTTACAACAGTTCCACTATCGAATACTAATTTTGTCGATTGCTAGTTGTACAGTTGATGAAGAAACCAAGATTCAAATTTCTAATTGTTAATATCAATCGGTCATCAATATACTTAATATGTACTTAACACTAATTTCTCAATTTTGTTTACTGAAGGGTTTATTGAAGTAATACATTCTAGGCCGTCAATATGGAATGCATTTGATGAATTTTACAAAAATAGAGTGATTAGACTCCGAATATGGGAAGATATCATCAAAGAATTAGGTGAGTGATGCCATAATTGATATTGTTTGTAATTCTTTATTGACATATTTATTGGTTTTGGTTAGGGTTGCTAATTTTTTATTATTTAACTTTCAGAACAACCACTTCATGAATACAAAGAGGACAAATTAAGGTTAAAAAATGAGCTGTCGTAGTTTTAGCAACGCGCATAAACGAAGAAAAATCAAATAACCAAATTTTTAGAGATTTAATGGTAGCCGAACTGGCAAAAATGCCAGATGAAAAACCACCAGTAAAAAACTAAAAATATTGCAAGTTCTAATCGAGGATTAAAATTTTGTTTACTAATATTATTTTTTAATACTAATTTTTCCTCTTTTTGACCGTCGTGCAGTTTGAACGTAAAATCAATGTGCGCGGAATATAATTAAAATAAAATTAAATTAAAATAAAAAGTGCATGTTAGAGTTCTTTTTAATTATTTAGTATTTTAGTTAATTACTGTGCATATAACAAATAATAATTAATGGTAAAATAATAAGGGGCCTATTCTCCCCCAAAAAACAATATCAGCATTAAATCAGGATAATGCAATGAATGCAATGGATAAAGTATAACATAGCCCCCAAAAAAAATATAATAACGCTAAATTAAAAAAGTGCTTCGACATCAAATTTAGCAAATTTGGTGATACCACCTTTTAACACTAATGAAAATATAAGTGAAAAAATAAATGAGTCAACAGCAAATATACTCAGTGCAATGGACATTAATTTAATTAGTGAGATAGGTCACTTAAATAAACAAAATTTGGTGCAAACCGGAATGGACAGATACATAACTATTCAGACCAAAAGAAAAAGAAGCCCGAAATCAGCGTAATTAGCTAGTAAGACGAAAGCGTCTAGATTAGAACATGGCACTCATCAAATACCTCTCGGCAATAAATTTTCTAGCTTGGAAGAGTATGGTGCCGAAGACACAACAGCCAAAAAGATAGAAAAGCCGCCACCAATTTATTTAAGAGAGGCGTCAAATAATGAACTCGTCAATATAAGCGACAAATTAACGGATTCAAAATCTTATATTGCTCCACTTAAAAGAGGCAATATCAAAATCCAACCTTTGGAAATTGATGGTTTTAGAGCGCTTGTAAACCATTTTGATCAAACAGGAAAGTGATATTACAATTACCAGCTGAAAAGTCGAAAAGGGTTGACTGTTGTTTTAAAGGAAATGGAAAGCGGCGTAGACGTGACCGACATTCATGCGGCTCTCGCCGCGCAAGGTTTCCATGCCAAATTTATTGCAAACATTTTAAATCGGGAGAAAGTTCCTCAACCGATGTTTCGCATAGGATTAGAGCCAGATGAGAAAAACAAAGAAAACCACAGTATATATTGTATAACTTGAAAAATTTACGAACCGGACCAGTACAATGCATTAAGTGCCAAGAATACGGCCACAGTTTGCGTTATCTGTGGCGAACTTCATGATTCAAAAAAATACGATAAGACGAGAAATGATCCATCAGTAAAACGCTGTAGTAATTGCGGTGAAAATCACACAGCAAACTATAGAGGTTGCCCAGTATATCTGGATTTAAAGCGCACGCCCAATCCAAAGTTGCGATCCGAGCAGCGAATGCTTAAGTCACATTACAATCAATGAGATATGACTCCAAGAAGTACAATTTACCAACAAGCGAATGCACAGTCAAATACACAAAACTACCTGGAGAATGTTATAAGCAATTTTGCACAACCAGGAGTTTCCTATGCCAACATCCTAAAAGGTGCCGCCCCAAAAACGAAAGTTTATTACAACGAAGAAGAATTAAATATTCACGCAACAGTAAACAAATTGACCGAAACGATCCAAAGTTTCATGATGATGATGGAAAGGCAAATGAGCATGATGATGCAAAATATGAACACACTATTATTGTTAAAAGCCAAAAATGACGCTCCTAAAGATAGCTGTATGGAATGCGAATGGAATCTTTCACAGCACAAAGCTGAGGTTCAGATCTTTCTTATCGATCAAAATATAGCCATGATGCTAATATCAGAAACACACTTTACCAAAAACCCATTTTTTAAAATCAACGGATATTCAGTTTATGACACCAAATATCCAGATGGAAGAGCACACGGCGGCACTGCGGTCTTGATCAAACGAAGAATAAAGCATTATGAACTCAACAAATGTGATAAAGTTCACATCCAAGCAACTAATATCTGCTTAGTGGAATGGTCTGGAAACTGTGTAATACCGGCTGTTTACTGTCCACCGAAACACGCAATCAAAAAGCAGAAATTTATCGATTATTTTAATCAGCTGGGCATTAAATTTCTCGCAGGAGGCGACTACAATGCTAAACATCTGCAATGGGGTTCGAGATTAACAACACCTAAAGGAAAGCAACTACATGAGGCAATGAATGAAAAAAATCTAGATTATTTATCGTCTGGACACCCAACTTACTGGCCATCAGATAGAAATAAAATACCTGATTTATTACATTTCTGTATAACAAAAGGAATAGCACGCAACAATGCTCAGGTAGAAGATTGGAAGGCAATAAAACAACTAAAGAGGCCAACATTATCGAATCCAGCAATTAGACAACCAGATGGACATTGGGCCAGAAGTGACGTAGAAAAGGCTACAGCGTTTCTCTAATCACTTGAAAAAAGTATTCACACCAAACGAAAAAACTAGCAACAGTGAACTACCAAAGTTCACGGAGTACCCTTCGAGACCAATTCCTTTAAAATTTAAGTGGAAAAATGATAAAAATACCAATAAAAATTGCATAAATCCAAAGAAAGCTCTAGGACACGATTTTATTACCGGAAAAATGATCAGAGAATTACCTGATAAATGCATAAAACTCATAACTTATATCTTGAAAGCGATAATGAGATGTGGCTATTTCCCTGAAAAATGGAAAATATCGCAAATTACAATGATTCCGAAGCCTGGAAAAGACGAAACACAAGTCGCATCGTACAGGCCAATAAGTATACTTCCGATGATTTCTAAACTATTTGAAGAAATGGTATTACAAAAATTAAAACCAATATTATCTGAAGGACAGATTATACCAGACCACCAATTTGGGTTTCGAGACCACCGTGGCACTGTAGAACAGGTGTACAGAGTTGATAACACAGTTAAATTTGCATTAGAAGAAAAGAATTATTGTTGGGCAGTTTTCCTAGACATTGCGCAAGCTTTCGACAAAGTAATCAGGTTAAAAGAAAATATCAGGTTAAACACAATTCAGCCATTACCAAACTAAATGATATAAACGCAGGAGTTCCTCCAGGCAGTTTACTGGGGCCAGTATTGTATTTGCTGTATACTGCCGATCTACCAACAATTGATAAAGTTGTAACATCAACATTTGCAGATGACACTCCTATCATGTTTTCACGCAAAAATCCTCAAACTGCATCAAGAGAATTGCAAGATCATTTTATACAAAATTGAAAATTGGCAAAGAACGTGGCGGATAAAACCGAATGAAGACAAATCAACACACAAAACATTTACGTTGAATAAGCGTACATGTCAAGCGGTTAAATTAAACAATGTTACCATTCCTCAACAAACAAACGTCAAATACTTGGGTCTTCATTTTGATAGAAGATTGACATGGAGAAAATACATTAAATCAAAGCGCAACCAAATAAAAATAAAATTCTCAAAAATGTACTGGCTGATTGGAAGAAAATCAAAATTTTCCCTAGAATGCAAGGTTCTACTATACAAAATGATCCTTATTCCGATACGGACATATGGAATTCAACTATGGGGCTGTACAAGCGCATCAAATATAGATCTTTTACAAAGAACGCAATCAAAAATACTTTGCTGTATTACAAATGGTCCTTGTTATATTCAAAATTGCAACATCCATAATTTGGGATTAAAACGGTTAAAGATATGATCCAAGCACATAGTTTAAAGTACCTTTCGAAACTGGAAACTCACCCCAACGAATTAGCAAGACAATTATTAAGGCAACCGAAATATAGACGGCTTCGCATAGTAGATCCACTAGATCTAATGTATTGATAAATTTAATTTAACTTCATATTTAAGCTAACACACATTATTAATTATTACTTATACTAATAATAAGTATTTAACATAGGTTAAGGACTTAGATAATAAATTTCTGTTTAGATTGTAAGCTTATTGTACACTTCTTGTTAGTTTCGTATAAAGAAAGATTCAAGAATAAAGCCATTGGCAGTTTAAAAAAAAAAATGTTTCCTCTAATACATTTACATTATTTTTTAATATTTAATCAAATTTAATTTCCATATAAGACATATATAGCAAATGTACCTGAAATATTGAAACAAATTTTGTAAAAAAAAATTGATTAACAATGCAAAGCTGGAAGAATTAATTTACCACTCCCCACGTCTGTAGCCGGGTTTAACTTATTTTTCTCAGATTCTTCTAATACATTGACATTCAAAAGTATTTTTAAGAAATTGTATACGAAAATAAGCCGCACGAATAAAAATATTTTGGTCAATATTTACTTAATATTGAAATGCTCCGGCAGGCTTGTCGTTTGCATCTCTTCAATCCACAATGGACCCCCAAAAAAAATTATTAATTACTACTTATAAATTATCCAATTAAATTTCTTCGTTTTGCCAATCCACCGCTCCACTATTTACAAACACTTCTCTATTAGTTTTTGCTGCTGTTGTGGAATTTAAGCTATTCCGGTTTAGCCCAAGCAACATGCTCGTCTCATTTCGACACCAGCCAGGATTCATTGCTCATTTGTCGTATGTGTCCACCATGTAGCTGGATTCTGTTGGGTCCGATCGAAGCCAGTTATGTAGGTATACAAATAATTGAATTATGCTTTCCACTAGCACCACTTAGGCATTTATTGGAGTGTTGAATATTCTCCATATTGCGTTTAATATACCGAATGCATTTTCAATCACCCTACAAGCCTGGCTAGATGATAATTAAATATTCGTTGCGGAATATCTAATTGCTGCAATAGGGTTTCAACATATAAATTCCCAAAGTAAAGGCATTATCGGCTAAAAGCGCGAACGGAACCTTTTTGGAATCCTGCAAATAAAATATATGTTAATCCAATATAAATATAATATGATTATCTATTTGTAAAATTTACTTACTCAATTAGACCAGAATAAAATTGCTTTCCGAAATTGGAGTTTCGGAAAAGCACTCCATCGCTCTGTCGACCAGCTGCATCAATATCACACATCAAAAAATTATATTGGTAATCGCGAATTGCCATAAGTACTATGGAATTGAACTTTTTCTAATTGAAGAATGCTGATCCGGCATTTGCAGGCGTCTAAAATAAAATTAATTTCAAATGTATATTGTAATTGAAATTGGAAAATTATTTTAATTCAAATAAAAAAAATACCTGTATTCTGAAGTGTTTCCCGTCAATTGTGCCACTGCAATGTGGAAAATTTCACTTTTCCTTAAATCCACACGCGATTGATTTTAAATATTCCTTATTTAATTTAGGAAATACTTTGCCTTTTAGTGCAGGTGTTATTGCTGCTAACATTTCAGTTACGATATTGTGAAATGATGCTGGCGATTATTTTTATCCTATAGATAGGCTTTGTTGAGACTCTCCAGTTGCAAGGAATCTAAAAATAACTGTTGCTTAATGTAATTTCCAAAACACGGTAAAAACGAAGCTTACCTTAACGTTATTGCTAACCGCATACTATTATTAATGAGCTGCCTAAGATATGTCTGCTTTGATATCGCGGGGCCCACCATTAATAATAGTTCCTCGAAGTGGGTAGCACTCATCCTCAAATATATGTTAAACATTATGGGGTCATCTTCAAAACCACCACATAGTGTTTGAACTATGTTGTGATGGCACTTGTTTCTTTCCGTGTTAACGAATACGGTCGTGCCCAACATAACCGTTTTTTAAACGACTTTACACCTTTTCGTCATCACTAGTGCTGCTACTACTTGAAAATATAATCCGAACTAACTCGCATATTTAATGTGGTGTTAAACTCATTTTAAAATAAAACACAATTCATACAATATTTTAACAAAATATCACTTTGTAATCGATATGTCTGCAAACAAATAAATTGTAGTTATGTTTCTACTTCGAAACGTCAATGATTTGCCGAGACAAATCTTGTGTCTTATTCTGGTTCATGGTTCATAATAATATCCGACTTAATCTTCTAATTTTCCAATCACCGATCAATTCTAGAGATCTCGACTCATATGGAAGAAGGGCTTAACTTTATTTTAACAACTTTTCAGGAGGATGATTTTAAGTATAAATTGAATTTATGAAAAAATATACAGACATTCAACTATTGACAATGGGTTAGAAATTTTCAGTATGATAACTGGATTTACAGGATATGGTTTACTGGAAAATGGATGGGATGAATAAATGGGTTGAATGAATGTTGTGTGAATGTAAGGTAAGGCTATGGACCAAAAAAAGTGTCTATGCACGTCCTGCCTAAAAAAATAAAAAAAAGGTAAGGACTTTTGTTTCTCTATCACGGACTCGAACCGTTAACTTGGGTTTATCGGGTTTCGCTCCGGATTACACATATATTTATTTGTGTTCCTTTCGTTTCGGCTCAACAGTGATTTTATAATATGGTTCGAACCGGCTTAATATTTTTATTAAGTTTAACATTTCAAATTCAGAATCTAAACAGTTAAAAGTTGACTTGATGTTATTGTGAATGTCAGATTCAAAAACAAACGATAAAAAATAACCAATTTGATTTTCAAAATTAAGGATAGAAATACGCACTGAAAACGAAAAAACAACCTAAATTGAGTTGATCGAGTCATTTTTCGACTGAATTATTGTATTTTGCTCTTTTGGTTTTTCAAATCTCCTTGGGGTTCAGTTCCGATTTTACCCCGGCATATCTTTATTTTTCTGGCTTTCAGTTTTGGACCCGCTCCGGCTCACATCACTGCTATAGATATTTTATCAAGTTAATCTGTTTTTAATGCATTATCTCAACGAAAGTAAATTATAAATTAGTTCCAAAGAAAATAAAAAATTCTTAATTCGGAACAAAATGAAGAATTGGATAATTAGCCCTCGAATAATTAAAACTATGCAACACAAAAAATAATCTCAGTTGTTTTAAGTGTGTTAGTGATAAATTCTCCAGTGGAAAATGTTTCAATCGTATTTTTAATATTCTATATAGTTTTCATTCTTCTTGCCGTAATAATTAGTATTCCGAAAACGTGTACATACTCGTATATACAACTCTAGTTCCTTGTTACATATTTGTTCAAGCAATTAAAAATGCGCAAAAACTTAAAACACAACCAATATAGAAGCTATAATCCTATATACATGGATTATAGCTTCTATATTGGTTGTGTTTTAAGTTTTTGTACGTGAAAACGAAATTTGAAAACTTTTCCTGGTTTTTCATTTAAAATTATTTTTAACTGAAAATAAAATTGAAAGCCACACATTTGCCGTAGTTGTGAATTACTGAATGTATGAATTATTGAATGTATTGACAAGATTGTATCATAATTAGGTAGCGCGCAACAGTTTAATGAAATGCAAACTGATTGATCTTGATTTGCTGTATAATTTTGAACCAGTAGTAGAAGTTTCGTAAGTAAACCCTTCCAGATGACTAGCAAAACATATGAAGACTGTTGGGAGTATTTTGCAAAAAATTAAAATAGTGAGTCATCGAGATGCAGACTATGTGCTAAAATACTTACGTGTAAACGATCTACGGATCTACGGAATCTACGGATATAAAAGATTAACGACAAGTTCTGAGGCAGGAAGTAGTTTGAGTTAATGCAAACACTACAAAATGATAATTGTCCAATTTGTCATAACAGAACGACCCAAAATGATTGAAGAAACTGCAAAAATGGCAGCAAAATAGGATTTCACCTTCCAAAAAATCCTTCAGATCTTATGAATTTGGTAGTGCAATTCTGTGAAGAAAAAAAAGGAGCTGGTATGCCTAATCAATACTCTAAATTCTGAACAGGAAAAAATTAGCATATCAATCGATGAGTTCATATGAGTTCATATAAAAAATTAAATTAATTTCAGATTTCATTAGAAAAAGATGTTACCATTACCACTTACCGCGCCCACTTGATAATTACAAAGAAAACAATATTTTGAAAAGACAAAATGCATGTAACTCCGGTAATGGCTGACTGATAATATTCTTCTTGGTGTTAAGTTGTGACGTGTTGTGTTCTGTTGGAGAGGAAATAGATGCACCGGCGATGGTTGGAATTGGATATACGTATTAACTCGCGTTAATAGTCAAATTTGTGTTGGGACCCAATAGTTAGTTCGGCAATTGGATGTGTGATGGGGTTAGTGAACGATATTCAATTTCGAATATCGGTGAGTCGTGATATTCGGAGAGCTACATTTCGAAGTGGCAGAAATAGTAGCCATATGCAGTTTGAGACGAGAGGATGAAACTCAAGTTAATTTTGGATATTGAAACTCATTGAAAACCGCTAACTTTTTTATATTATTTTTTTTAAATATTACAACTGATTAAATATATCAACTAGTAATTTGTCTTTCTTTCTTATGTTCGTTTTGCAGAGATATAACCCATTAGTAAGTCTCTAAATATTTGGCCGCCATATTGTGGTCTTCCCAATTCCAGCGGTTTCTTTCTTTGGAGCCTTCGTACTCAATTTGTGCTACTCAAGCACGACCTGCAGCGTATAGTTCTCTACCCTATGGAATTGGTTAATCTTGACCCCGAGAAAGTATTTTTTGCATTAAAATCATCTCCAATGATAAAATTAAATCCCACCTGGTTCAATAACTTTTTATAATCCACTTTATTTAAATTATGTCTTGGAGGACAATATATTGAACAGACATTGAATATTTTTTTGTTGTTAAGTTGAATGCTGATAGTAGCTACCTGCATACTTTCTTCTTCAATTTTTATTCCCTCATGATGTTGAATATTTTCTTACACAAATATTTTTGATCCTCCTCTTGGTCTTTCTGCTGGATGTAAAGCGTGGTAAGAGACGTAACCACGTATTTTGCTATATGAGGTTATAGTAAGATGGCTTTCTGATATTAAACATATATCAATTATTGCAGTATTTAAAAGATTTCTAACTCTGGAATATGTTGGATTATTCCATTTGCATTTTTTATTTTATAGTTTGCAAAATAACTTCGATTAAAGCTGTGAGCTTTTTAGTGCAATTTAATGAGAGATTGGTAAAAGAAGAAACTAATCCATTGGTATCTCTTATCAAATTTCTAAACATTCCTTCGAGTTACAGGACTAAAAAAACCGACTCATTTTTCAATTCAGCAAACAAAATGAAGATAGATAGATGGGTAAATAATGTATTATCAAGTCTGTTCAAAACAAATCAAAATATTTAATTGGGATCAATGCCTTCTACATCTGGGAGAACTCAAAATAATGTATCCCTGATAATCCTACCGCAATAATTAGAACTCAATAATACGGAATCGCTTAATCTTTTTGTACCAAAACCAAATGTGCTTGTTGTTGGTGTTGGAGGACTAACAATGGAATTTAATATATTTGAAAAATCTGGCGGAGAACCGAAAAACTAAATCTCTTCTTGGATGCTTTGATGACAATGAAACCCACATGTACGCAAAAAGACCGTAAGTTAAAAAAAGAAAAAGGCTCTCAGATTCTTTATTGGACGCATTAATTTTTAACAAATTTTTTTTAAATTAAAGTGATGAAATTTTATTTATTGGTATTTGAATTAACTTTATTTGTATTAAGTCAATATATCTCCATTCTATATTATTAGAGGCAGTGAACGAATTTGTTTGACATTTCTTAAATTTTTGTTAGTGATATTCCCGAACGAAGGACTTCTGTTTGTCATATCCTGTTCTGTTTCATTCATTTGAGTTATAGTCTCCCTCAGTTTTATGAGAACGACCTTCACACAGACGGTAGATTTTTCTCAGTATCAGGTAGTTTTGCCAACATTCGCGAAAATTATTATGTTTTCTAATACGATCACCAATTTGAAAACAATGTTATGTATGAACTACTATTTCATAACAATAAATTCAGATTTTTTTAATAAATAAAAAACGCCCTCATACAATTTTCAATTTTCTAGACATCATCTTTGTCATTTTCTTCATGTAGTTATGTATTTGTTTTTGGTTTACTTAGAAAAAAATTTGATTGTGTTAGTTATTATTTCTAAATAAATATTTTTCATTCTTGTGTTTGTTACGTCAATACATATCTACATTCTTGTATAAAATAAAACCTCTCACAATGCGAAAATATTAAAAGATTTATTTATATATTTGTTGACATCGATAAAACAATTTGGAATATACGAGTAGTAGGTACAAAAGAAAAATGCTACCGTCATAATATTTTATCTGTTTGTTATGTACATACCAAAAAGTAGGTTTTCACGTGGTTCATATATGTATGTACAAAAAAAAAAAACCTTCGTATACATTTTCCTTATTCACACGACTCCACATGACATATTTAAAATATTCTTGTTTCCTTTACAGAGCTTACCATAAAACTTTATTATTGCTCCGTGGCATATCATTTGCGATTTAAAAACAAAAATTTAAAAAAAATTATTCAAGTGACATAAGTACAAGTTATACAAACCAATTTTTGAGTAAACGAATCACTATCACACTTAATCATATGTACCGTACATAGATATGTGAAAAATAATTTATAAAATGTGGGTGGTCTGAACTAGTTTTGTATAAATATCACAAAAATAAACAAAGTAAAATGAAATGGAAATCTTCTTTCTAACTGGTGAATAAAAAAAGTACATGCTTCACACACCACAACAAATGACTAAGTTAGAACAAAAAGAAGACAGTGGCAATGATGTTGTTTGCTTTTCAGTTAAGAATATTTTTATTCTCTTCCACTTTTGGGTAAGTTTCCTATGTACATATTTGGTTTTAGTTTTGATGACTGACAACTAAATTCTTAAAGTAAATAGCATGCGATGTGGTGGTAAAATTTATAATTTTCTTTGTTTCTTTAACAATTTCATTTAAACATGCTCTACTGTAATGATTTTGTAATCTCGAGAGCATATATAAAATATTAGTGGGTTGCGCCCGCCACCAGTTAAGAGAGCACCTTTTTACAATTTTGGCTATTTTGGTTCCGGTTATGGTTACGGTTATGGTCAATGAAGCGCTAATCTTCTTCACAGATGGCTCAAAAAGGGATAGAGCGGTTGGCTACGGGGTATTCTGTGAGGCACTAGGGGTTAACCTCTCTCTCCGTCTTCCCGACTTTTGCAGCGTTTTTTAAGCTGAACCGATCGCGATAATGGAATTCATGGACTGGTTGAAGTATAATGTAATATCTACGAGGGATACTCGCATTATTACGGACAGCCTAGCTGCTATTAAAACGCTATAATCATACTCCCTGACATCGAAGGTAACCCAGAACTATCTGGAATCTATAAATGAGATGGCTGATCAGTTCAACATCCGCTTGAAATGGGTGCCAGGGCACTTCAATATCGCAGGAAATGTAAAGGCAGATGAGCTGGCTCGCCATGGCACAGTACGCCTAATAACCCAAAGCAGGCGGGATATATATATGCAGCTTGCTTCAGGTAAACTGGAAGAGTCCTGAACAAATATTTAACCTCGATGAAACCGGTCTTCTCTGGAAAAAGATGCCGGCCAAAAGATTTATTGCTAAATCGGAAAAAACTGCAAGTGAGTTTAAAACATCTAAAGATCGGATCACATTTTTATCGTGCAGTAACGATTTTGCTTGAATTCAAAGTCCTTTTACTTCTTGACACTGCACCTGGTCACTCTGCTGTGGAACATCCAAATATCCAACTCGAATTTTTGCCTCCGAATACAATTAACCTGATCAAACCATTAGATCAAGGTTTTATTGCAGCCTTCAAGATTTATTATATAAAACTGGCATTTCAACATATTTTGGGTGAAGTTGAAGAAAAAAACATTTCGATCATTGATGCATGGAAAAAATATACGATTATGGATTGTGTTAAAAATGCTTCTTTAGCCATAACTCAGTTGCCAGAATCAACATTAAATGATTGCTGGAAAGCTATTTGGCCCGCATGCGTCCAAACTGGAAATTTGGTCCCAGAACAAAATATTGGGTGTTCACAAATTTTAATATTGGCACAAGCAATTGGTGGCGAGGGCTTTGAAATTATGTAAACTGAAGACATCGAAAAGTTGTTGATCGAGTCCCCACTAGACGACGATGATCTAATCGAAATTTTGTCAGTTGATGTTTATAATGAGAACAAACAAATGGAACATGAAGTTGAAGTACCAGTTTAATAATTGACAGCTTGAGTACTTCTGACAGTCTAAATGTATAGCTAAAAACATAGAACACCATTTTTTAACGAACGATCGGGATTTAGAACGAGCTTTAAAATTCCAGCGAGACATTCTATGCTGTACAGCTGGATATCAGGAATTGCATAAGAAACTGGTAAAACCAAAACCACAACCACTGATAACTGGTTTCCTGATAAAAGACCAATGAATAACACAGGAAGTGCCTGAAAATAGTCCAACTGGCCCAAAATCAATAATTGATTCAAATTTGTTGGACATTTTGGATGATGAAAGCAATTTGGGTCCAATACGCCGTAAAAATGCACGGTTTTTATCCAGTAGCGACGATTCGCTATAGACAAATGTAGTTTAAGTTAAAACATTTTTTTAGGATTTGAATTGAATTCCCTAAATAGAACGTGTGTCAATCGATTAAAAAGTAGTTAAAAATTAAAATTTTGACAGCAAAAATATAATTTGTTTTTTATTCACCACAAAAAACAAAATTTAAGTAGTTGTGGACCGCATGAAATTTTTGACAACTAAAATTGAAATAAAACTTAACCCAAAAACGTTTCCAAATTTAAAGTGAATAGACGACATCTTCATCAAATATATTTTTTTATACACACAATAATATACATATATATTATCCTCAATATATATTAACATATATATATATATATATATATATATATATATATATATATATATATATATATATATATATATATATATATATATATATATATATATATATATATATATATATATATATATATATATATATATATATATATATATATATATATATATATATATATATATATATATATATATATATATATATATATATATAATATATATATATATACATATATATATATTAACAATATATATTTAAATATACAATAATAAATGAAATAAAACAAATTTTATTTATTTTTAGGGACATACGACGAACGGATTGTACTAATAAATAGCAGAATAAAAAACAATAACTTTTTTTTTTTTTAGGAAGTACGTGGCATAGAGACTTTTTTGGTCCATAGCCTTGCCTTACATTCACACAAGTACGGTATACCCCACCTGCGCATTGCATATCTCCATATCACCCTGTACAGTGACATGGAAGATGGGTCGGCCCATGAGTTCTACATTCCAACAGAGGGTCATAGATGTTTTCAATTTAATCACTGATCGTAATCGGGACATGAAAAATCCCTTTTGCATCCTGCCTCTGTTGGGATTCGAACCCGGTACCTCCCAATCCAAACGTCGCAGCTTTAACCATTGTGCTATTTGCTCGGTGGAACTTAACTACATCGAAAAAGGCGAATATGACCACTGGATGGCGGTAATATAAAATTTTTTATTTTGTGGAATGAAATGTTTTAACACAATTTATTTTTCAGAAAAGTTGTTGATGAGTGTGGTGCAAAATTGGGGCCGGATAAGAATTACATCAATTGTAAACAGCAATGGATGAGTCTAATGCGCAAATATAAGGCCTGTATCGAACAAATTGTATAACCTATTGTATACCATTTTAATTTACAGAGTTTTTTTAAATTGAATACGGGAAATGGAGCGTCTGAAGATGCCCCCCTACAAGAACAGGAGCGAGGAGAATGGCCATTTTTTGAGGTTATACATAATTATGCCTCCAAGAAAGACAATTATCATCCGCCTTATTTGCTGTCGAGCAGTGAGGGAGTAATTTCAAACAGAAATGAAACTGATGTACAAAATCAAGCTTTCTCAAGTTCAAGCCTACAGTCATTTACATCAAGAAACGAAAGTCTGGTATCGAATTGGCGGAGTACCGAAAATGATTTCTTAAAAGCCCGGGAGAAAAGGAAAAAATGCATAGAGAAAAAAATAAATGGGCTGTTGGGCGTATTTGGCCAAATGGTTAAAACGGATTATCCAAATATAAACGTGGATAGTCTAATGATTTCATCTGGATCTGATGATTCAGATTAATTTATTATATTTATTTATTATTATTATTTATATTTATTATATATGTATTACCTAATATGAAATGAAATATGTGATAAGATAACCAATTAAATGAAATATGTGATAAAAATAAGCTTATTATATGTAATATTGTTTTATTTTGAATTAATTATACTTTATTTTATTTAACATAGAATATAAAATGTTTTAAAATTGTTCCATAAGCATATCTCTAAAAAGGACTGCTTCCAAAGAATCCGTTTCTTCCGCAATATTTGAATCATCTGCAGTGATATTAATATTTTGATTCAGTGCATTAATATCATTTACATCCCCAAAATCCCCACCAGACACACAAATATTGTGGAGCACGCACGCTGCAAAAACGGTTTTAATGCTATTTTCGATTTTTAACTCTAACGATTTGTTAAAAATATTTCGCCATCTCATTTTTAAGATGCCAAATGCGCAATCTACAATATTTCGAGGCTCGGCAGTGTGCCGTATTAAACTTCCTCTGCTGCTCGTTAGCATTTTTATATGGCGTTATTACGGTTACAGGTCTTAATTGACAAGGGTATCCACTATCGCCCAATAAATAATAATTATTAGATGTATAAGTGCCGTTTTGATAGAGAGGACTATTTTTAAAAACATGGTACACATGTACTGACCCTGGGAATCCCACGTAGACATCTTTAAATAAATGATTACTGTCTACAACAGCCTGACATTGTTTTGAATAAAATGTTTTATAATTAATGTACTCATCGTGTTTATTTATGGGGCATTTTATCCGTACATGACACCCATCAATAACAACCAAGGCTTTTGTAAAAATTCCAGTTTTTGCTCTACTGCAAAATTTAAGAGCTATTTCTTCACGGTCGTTTTGGTAGTTTGTTTAAATGCCGCATGTGTACTGTGTAATATATTCTAACAACTTATGGACAATTCTTTTAACTGTGAAACTGAAAAAACACATGAAATTTACAAAGGATAGTACGCTACTTATTGTTAATGTTGATTATTTATGTATACAATTTTGTATGTATTCATACATATTCTTTGCATGTATACCAATAAAACCACCAGTTACTCGATAGCTACATCCCGCAGCCATCCAGTATATAAAAAACGATCAGCTCGTACTCCTTTGCCCATCCGTGGTGTTTGTCTGGCATTAGTTGAACTATTGGCTTGAAGCTGTAGGGGTTCAGATGAAGATGCTCCCGCGTTTTTATGGTATCACAATTTAAAATGGATTGGACCTCCTCTGATATCGTTCTCAACCTGCAGTATTCTAATGACTTTAACGATAAAATAATATTATATACATACATGGTACTTTGTAATTATAGGATATAATA
The DNA here is from genome assembly GCA_951394425.1 of Tipula unca. Classification (NCBI taxonomy): domain Eukaryota; kingdom Metazoa; phylum Arthropoda; class Insecta; order Diptera; family Tipulidae; genus Tipula; species Tipula unca. The sequence continues at coordinate 121,417,265 of OX596381.1, read as the reverse complement.
ATGTGTACTTCTCTTATTTTCCTCCTGTATTTCCGAAGTATGGCACTATTCGACATATTATACTTTTTGTATAATACTAACATTAATAAACTAATTGGAAAATATTTTTTTCCGATGCGATTCTTTATAAATTGACTTTTTACAGCTGTCAAAATTTTAACTAATTGACACAGCAAATTAGATTTTTGAAGTTGAAAAATTTCAACACGGCAATTTGATTTCAAAAATATTTTTATTCGATTGACACAGACACTTAGTAATATTTTTTGTGTTACTACCTAGTTTTAGTTATTAGTTTTAATTTGTTTTCAAAATGAATTACTTACTTATGTAATATAATTTAATTTTAAATAAATTTACGAACGTATAGAACTGAAAAAATTTGATTTTTAATGTTTAATAGAAATTTTTTCAGATTTGTAGGGTAAATTTAAATTTTAACTGCAAACATTTTTATTGTTAGCATTTATATTAACTTTTTGATGTAAAATTAAATATTCCTGTAGTTTTTAACAGGAATTTAAATTTTATTTCTGTTTCATTTATTTTTACTCTCCTTTTTAAATTTCAGAGATATTTCATGTACAATTTTGTGAATTACAGTAATTTGTTAAAATAAAGCGAATAATATAATTATTGTTACATCGTGTTTAGTTTTTGAAGAGAGTGGTATATAATTATTTGTGATTGTGTAATAAAAAATTAATAAGTTTATAGTGCGTTTAATTGATAAAAATAATAATTAGTAATTTAAAAAATCAAGTAAGTATGTGCCTTTACAAATACATTTAGTAGCTATACATAAATTGCTTACTAATTTAATTTGGAATACATATAGTTTTTCTGCGTTGTTATTAATTTTTTTTTTTAATTTTAATTGTCTTTCGTTTTATGTTCAATTGCAGATCATTGAATCTTTATCGCAATTTATGTATAATTAGTTTATTCGTATCGTATTACAAACATATATGTTTTTATAAAACCAAAATGTTCATCTGCTCCAATTGTAATGTAACATGTGGTGATAAAGAAAAATATATGCACCATCTTAAACCCCACCAAAATGATAGAAATTCAGTATTTAAATGTATATTTAGCAATTGTAATCGTGTTTTTTTCAAGTTTATAAGTTAGTCATCCCATTATTATAGATATTATTATAAGAATATCAAAGAATTAAAACAAAATAATGTCTAATTAAATTGCCAAATGAAAGATTGTTCATATAAATGTTATGTTATAGAATCACTTTTAAGGCATTTAATTAAACATTTACGTTTGTCTCAAGCCTATAAAGTTATTTGTCCCATTAGTGGCTGTATCAAATCATTTAAAAATAAAAAAACTTTCAGAAACCATATAAACAATTTACACAAAATCAGACTCTTTAATATATGAATATATATATGAATATTCCTGAGAGAATAATTTCACTCTTCGCGGATCATTTATCATTCTTCAGATTTACTCGAATCTAATCGTTTGTCAATCTATCGAAAATGGTTTTAGTCGTCATAAAGTACACACAGGATTAAAACATGAGGTCTTAGCGGAAGTCTTACATTTTGATTTAATTTCTCAAAATTCATTATCTACCTATAAACGTAACCAAAAACTAACCATTGATTTTAACATCAAACCTAATAAAATTTTCCTGGGGATTAATAATTATCATAAATCATGTTTTTATTATTATATCCCTATAATTGAGACACTTACATAATTATTTGAAGAACCCGAAATTTTATCTCAGTTTAACGCCACACAAAATATCAATTATTCTAAATATTGTGATTATACGGATGGGTTTTTATACAAAAACAATAACTTTTTTTATCACCAAAAGCATATAGAACTTATATACAAAATTTGGAAAATATTAAAGGGTCTCTTATTGCAATTTCTGCAGATAACTTAGGTGCACATCTAACCCTAAAAGAATTCAAAGAAAATTTTCGTTCGACAAGCCAAACAAGATCTCGTTCTTCTTATGATGCAGACGTCAAAAATTTAAGATCGCAAATTTCTTATCATGGAATTAAAGCAAATTCTTGTTTCAATCAATTGCAGCATTTCCATATCAGCAATCCTGGACTGCCACCATGCATCGCTCATGATCTATATGAGGGTGTCATTGCATTTGATATTAGTTTGGCTATTCATTATTTTGTCAAGGATCAATGGTTTTCATATGATTATCTAAATATTAATTTAGACCGTTTGCAAAAAACTTTAAAGTATAATGTGAGTTTTCCTAGGCTCCTTAAAAAGCTAGGTGGCCATGCACTACAAAACTATTATTTTCTTATTTTATTACCGCTGATCCAAATAACAGTGTTTTAGAAATGGTTACCCATTTGTTGGAAATATCACAGATTGTTTCTTCACATATGATAACATTGACACAAGTTCATATTCTAGAGGGTCTTATTAATAGATATTTGGAACTGCGAACATTGCTTTTTCCGAGTCTTCCGCTTAGACTTAAGCATCATTACTTTCAGCATTACCCTGAATTAATAAAACTATTTGGGCCTTTAATTAAATTTTCGACAGTTCGTTTTGAAAGCAAACATCAATATTTCAAGCAAATTTCATTAAAATCTAGAAATTATAGTAATTTATTAAAAACATTTGCAGAGAGGCACCAAATGCTCCTATCTTCCCTAACCGGAAAACGTTTTTGTATTCCAAAACTGAAATTTATGAGGGTAGAACCTGAAAGCTTTTCAATTCCAATTCCACCAAGTTTTGTTTAATAATAATAAAATTGAATATTTTTCTGGCGAGCATTAGCCATTTCCAATATTGAAAATGGATATGTTACGTGCTTCACAATAAAAACCATATTGGTTAATTCGAACGTTTCTCAAGTAGGATGCAATTATTTTCGAATGATGTTTAACTATAAACAAGGAATATTTGAAATTACCGAAAGCGATGATTCCCTAAATATCATTTCTATATTGAATCTTACCTCTCCTTTTCCATTTAATGATGGACCAGCAACGTATATCACGTTACCATCAATTATACCAATTTATTGGTATATTCTGTGATTGAGAATCTAAATTAATGCTAAGAAAAGAAAAATTATAAAATGTATTTACCTATTTAGTTTATATTTAAAGACTTTTTGTAAATTACCACGACGATATGTTAGCTCAACAACGCTTTATTGTAAAAATAAAGGATCGGAACCGCCTCGTTAAAAAAAGTTTTTTGGGTAGCTGTATTCCAAGTTTAATAAAAAAAGGTTAGTTCATTTAAATTTAATAAGATTCTATATTTTGTTTTTTAATATTCATTTGTTATAATTTTATTTTTAGCAAATGACCCAGGTATTCCAGGCACAAAATTAGTTTGCGAGTCTGATGGGACAGAGGTGGATGACATCGATGTTCTAGAATATTTTATTCAAAAAAATTAAATTTTCCAGTTACTCGAAATTACATCTCTGTGGGTATAACCACCATCAACTTCGCCTGCGGTACCACTAACCGAAACCCAACAATATATTTGCGATGATAACTTTTCTACCAAACAATTTTCAACTGTCAATTCAAATAATGTTGTTACTTGGATACAAAGTAACATTGCATGTGAAGAAGTTCAACAACCGCAGAGTCCTCTCTCAACTATATCTATGTCGAGTGGCCGAATTACAGCTATCACTTCTGATTTTTCATCCAATTCCGATATTGGCTCGAAACAAGCCGAAAAACTGTTTACAAATTACGAATTACCCATCACCAAACTATCAGAGGAAATAGTAATATTGCTTAATCAGGAAACGGAACTTGGCCACTTATACTCGGATTTTATCCATTGTATTGTGAATGATATGCGGCGCAAATCTTTTTATATTCCGAAAAAAGATTTCCGAACCATATCTGTTCGCTTTTTAAAACTATATCCGAAGAGCTTATCCGTAGTGGACAGTACCGGTAAACATATTTGCGATGAACCAATTACATTGGCCACGAAATTACGGAACCATAATGTGCCTAACTTTTTTGAAAAATCGGAAAACCAAATATCAGATCATGAGGCAAATGCGAAACAACTATGGCTAAAGGAGAACTACGGACGTAATTTTGATGATATAAATCAAGAAGCATTTTTTAAAGAAACTGTTACACAACAAAGGAAATTTTGGAATGCAAATCGTACGATTAATAATATAAAAGAGCAATGGCCACATCTGTTATTGTAAATTTTTTTACTGTATTATTTTTATGAACTTATGAACATAAGTGTAGTATTATTTTTTGATAGATGGGATCCTATCAAAAGTACACTTTTAAAATTTGGAGATAAGCTTGAAAATGTATTCTGTACATAATGAAAATGATGAAGACCTTAAAATATTATTAATTATAACTACGTATTCCTAAAGCTGTATGTTTATTATTTTATTACAAGAAATTTATATAAAAAAACACATACACATGTATGTACATAGGTGGGTGATGTAGCTGATATTTTTATCTTTCATAAAGTTCTATGAAAATTGGGATTATTAAACGTGAAATTTTCGTCCAAAATCGATTTCTTTTACTAGATTTCTTAAATTTACTAATTATTTTATGCAAATTTTTAAATGATTTAAGACGTATAAATACTAGAAGAACGTGAAATTTAATTATTTGTACTGTAAACTAGTACACATGTTTTCTTGTAATAAATTTTAATTCTTAAAAATTTACAATTTTTTCATGTAAACTGTTACAAGAGTTTTCTGGTAAATTTACGGTTTGCAAAATTAAATATTACATAACTATGCATTTCTTACATGTAATGTATTTTTACGTGAAAAGGTTCGGAAAATTTGCCCAATTGAAAATTCTAGTAATTTTCAATACAAATTTTTTACTGTGTACATACTTTTTTGCACGAATTACTGAAGAAATTTATTCCGTGGAACGTATCTACCTTGTAAAAAGAGAGTTGGATGTAATTCCCTATCGAACGTTGAGTATTTCTTTTTAGCATCCGATAATTTCTTTAAAAACAATCCCAGTGGCGTCCAATATCGTTTTACTGCTGTTGCAGAACTGCTCCGATGGCAGTGTTTTATTCATCAGTTGTGATACTGAATTTTGTGTCATTCAGCGGATGTGCTAGTAGAGCAATATTTTCCAATTCAGTTTTGAGCTGTTAGAATGTTATCAAACTATTAAATGGTCCGAGTTTAATGTAAAATACAATAAATAAAAAAGCATTAGCACTACAACATTCCTATACATAGGTTGTTTCCGAAACCGATACTTATTTGAAACTTATTTACTTATTAAGTATTAAATAAGTAAATAAGTATTAAAAATCATTCAAGTCGATGAATTGGCAGAATAATTTACTTCTTTTTAATTCATTTGATGAATAAAAATATACAATTATACTTTCAAGTAATTGGCAGGATATTTTAAAATTATGTGGAAAATAATTTTATTTTAGAATTTAGAACAGTGATGATCAACTTTAAATAAGTGGAAACTGCTGTAGATAGTTAAAGGCCAAAAAGCTCTGTAGATAAATATATTAAAACCAATAATAGCAACTGAGCGAATATAAGTGCAGAAATATTCAGTAAAAATACTGTTAACTAATAATAATAAATAAAATAATTTTTTTATTTAGAGCCTGTCCGAATTCATTCTTAATCGACTAAATTAAATAGTTACCAGCATTTTTCCGCGAGAGGCGATAATATCGCGCAAAAGTCTAGTATTCGACTAGACTAAATCATTCTAAACTGTGATTTCATTTTGAACGGTAGCGTTTTAATATATTCAATATTTTTTTGTAAACAATAAATAATAATAATAAATTTAATAATAATAAATTGTTACTATGAATAAATCATCCGTAACAAAGCAATACTCAACCTGCTGTAAGTAAACAATAGTTTTATTTCAACATTTCAGGCATTAATAAATAATTAAACTGTCATTAATGCAGGGCCTGATGACATAACCTCAAACTTTATTGAGGCGAGGATAAATAATGACAATTTATTTACCGGTCGTTTTTTTAATCATAAAGATTCGTGGGAGTAAGTACATCGTTAAATTTAAAATATATGACCTTTTTTAATAAAAATATTTTTATAGAAAAGTCATTTCAGATTGTGGAATACAGGAGGACTGGTAAAAATTGCGCAAAAAATGGTCCAACATCATGGATAAATATAAGGTTGAACATGTGAAATACTCTGTCTATAAATTTTAAAAAAATGTTTACTTTTAGTAAATAATTCAACCACCAACCGGTAAAGGTACTGAAAAGTTCTGTGAAATGGCCGATACATAGATATTTTTTGGCATCATTCGGGAATATGCGTCGTTAAAGCATAATATAAATCCGCCACTAGTAATAGAATCGTGCCCAAGCGAATCCAACATGGAGATTACATCAACGCCAAGTAGTTCAGTGGATAATGTATCGATTAGGGTAAAAGGGACCAAAAGATCTTTACCAGTTGACTCAAACGAGACAACATTAAGAGCGGCCGTGATGAAAGTTTCGAACGTGTATCTCCATTTCATGGAGTTGAAGTATGGAATCACTACTACCAATGATTGTACTGATTCAGATTAAATTGTATTTTCAGATAAATGCCTAAGAACGAACAGATATATAGTATGTACTTAAATGAATTTATATCCAAAAAAATAAAAAATTGGATGACTGATCTCTTGACATAATATGTGATGTATTGAAATAAAAATGTGATAATAAAAATTAATTAAAATTGTTTTATTTATAAAAAAAATACCACAAATAATTGAGAAATTCGGGGGTTAACCGATCAACTGGTACAACAAATTATTTCTAAATTGAAGTGCGTCTTGGTCATCGCGTTCAAAGTTGTGGTCAGAGTCCCTTTCTCCACCATCTTCAGATTCAATAATTTCAGAAATCTCCGACGCAAATATTGTGTATTACACAACATGCCACTATTGTTTTTATTGAATTTTCAATCGTCAATTCCAATGTTTTATTGAAAATACACCGCCATCGCATCTTCAAAAACCCAAAAGAACATTCGATTTTCGACCGGGCTGTTGTACACCCCTGATAAGTAATAAATATATAAATAATGTAGTAATAGATGAAGCATAAATATAACCCCCATTATAAATTAAAGTAAACACCTACTAAAAATATAAAATCACTGCTTACAAAAATCCACATTTAGGCTAAAATAATTAGAACACAATTTTAGAACAAATTTTAGAACTAGATTACCTAAATGTCAGTTTGAACAAGTAACATGAATAGCCGAAATTACAAAATATAAAATTATTAACCCAAATAAAATACTTACAGTGCAAAACTGGAAATAAATTATCGAAATAGCTATTCAGGTCACAAAATTCAAAATGCTTATTTAAGTAAAATCAATTATAAAACCTAATTTTAAGTTCAATTACCTAAAATATTTTAGTATAAATAATCCAAAATTTTAGTCAATAAGTCAGTTGCAGTTAAAATCCAGTTAAGTTTCAAGTACAGTGCAGTCTAGTTAAGATAAGTTAAGCAGTTAAATAAATTCGAATCAATAAATAAATCAGCAAAAATCAATAATTGAATATCCAGGTGTTCTAAATTATAATCGAGAATATTCATCAATCAAGTAAGTATCTCTCATCAAATAAAACAAAACAATACCGTCATAGCCACCACCAGTGGTAAGCGGGTATTGTTTCAACTCAACTACTAACCTCACGGCACCGAGTGAGTCTCCTTTTAATTACCTGCCACGGCCAAGGCGGAGTCAGATACGCAGCGTCTGTGGGCGCGCAGACTCCTTTCTGGTAGTTAAGGTTACTCATTCCCGATTTACTTACTAATATATGTAATACAGACTTAACGTTCTCTCTCACTTCTGACGAATAAACTTACATAGTATTTCATTGCTGCCTCAATCATTACTCATCTCTTAATACTACGCCATATATCGGCAAACGTATCTATAAGACAACCCACCCAATTAATACACACCAACATGACACTATCAAACCCCCCACGTATAAACTATCCATTTATACAATAGGGCTTTGCTGTGGGTCTTATTAAAAATGCGTTGACCTGATGTTGTTGGCGATGATGATGTAGCTTTATATGGAGTTATTATTCCAACAGGTTTCAGTCGACAGCTACATCTACTATCTCTAAGATAATAATAACCTGGAGGTGGAAAATTACTGTTCGCATAAAGTGAGCTATGCCGTAAAACTCGCTGGTCATGTACAGATCCAGGGAAGCCACAGCAAATGTATGTAAATCTTCCATTGCTATCTCACACGGCCAGTAAATTGATCGAGTAATTTAATTTTCTGTTGATGTATTCAATTGCCCTCGATCTCGGGACCATTATATTAATGTGGCATCCATCTACCGCACCAACAGCATTTAAAAAAATCGTTGTTCCTACACGACTATTAAACCCCATATTGTGGTGGGTATTTTATAATTTGACCACATATTCTGACGAAGAAGTCTAGCGTGTCATGCACTACATCTGCTATGGTCGATTTTGACATGTTAAAAAATCGCTGGCTAACCAAAAAAGAAAAATGGATAGCTTAAACTTCGAGCAAAGCCCATGGCGTCTTGGAGGATACATTTTTACAATATCATTTAATGAATCTGGGGAAATCCTTAAATGGCGTTTTATTGTAGCTACATCATTTTCTAATATTTTTGTGTACAGCTCCGACGGAACGAATTCACAGCAATAGCCTAGTTTCTAAAAAATGTAAACAAAATGTAAGGTTATGTGTTATACAAATATTATATTCATGAATGTTACCCTTTTAATTGATACGGGTGACGCGTTTTCATCAATTAAAGTTAATGACAATACGTAGCTGCATATTATTTCACTTATGCATGATATAATAAATTCATCTTCAGTGCCAATGGCATCATTATTTTCAATATCACTCATTTCTCGAAAAATTTATTTGACATATTATTTAGAAATTAGAATATAATGAATTCGGACGCTACACATTTTTAATTTAGTGACATCTATGATTATTTGAGTAGAACTTCACGAATATTTTTAGTTTAGTCGATTAAGAATTAATTCGGACAGACTGTTAGACAAAAAACTAAATATGTATGTATACTCGTATATAGCTCACATCAGTCAAATACATATTTTAAATTGATTATAAACACCAAAATTACATGATCATAAATATTTGACAAATTTTGACAGATAATTTAGATTTTCTTGCGAAAAAGAGATAGCAAATAAGTTAATAATAAATAATAAATACCAACACATACATATGTTATTTAGAGACTGTTCAGCTAGTGGATTTATTGTCCTTTGAAAGCTGAACAGTATCCCTATTTGTACACGGCTACAGGTCCGTCTTTTAATTGGCTATCTGCACACGGCATAGCTCCATGCTAGCCTGTACTAACATGAACGATGGGTCGGCCCATGAGTTCTACATTCCAACAGAGGGATCATAGATATTTTCAATTTAATCACCGATCGTAATCGGGAGATGAAAAATCCCTCTTTTTGCATCCCGCCGCCTCTGTTGGGACTCGAACCCGATACCTCCCGATCCAAACGACGCAGCTTTAACCACTGCGCTATTTGCAATTTTAAGTTACCTCGCGAAGAGACTTATTTGAGTTAGGGTCCAAAAATAAGTTTTAGTTTCGGAAACAGCCATAGACCTTTTTTCAATTTCAATGTCACTTTTTTACCAGCGATTTTTAATTTGAATATTAAAGTTCTGAACGAGCACGTTTTATAACACGATAATACGATGAAAAGTAAAATTTCCATTTATTCACATTAAATTATACCGATTTTATACATTTTTTTTGTTTTGTTTTTAATATTAATATTTAACTTAAATTTTAGTTTTATTTTCGTTCTCTCGTTACTATTAAATTTATATTGTGATTTAAAAATTTATTTTATTTGAATAGAAAAACGTGTAGAAATTTTATGCAAATTGTTGAAATGAAAACTTAATATAATCCCAAATTCAAAAAAATAATAAATAAATAAAACCAAAATTTAATTAAAAATTTTAATTATAAAATGAAATAGGAGAGAAATGAAAATAAAAGAATAAATTTTTTTTGTAATTTTATGGAATAATTTTCCAGAGTTTCCCTCTTAATAGTGATTATTGTTTTAAACATTTTAAATTAAGAATTTTATTTTATTTTTATATTCGAATTAATGTAATCAATATTCATATCGTATACACACGTATAATACTACTAAATTGATTATAAAATAAATAATAGTTTTAAGAACTTGTGTCGTTATATCATGTACCGTGTCTATATTATGTACATACCTACATACGACTACATACATAAATATCTTTCTTGATTTTTGAAGACAATTAAATTAATCTAATTTAATTTTGTACATAAAGTTTTATGAAATATTCGAAGAATACTCACGAGTATAGTTGAAAAGTATCATTAAAAAAACAAACCTGAATATATATTTTTATACAATAACTATTATAGCTTAACTGTAAAATAAACAATTTTATTATTGTTTATATATTTTAGATAAATCTTCCTTCTGCAGTTAAATTTTTATTTTTATAACAAAACTTTTTTGTTGAATGAGAAAACTAAAATCTTTTATAAAAACTACCATATAACACTATAGATAGGAGTAGATAAAAGTTTAATGTCTTGTTCACACTAAAATCTTCAGATAATAAACTATAGTTTACGTGTAAAAAAAACTCCAATCGGCCATGACCCGCCCGCTAATAGAAAACTTAAATTCATTCCGAATCGTTAAATTTGATAACTACTTACGTCTTCATACCTTCCAAAATTTTGAAATTGTTATTTAAAGTCCTTTAGAGCGAAATTAATAACTTCAACATAATTTAATTAATAAATTTCATAGCTAAGATTATTTAACCTAAATTTTAATTGTTAATTCGAAAACCTATCACCAATTGAGATTATATTTTTTTTCAAACGCAAATTTATTTGGACAAACGCCCAATCAAATCTTTTCAAAATCAAAATTGAGAGTTTAAAATTTTAATTCGAATTAAAAATTCGAATATCTGCCGGTAGTTACTCTTTGATTAACGCATGAATCGACCCACCAACCAGTTCATCAATAGGTTAAGTGGCAAAAATCATTTTGTCCAAATGGTCAATCATCAGATCAGTTGCCTCTTCATTTTCTGTTGCAATTAATCGATCGTCAACATAGATTCCCACACTTTCACCAGCGTACACATGGGTTTTGGTGATGATCAACTCCTATTTGGATGAAAAAAATTTCTAATTCCGGCTCTAAAAACTAGCCCAGTCTCTAACGGTGTATCCGGATACTTGACGCCCTCCGGATCGCATTACTTGTGTACTGCCGATCTCTGCACAGGTGAACCTCCTTTCTCCGCTACTCGTGGGACCTATTATGGAAGTACCAAAGAGAAAACAAAAAGTGACCGGTGCTCATAAAAAACCGTAATCTAGTACTTCGGAGACATCAGCCTTTAGGCCCGGTCTCCAAAGTGCAATTAGAGGCATAAGACCAATTGAGGCTGGCCCCTCGAAACCAAAGGGCAAGGGCACGAATGCTGGCCCTCCATCAGTGTCAAACTATCAGACCAGGAAGAGAGCCTGGCGCATGAACGGATAGAGACAAGGATACGCTTGCGTGGGCAAGATCACAGCCGAAAAGGCAGAGATTTGATGATGAACCGCCAGATCGTTTCAGTAGGTTAACATTTTCATCCGCGGTTTGCCTGGGTATGGTTGAAACGTTTCTTCTAGGTGTCTCGCAAACAAGTCAGCTTTTGGTTTAGCGCTTCGAGCCCGGAAGCTGGGTATCCTCACCTCTAATTGGTGCCGTCGAATTTGTTGGTCTCTTAAGTACTTTCGTTGCTTTCCATAAGGAATATTCGGTATCTTTTTGACTAGTAAGTGACGACAAATATGTACTTATTGATTTATTTTTAACTGTTCTGATCAGAGATTTTAACTTGTTACATAGATTATTAAGAACGGTTTTTATTTCTTTGGTTCGATTTATTTGCCAAGACTTTCGACGAGATTTACGGTTCTTTGCCACAAGCTCTCTTACTTCAAGAGGATAGTTTTTACAGTTGATGTTATTTGCATATTTGAAAGATATATTTTGCCACGCAGCTTGTGGAATGTTTTCTATTAGCCTTTCTACTTCCTCTTCGTCTTAAATGATGTTCCTTATTGGTACTTGAAGAAATTAGTGCATTTATTATTATTATTAAAATTGACTGGAACCCACGAGGATTCTGCTTGCAATCCCACAAAGCCCCATGGTGCAAACTCAGGATTCTATCCCAATTCGCAAACGCGCACTGCTATCTTCGCAAACTGAATAAGTTGACAACTGATCTAAATTTAAAGACCTAAAGTTAAATACCTGAATTCGTATAGAACTGAAACCAGGACAACTGCTCACGAAGTAAAGATAGTCATCAACTTCCTCAAGGCAGTCCTCGCAAATAACATCTTGAGCTAAACCCATACGTTGTTGATGATCATTAAAACGGCCATGTTCGCACAATCGCTACCAAGATTCTTAACTGGTTCTTTTTTAAAGATAAAGCATACTTCGTTGACCGCAAATTGGGCTCCTTAATGAAGTACTTCACCTTACAACAAATAAAAGTCTCAAGCCACTGAGACCTTAGGTCTTTCAAGGCGTAGTCCTTTATAACTTTCTTCCCGTAGTTCAAAGATACAGGAACCGCTGGTTCAGGATCAACTAAAGTCACTTGGGAGCCAGGTTTGGCTAAACAATCCGCGATCTCATTGCCTACGATGCCATAATGACCAGGTACCCACGTGACCGTATCTTTATTGTTAGAACAAAGAAGGTTCATGAAATGTTTGCATTCCTTGACAAGATTAGAAACAGTCAAGGGATTTCTTAAAGAGTTAAGTACAGTTTTACTATCTGTACACAGTAGAATACTTTTGTTTTTAACAGCAAAATTGAAAACCTCAATAACACTACGTGTCAAGACTACTGAAAAAACTCAGATTCGTCCACGGACGAATCTTGGCTACAGAATCCTTCAGGTCAACCACTGGCCACCACACAATAGAAGCGTACGATAGTAGCGGAAGGCCCAGTGATTTATAAATAAAAGAAAGCATCCTAGGGCTTAAAGCCCAGGATTTCTCAAAAAAATGGCAGTTACTTTTTGAAGCTTGTAGTCCAGGTGATTCTTCCAGGAAAATTTACTATTCAGGACAACACCAAGGTGCTTGACGTGGTCACATTTAATGATTGTTATCCCAAAAAGGGAGGGAACAGATAGTTCAAGAGTATTCCTCTTCCTTATAAACACAATTAAATCAGTTTTAGAAGAGTTGACGTGAAGACCCTTCTCAACACACCATGCCTCCATAATAGTTAAGGCATGCTAAGTTAGGTCGGTTAAGACACTGAGATGTTTGCCTGAGACTGTCAAAACAAGATCATCAGTGTAGCTCTGTGCAATGTAGCCAGATTGCTGCAGCTTTACAAGCAACTCGTCAATGACCAAAAGCCACAGCAGAGGTGAGAGCACACCTCCCGGTGGACAGCCTTTGGTAACCTTAACAGAAACTAACAGTTTCCACAGTTCGAGACTTGAGTATGGATTCAATCCATAAGATAATGGTGCGATCAATACCAAAATTGGTACAGGCAGTAGTGAAACATTACTGAGTGGGGAGGTGATTAGAAAATGATCTGTAATGAATCTATCGACATGTGTTACCAGAGCTTTAAGAAAAGATAAGGATAGCCTAATAGGCTGAAAGGACTTAGGATCCGTATTATCGGACTTACCAGCTTTTAGGATAAAAACAACTCTACTTATGCTTCAAGAATTTGGAACAGTGCTTAAAGCAATACACGCTTGAAAAAGGTGGGGCAAATGATCCTGAATTAGAGGAAAGCCCTGCTGTAGTTCAGCAGGAAAAATACCATTAGAGCCACCAGCCTTATAAGATGCAAAGGAAAATAGCCTATTAAATAGCTTGTGAGCCAAACTCCAATCGGGACTTGCAACAGACGTGCTCACCAATTTCCTTGTTGGAAGAGGTAAGCTGTCTGTCCGGTAGACGAAGAGAATCAAGTTTACACATACTGTTCTTAGCTAAAGCTTTATTGAGTCCAGCGACATTGAGATATTTCTTCAACACCTCAACAGTCAGCAACAGCCACATCAAACTAAGTTAAAAAAAATTTTGGGTTATATGTAACATTTTGCTTAATTCGTTAATTTATTACTATACATTGAAATATTATTATTTCTTTGTTATTATTAAACAACGCCTATGATGAGAATGAGGATGAAGTACTAGTGGGTGAGTAAATTGGGTAGGTAAACTGATTGACAGCTGGTTCCCATAGTGTCTCACTCTTATGATTTGGTTAATTTATTTTATTTTTAATTCAGACGTTATATATGGTCATTGCAAATCGTTTCATGTTTTGAAAACCCCACCCTATCACCTGACAACCTCTAAAGTGTTATTATTATTTATTATTTTCTGATTAACAATGCCCAAAGAATTATTACATATAATTCAAATAGTTAAATGAATAATACACAAATGAATCACGGTGACACGGAATCGGACAATAATTCAACTATTTTTGTAACTCGAGTATGGCATAAGTAACAGGAGCTCACTATAAATACTATGGAAAATTCTCCCGATGCGGCATACGCCGCTTTAAAGACTTTTGTTTTCCTTGCATAGTCAGACCAATAAAAAGATTTTTTTCTAACCTGACTATACTAGGGCTAACTATACTTGGATTAATAAAATTAATAAATTGAACGAAACAATTTTTTTTTATTTCGTTTTGACATTTGAACTATAGTTCACGTAATTTGTTAATTTGGTAGCGATAAAAGGTTATAATTTTGTGTTTTATTCTGTGTTTTTTGAAGTTGTGGGTTTACATTAAAAATAATAGCTTAGATAGTGAAGGTTACAAAATGAATCGTGAAATCAAGCTGGAAAAATTAATAAAATTAAATAAACTACTTAGTTGCTTAAACGACTTAAATAGGTTACAACAAAATAGTCCTCGTAAGCGGCTATATCACATTCGGCCAATAAACCGCACGAGACATGTTCACGGATACTTTAATGTGACGTTTTTGAAAATAAAGGAACTGGATCCGAATCAGTTTTTTATTCACACGAGAATGAATAAAAATACTTTTGAGTTGCTCCTAACGTTATTAAAGCCTCAAATGGAAACAGCGAGAAACACCAAAATCAACACAGAATGTCGCTTGGCCCTCACTTTATTGTAAGTAACAATTATTATAGCTACTAAATTCAAAATAATTTTTCAATAATTTTTAAATTAAAATACAATTATTTATAGGTATCTTTCTCAAGGAACTAGCATGCAGAGTATAGCATGGAGTTGGAAGCTTGGCAAAGAAACGGTTCGTCGTATAATCCTAGAGACATGTGAGGCTATATGGGAAGTTATCGGTCCGTTGTATGTGACAGAACCATCACAAAAAGATTACTCCGACATCGCTAAAGATTTTTGGAATCAATGGAACCTACCAAATTGTATAGGTGCCATAGACGGAAAACATATAGCATTGACATGCCCACCTGGTTCTTGCAGTCAATATTTCAATTATAAAATTTTTTTTAGCATTGTTCTAATGGCCGCCTGTGATGCCCGATATATTTTTACGCATATCGATGTCGGCGCCTATGGATCGCAAAGTGATGGTGGTAAGTTCAAACAATTTTCGTTTAAGCTATTTTGCCCTAACTTTCTACTTTTTTATAGGAATTTTCAATATTAGTAGTTTTGGCAAAAAGATTTGTTCTGGTCAGTTAGATATACCACCAGAACAATATTTACCGGGTACATCATCAAAACTACCACATTTTTTCGTAGGCGATGCAGCGTTTACATTAACTAAAAACTTAATGAAGCCGTATCCTGGCATCAATCTTCCCTAAAACAAGGAAATATTTAACAAACGCGTATCTAGAGCAAGGCGCGTCATTGAAAATACTTTTGGTATTTTGGTTTGCAGATGGAGGATCTTGCTAACCACCCTTAATATGCTACCAGAAAACAACTTTCTAAAGCTCAATATATGCCTCTCCATTATGCTGATTGGGAAGATTCGGACCACGTTACTCATGAAGGGACATGGCGAAACGACGGACAAGGATCTTTAAACTCGATTGCTTCATTACGACATCTCCATTTAATTGGTGGGAAACACGCACTAGAAATGCGCAATAAATTGTGCGATTTTGTCAACAATGAGGGAAGTTTGGATTGGATAACATAAATTAGATTATTAAAACTAAATATTTTATTTTTTTTAAATATATAATTCAAATAATAAACGTATATATAAATATATATATATATATATATATATATATATATATATATATATATATATATATAAATATGGGTATTTTATTTCACTTCATCACATGTTACATTCTATCACAGTTTTTTAATTACTTAATTCAATGAACTAAAAAACAATCATTATTATTAAAAATTAAATAATTTAAAATTACATCCGGCTATTTTTGCGCAAATCTGTGATAATCTTTAACATTTGAATCATGGCGGAATCCTGCTTTTCTTCTGATAATGCTTCCATTAAATCGCATATCGACGCCATGAATTTCTCGTTTGTTTTACGCCGGGGAGTTGCATTCTCTACTAGCCCTTCATTAATTTGTTGAGCCGCCAATTGGACAACTTGGCAAGTCTCCGTAAACGCATCCAATTTTTTTTTTTTTGGAGTTTGACTATCTATTTGTGGCGACGCATCACTTTCGGTGTCTAAAGATTCACTGGAAGTCTCGAAAGTGTTTTTACGCGTACTATGAAAAAAATTAATATTAAAATCCATTGAAACTATATGTTATTTATTAAAGATTATCTTACCATCTTGGTTGTATAAATTGTTTTAAAAATAACATATTTTGGTAATACGGCCACTCTTCGTTCAGGGCTCCGCTTCCTGATGGTAGATCAATTTTTTGTTCCTCTGTAATAACCCAAAAAAAAATTAATATAATTTAAATCCTAAACTGCATTATATTCCAATACTTGATCTTCCACATGCAGCGGACACCTCCACGCCTTTTCTTTCTCCACAGGATTTTTAAATCCAGGATGCCCCTTGTCGTATATGCATTTGTTTGCTCTAACAATTTCTATTAAAATTCCCGTAAAATCATCCATCTCTAGAAATTAAATAGATTGTTTTTATTTATATAATTTCAATATAGTATAATTTTCGGTATAAAATTCTAAAACTTTGGTGAAATTGATGTAGTCATAAGAATGGGGCTCAAAAATTTAATAAAATTCGAACCTCATTTTTTCAGTATTGAAAAAATATATTTTTCCCGAATTATAAAAATTTATCAATTATAAACATTCAGTTATAAATTAATTCGATGTATATTTACATGATTCGATGTGTATATTCACACCAAATTTCTTATAAATATTTTATTTTTATAAAAAAAAATGTATATAATGAATATGGCGGAAAACTAACATAAATTTTTTAAAAATGGAAAAATATTTTTTCGCTGAATTATAAATACTAAATTAAATTGATACATTTAATTCACAAATTTTTCTTATAAATATTAAATATTTTTAATAAAAAAATAATAATTACATACCTGTTAATATTATTCACAGCACATTTTGTTGTTGCTTTTTCTTAATTTAGTACGAAAATTTTCGCTCGTGTTAATTTTTTTAAGTTGGCATCCAAAACTTAACGAAGAATTGTTAATTTTGTTAATTTGAATATAGTCGCGTACATGCAAATGCCCTTTCTCGCTCTCTTACGTTAAGTTTTTTAATTTTTTTATTTCAAGTATAGTTACCACTTATCTCTTGCACTAAATTGTTTTGTATCACTTTGATCAAAAGCAATTTAAACATAAACGATTTCATTTCATCAGTTACACAAAAAAATCTATTTCTACTCGAAAGCGAATATTAAAAAAAAATACGAATCGAAAAGAAAAGAAATCTATTTGGTTTGAATTGCACGAATCTGTAGTTCTTTTCATCTTAGTTTTGTATTATGTTTTCCTTTCATATATCAAAGACGAAAAATAACTGGTCAACAGCCATTTGAACTTAATAGAAAGATTTCTATTTATAAAAAAAACCAATTTTTATTATTTTTATAGTAGTGTAAACTAATGATAGAACAAAAAACCAATAAAATTTATATCGATGTATTGATTTGATTTAACTGGTCAACGATGCAGCAATACTACTAAAATCAAACGAGAAATATCAAATAGAGTTATAATCGTAAATTGTTTTGCACTTGAAGTGTATCGATCCCAATATTTATAGAAAATTAAAATTCGTTGACTGTTTTATTCCAATTTCCATTCAATTTTCTTATTGGTATTTCTCGATTAGCGGTTCTGTTTTCAGGGTTTTGTTCTATCAAACTTTATTCAAATCAAATTATCTACAATACAATTTATTTTGTTGTTGCGTTTTGTAATATCTTTTGTGGTTTGTGAATATGATTGTTTTTGTGACTGTGCAAAAAATACTCTTAATTCACCGTCTCACGAATTCCAGGAGGAAAGAGAAATCTATACGTGTGTGTCCAAATCAAAGTGGGAAAAACAAAAATATAACAACAATTGGCTCGATAACGAACAATTCAAAGCTTGGCTCGAGAAGTTTCCAAAGTATCTGAATTATGGTAAACCGGACTTACACAAACATTCAGAAACGAAAAAGCACAAGGAAAATGTAGGAAAGAGTAAACATATGTACACCCGATATGAACACATTTTTTTTTTTTGAAAATCTTATTTATTCACATAAAATTTTACAATGTACCTAGTCTATAGACTAACAACATTTCTTTTTTGACCTAAATTGTGTTAAATTAAGGTATCCCCATTGGTTTTCCTTATGTTCAATTTACTGGTGTTACTGCCTTACGCTGACTATAGTGCTAACTCAAAAGGTTTTACTCGTTTCAGTCTTCTCACTGCTTCCTTGTGGTCGAGTAGTTGGTTGGCCTCAACGTTCGGGTGATTCTGGAGCCTCACTTCATGCTTCCGTGCAGCATTGTTTGCTTCTCTGGTGACAGTTTCCACTCTAAGGTCCCTGTGGAGGTCGCTATTACGTATGTACCAGGGGGCATTTACAATATCCCTTAGCACTCTGTTTTGGAATCGATGAACGATATCCATGTTGCTTGGTTTAGTACAACCCCACAGCTGAATTCCATACATCCAAATGGGCTTTAATATCTGCTTATATAGCATCAATTTATTATTTATTGATAGATTTGAGTTCCTTCCCATCAGCCAATACATCTTTAGCATGTGGTAATGGGACATTATTTAATACCACAGGCAAATGATTTATTTTTCTGTTGGTGTAGTCAACACGTATGGATTTTGTTTCATTTAACCTGACACGCGATTCTTCTCCGTGTTTGAGATAATCACCGCGCGTTTCGCTGTAAAAAAATATAAGGAAAATAAATTCCGCTTATAACGTTTGTTCTACAATTAACTACAATAAATCAAACACCAACAAACTAATTCAATAACTTTTATTTTTTTAATGACTTTTGTAATGACTTACATAAGAAAGCAAACCATTTTGCGATTACCATTACGTTACAACTAAAATCTTAATTTAGATCGGGTTATCTAAATTTAACAGAATACTATTTAAAGAATCCCACCGGATAAATGCCACTGTAATCCCATTGTCTAACATTATTGACCCGGGTCAATAGATTAATATTTTAACCATTTTGTTTTGTGTTTTATACAATTTTTAAAATGTTATACATAATTAAAGGACAAACGTCTGCTATAATTTAACACCACACTAAAATTTAAAATTCGTTTTCCTCAAATGGTATTGAGTTGATTAATTAACAAATCATTCCAATAAAGAGAATTTTTTTTAATTCGAAATAATCACAAAACCTTTATCAAATCAGGTATGTATAGTGTTACACACCGCGCTACAAGGGATAATACAAAAAACGCAGCGCAATTAGAAGGGAATTTTAATTACTGTAAGTATTCACGACTCTATTTTACCTTTTCCTTTTGCGGCTCATCATCAAAAATTTAAATTGGGCATTCTTAATTATTATTTGGACGTTAGATGAAGATATCGGATAGGGTATACAAGTAAGATTGTTTTAGTTACATTTACCAGGTATTCAATTCTGTTACTAACTCATTGAACAAAATTAAATTAACACCTGGGGTAACTTCAAATTTTCGAAATCAATCTGTTGTAACATTTTCGACTCGCATTAATGATAGTTTTTTATCACTGCGTCCGCTTAAAGTAAACATATCGATAAAATTGAATAAAGTTAAAAATTTAAATTAATAATTTGTGTTTTAAAAAATGTCTGGCCTGTAAGTAAAGAAAAATTATAAATTGAACCACATAATTAAATTTATTAGATTTTGGTTTTAATTAATATCATAACCTATACAAAATATATTTTTGCTTTTGATTCAAGTTTAAAAAAATTTACAACGAGCAAATAGTTCGAAATATTAGTAGATTACATGGAAAATTACAGTGGTTACTGGAACATTTAGCGATTCAACTTCCAAAACCAATTTAAGTGGCAATTGGTTGGAACTGACAGCGAAACAAAATGGAGACAATTCCTCCGATACGGGATGCGGATTCCTGGAGAAAGGTATGTATTTTGATGTTAGGCTGAAAAAAATAAAATAAATAAACGTTAATTTATTATTCCATTAGGTGTGTACGACTTATAAAAATAATATCAAAAACAAAATGAGAAAAATACAGACGAATATTAACCGGATAGGTGGTGGCACCAGTACCTAGTTTTTCTCACCACTACAGGAACGTGTTGTTCAAGTGACTGGCATAACGGAGACTGTGGTTGTAGTGATTGGATTAGACCCAGTTCATGAATCTTAGGAGGGAATTTTCCTTGAAACAGACATGTCTTACCAGGATACCCAACCATTACAAACGATTGGTAAAGTCACAACCGCCACAATTCCCCAAACACAGCGATGACGTGTCATCGCCATAAATCGATTATTTTAGGAATTAAAGCAACAGGGAAAACAACAAGAACAATTTCAAAACGAAATGGTAAATTTAATAAAAGAAGAAAGTTTAATTAATAGCAAACGCTTTTTGGTAGCACGGCGGTTATCGATGGTGGAAAGGCGGATAGCTTTGGAGGAAGAGCGACTTAAATGGGCTTAAGTATGTATAATTTATAACCAAACTTTTAAATTAACTCAAAATGGACAAAGAACAATATACTACCATATTGGATTTCGATTTAAATGAACAAATATTTTTTAATGAAACAACCTACATCACGAACCATCATCGACGTAAACAAAACATTTAAATGAATTTAAGCCAATATTTTGGAAAATTTTAGTTTGGATATTCAAATTAAATTTACCACAGCATATAATGAATGGATTAACACTGTCTCAGCCACACCGTCAACAGTCACCTCTGA